>QUSF01000070.1:441503-532265 GCA_003676055.1 Chloebia gouldiae | reverse complement strand
ACAGAAATTACCAGAGGGTCACAGAAATTACCACAGAGGTCACAGAACCATGCGCTGGCAAACAGCAGCAAAAGCTGCTGTTGCTGTTTCCACTGTCTCATCCTGCACTGGGCTCAAGGATGAAATGAGAGGTTATTGGGAAAAGCCATTTAAACAGGAAAACTCTCCTGGCTTTCTTGTAGCCTCTGTGAATGAAGGGTATGATAATAAGGCTTCAGCACAAGGGGGACTCACCTTCAAAATAATAAAATTTAAATGAAGCTACTCATGTAGTCTTTGTGGGAAACTGGATGAAAAAATAGTCAAGGGATTTTTGTTAATTGAAAAGAATTATTATTATTTATGTTTCTATTTGGAGGTAATAGAAATCACAGTTAAAAAAAAAAAAAGACATAATAAATATAGTTGGTACAACTGTTGTTGCTCTTGGAAAGGAAGATGATGATGATAAGTGGGTGGTGACATAGCAGGCACCTCAACACCCCCAGACTGGGTGCGAGGGCAGAGGCAGAAGGTTACAGACAATAAAGAAGTAAGTGAGAAAGTAAGTGTGTTCCCCAAAAAAATTCCAACAAATTATGTTACTACCGAAGAACTGAAACTGACCAGAAGTCACCCCATGTCAGCAAAATTGTATTTTCTCTGTGGCACTGGATTTCCCAGGGTTCAGCCAAATCAAACAATCACTTGAAATAAGATCCGTGTATCTTTTCACTCCTGTAATCTCCACTGATGTGAGAAATGTGCACAGAAAATCTTGCTTTCATAAATACAACAGTATTTTCCTGCCAATGACCCTTACACTGAGGAAGAAAGTGCTGAGTGGAAGAGAAGACTGGTTTGCACAGGCAAAACCATTATGGCAAATGAATGGATGAGAAATTGTGTCAAAATAAGAATATTCAGTGTAAAGTGACTCTCCTGACAATGTCAAAACCATTGATACTTTGCAGTGCAACAAAACATAAAAAGGTAATCCTTCCAGAACTTGGAAGGCATTAGAAAATATTTAAATAAGAAAAAAACAGAATATATTTTCATATAGAGAGTTGGGGCTGCTCAACCCTTGGAGAAGGGTTCAGGGAGATCTTAAGAGCACCTTCCAATACCTAAAGGGGCTACAAGAGAGATGAAGGAGGACTCTTTACAAGAGCATGTAATGACAGACAGGACAAGGGCTAATGGCTTTAAAGTGACAGAGATTAGATTAGATCAGATTAGATTATATAAAATAAACAGAAGAAATTCTTGGCTGTGAGGGTGGGCAGGCTCTGGCACAGGATGCCCAGAGAAGTGTTGGCTGCCCCATCCCTGGAAGTGTTCCAAGGCCAGGTTGGATGGAGCTTGGAGCAACCTGGGCTGGTGGAAGGTGTCCCTGACCATGACTTAGTCTGAAAAACATTTGTAAAGCCCCCTGGTCTGTTTGTTTGTTTTTTTTTTTTCATTCGTATCACAACTCCAACTAAGCAGGAGTTGTAGAATGTGTTGTAGAATGCACAGCTTGCCCACAGAGCTAAAAGATTCCTACTATTTGCTTTTTTGAGACAGGGGTTCTGACTGCTGCTACACTGGGATACTTTGGAGTAATTCAATGTATCCCTTTAATTTACTCAGGGTGCAGTTCTAACTAATGAAGAAATAAAACATCAGGTTAGTTTTTCCATATATGATATTGATTAACTGGAGGCAGCATATGCATTTTATTCCTTTATTTTAAAAAGACAGGTAGATGTTTTATGGTACCCACAACATTTGACTTCTGGTGAGGTGTTTTCTTACCTTTATTTTTTTACCAAGACGTTCCTTCCACTTCTCAGCTATGGAGCCTTCCACCAAGAGTAACCTACACAACGAGACAATTCCATCAAGAGGCTATACAACCCAACACACACAGGACTAAGATCTCCCTGCCTGCAGAGAGCCTTGCCCTCCCTGAATACCATGAAGGAGGCGTACAGACACCCACACCAAGTTTTCCTTCTTTTTGGCTCTGACGTTCAGCTTTATGGCAGGAGAGCAGTCAAGGATAGCACAGGAGGAGTTACCTGGAGCGCTCCTCGTCCTCGTAGCCCATAATGATGTATTCCTCATTGGCACTGAGGGGTGGACACAGGCAGCCAGAATTCGTGTGGAGGTTTACAGTGTCCTTTGGAATGTTCACTAGGGAAGATTTCAGGATCTCCTTTACTTCCACTACTGCAGTGACATCGTGGCATTTAGTCTTCACCTCCTTCACTTTAGCCCGAATGACTGGGGAAAGCCACAAAGAGTGTTGTGAGAAGCAGCAGATAATGCAGGTCACTCCCAAGCTGTTCTTGGGGACCTCTGGGATTAGTCTTTTGCATGGTCCTTTATCAGAAGCTTAGCTGAACTCCTGCAACGTCTCTGCCTCCATCTCTTCCCTTCATTACTTCACCCTCCACCAAGGAGGTCCAGGTAGCTCAGTATGCCCCTTAATAATACGGTCAGGAGCAGGAGTTGTACCAGTTGGATTTACGGCCTGTTTAAGTTGGGCTTTGACTTCCTTCCTTCCTTTCTTCTTCACCCTTTCCATGTTAAATATCCTAAATATATTTCTTGTATGCTCTCCCTCTCCCTTAAGCTGTGACTGTTCCCTCTTTGACTACCTGCAGTACAGATGAGCAAACTTTATCACTCTGACCCTTATACAACAAGTGAATGTGCACTAAAACTTCTCATATCACTATTTCTGCTGGATGACAGGCCCTTACCTTTTTTATTCTCTCCAGTGACCCAGCACTAATCTGCTCTGCTCTTTCTGAACTTCAAATGCTCCTGATCTTGACCCAATGACCTTTCTAATTGTTTCCTCTCTCTGCCTCTCTTTTTGCCTCAAGTTGCACAGGAGGAAAGGTTGCCTTTCAAAGGCAAAGCTTTTCATTCTCTCATGGTGACCAGTGAACTGATACCACATACAAATGCAAAGCCAACCCAGAGGTCATGTTCTAGAGAATGCCACATCCTTCAAAGAGTCCCTTTCCACACTACAAATAGGAGATACCCCAAATTCCAAATGTCTCTTACCAAAAAAGGTAATACAGAAGAAAGAAAATCATGGACTGCCACATCTCTTCACTTCACATGCATTACCAGCCATTAACCAGCATTTAACACATTAAATACAGTTGTCAACAAACACTAACTAGTGCACCTAGCATGCACAATTTACACTAAGTGATTCCCTTTCTCAAAACCTTTTAACATCTCAAAATAAAATATTGCTTTAGTTCAGGGATATTTCAAATGCCTTTTGAAACCCATTTAATTTCAAAAGCTTGAGAAAATGAACAGGAGTGTGCTCAATGACTCTGTCATATGCAGCTTCTGACTAGAGAAATAGTCACTCTAATTTTTTTATAAACAAATCCATCAAAATGACATAAAACTGACTAAAAAAGTGTTTGAATACAGTTGTAATTTTTTAGCTTTTAACAGCAAACTATTTTTAAAAGATTATCTGACTCTGGCTTTATAAATGTGCAACCCTAATAAATATTATACAATAGCTACCATTTAAATAAAGCCTTAAAGTTGGCTGAACCCAAGGCTCTTCACCTGATTCATGGGGCAAAAGGAAGTGTTGCATATTGATAAAGCCTAATAAAATAAGGGCCTTGTTACCTTTGTAAAATCATGGCTCAGGCCTGCTACTTTGGCTAAGTAGAGGAGGACTATGGGAAAGTGACTCAGCTGAATTAAAGGTAGAAAAAGAAGTTATATAACCGTGATGTGCTCAGATTGTGGTGTATGGTGGTTGGTTGGACTATGTTTGTTATGATTTAAAACTATGGAATTGAAAAAGGCTTAACTGCTTAAAAAGGCCTGGTTTTTGCATTAAGGAAGGGCCCAATTGTTCAGTTCCTGTCATATGTATTCAGTGGCTTCATTGGCCTAACTTGCTTGAAACAAAGAGCATGAATTAAAATAAGAGCCTGGAGCTGTGATATGCCTGAAGAGCAGGACATGTGCACTTTCATAGGTGTTAGTGACAGCATAACACAGCTGGCAAGATGCTCATTGCTGGCTTCGTTGCACCAGAAGGAAAAGAACCTGTTAGATCTCACGGAGAGCTAGGGGGCATGAGAGCTACTACAAACATCCCCTTCTGCAAAAACTGAATACACTGGAAATCAGAGAGGCAGTTCAGGCACAGCAGCCCACAGTGTCATTTTTGTTGAATCACTGTTCTCACTAGACAAGTACATGAACCCCAAATGCCTGTACTAAAACTGAAATAACTCAATAAAGATACCCTCATACAAACATATTCAGCTAATCCCCTCCCCATCTTTCTAATTTGGAAACATTTCAGACTACACCTTCCTCCTGCAATAAGTAATATTGGGTTACCATCAGTAACTGTGAACTTTTTAGGCATTTTTAATGAAAACTTTCCCCTTCCTGTAGCCTTAGAAAGGCTGGGAGCTGGCCATGCAGCTGCTCTCACCGTAGTTGTAGTTGTTACGTAGGTAGGTCTTCTGGGTGGCTTTTACAGGCTTGCACTTGCAGCGCTCTACAGAAACAGAAAGCTTTGCTTAGAAAGGAAAGAGCATGTATTCAGTGACAATCTTCTCAAAACCTGGAGCTCACACAGTGTGGGAACTGGATTTATAGAAAATAAATCCAATAAATGAATTTGTTTTGTTCACTGATTGCTGTGTACAGTGTACTACACAAAGTACTATTATTGACATTATTATTATAATAATTAATGCATATACATTTATTCTGTATAGCTTTTCTAGCTAAGGTAAAACTTTATCTTTTAAATAAGTCATCTATGATCTATCATCTGTTTTAATTTGATCTGTTAAATCTTGTTAAGCCAAGAAACACTTGTGGTATATTGTAATTAGGAAACAGTTGGCTTTTGATTGTGATGACAGGAATTATAACACCTGTATTGACTCACCCTTCTCATGAGACTGAAAATGGAATAAAAGTTGTTGAAACACCTCTCAGTTATCCCATCTCTAAGTCAGAAAAGGGTTAAATCTGACAATACCTAACAGAAATTTTACTGAACTGACTTGCTTATTACAGTGAAATACTAAAAACCACAGGGCATTCCTGGCCTGTTCTGCTGGGAGATGTGGAACTGTCCATGAGACCTTACATGTTTTTTAGGATAAAAACCTGACATTCTAAAATTAATTAAAAAAAAACAAAAAAAACCAAAAAAAACCCAACAAAAAACCACACAAAAAAACCAACAACAACAAAAAACACAACAACAACAAAAAAAAACCCCCACAAACCCAAACCACAGCACAACACAAAGACACACAGACATTGAGTCTGGAGTGACAAAACCACCATTTTAGGCCAGTTCAAGGTTCAATCCTTGCAGGTGCTGTAATTCCATCCTTGCTATGCTGCTCTCTCTTCTGTGCAAGACTTAAGGAATGCCCTCCTTTCTGTTCCTTTTATCATACAGACCATTACAGAGACACAGGAAGAAAATACTATGGCAGTGCACGACTGAACTTTTTTTTGAATATTATGTATCTCAGGTTAGTTTAGCAAACTGGGATATTCTGGCTAGCAGGCTTTCATAGAATAGTTGGCATTAGAAGGGACCTTTAGAGGCCACCTAGTCCAATCCCATTGCAAATTAGAAGAGATATCTTCAACTGGATCAGGCTGCTGAGAGGTCCATCCAACCCACCATTAGGAATTGTGTAAATTTTACACGATTTTATTATGACCCAGAAGCCCAAGTTTAATGAAAATAGAGACATTCTTAGCCCTTGTGGCCAGAAGGAAAGCTTTCAAAAAAAAAAACAACAACACAAATGAGCACTGTCAGAGCAGCCTTTCCAAAGGTGCAGATGCCAGACAGCTGGTAACTCTAAGAGAGGTAAAAACATTTTCATTAGTGCCCAGGGAATGCCAATGCTGAATCTCCAGCCCAACAGTGGTGTTCATTAACACCACTGGTATTTCAGGACTGGTTGTTCTACTGCAAATATTTACGTATTTTACACGAGTGTTTAAGTGTGGTTTGGGAGTAATTTCAAACAGCAGATGCCAGTATTACATGTGCATGGCCATCTATTTTGACATTTGACTTGGCATAAATGGAAGTAGATTTAATGCAGCTTATTTCTATACACCATCACTCTAAGTATCAATGCATATAAGCTAGTGGTTTAATTAAATCCAACACGAAGAGTCTGAAAAAGAACTTTTATTTGCTATATAAGACTCCTACATATAAAGAAATTCTAAAAATAGATGGAATCATATGGTTACCAACTTCTCAGATCATTATTTTCCATTGGAAGAATTTTTGTAGTTGAAAATACAAAAAAAAAACAGGAAAGAGGAAAACATTTAAAAAGAAATGTGTATTATTTCCTTGAATTTCAAACACATCCTCAATAATCTATATATAGAGTCCTACAGACTTTAACTTTGCTATGTGTTTGTGTCAAAATAACAAAAGCAGAGGAGGGCAGTGATTTTTGGCTTCCCTTCTGCCTTTGTGAGCTCATGGGTACTGCAGGCCAAATTCGCTGCCTTGAAAGAGAGAATAAAAGATGTGCTCCTATGGCCCAGGCTCACACAGGCACCTCAGCACTCAAGTCCAACAATGGTACACTGTAATGTTCTCCTGCTCTACAGTACTTTGCACTGTGTCCCAGATAAAATAAAATAGACTAAATTGCAAGACAAGAACACAGTCTCACATTTCCTTCAGTTTTAAGGCAGTATTTACTTTATAAATTTTAGAATATATTTTGTTAGTCTAGTTCTAAATTATAGACATGTTCATGTTCTTATTAAAGAACCTCCTAGTCACCCTCATGCTTTTAAAGTTTACATTTAAAAGAACTGTACAAAATGCTGCATTATTCCTAATTACTATTTAGAGATGCAGAAACTAACACAAAAGTCATTTCCCAAGGTCAGTTACAAAGTTAGAGCCAGAACCAATTCCTCTCTCCCAGTTCCTGGTACAGTGATTTTCCAAGAAAGGCAAATGTTGATCTTCCCCCAGGGAGTGGAAATACCCACAAAAGGTGGCTGTAAAAATGTACTGCATCACCTGATGCTGAGGGAAAATCCCATGGTACCTGACAGCCTCCTCAGAAGCTGCCAGAATTACCAGAAGAGCTCTGAGACCACAACAATGATGTGTCCCAAGCACAGAGACAGGCAGCAGAGGCTCCCACTGGCTTTGGCTGAGACCACAGCTAGCCATTAAATCTTCTTTTCAAGTAAATACAGGACTACAAACTGCTCAAAATCTCTGACTTTGAAAGCTTCAATCTGTAAATGCCAAAAGACATGGAGAGAATGGTCGTCCCCATGGATTGCTACCAAGAAATATCTTTGTCTCTTAAATATATGTGCATGCATGATGGAAAATCTGGTTGTAATACTGACCTGCACAGGCACTCAAACCTGGCAAACACCTCCCAGATAAACAAAGGATAAAAAAATAAACACTTGAGGAAATTGTCTAAGAGACATGATGAAGCAGAAAACAATGTACAATAGGGATAACCCATGAGTACTGTCCCCTGTGACTATGCACAGCAGCACAAGCAATAAGATGCAGAAACCACAAAATTAAGAATGGGATTTTTAAAAAAATACATCAATTTGCTACTTGCAAAACAAACAAACAAAAAGTCTCTCTTTAAAATGGCAAAACTACAAATTTACTGAACATATAAATAAAGCCCATTTGAAACATGGCCTTTTAAGTGGTCCAGCTGTGTTGTTTGTACAGTAAAAGGCAGTAAAATCAGCAATTTGATGTATGTACAGTAGAAGGCAGTGATATCAGGAGATATTGCATCAGCAATTTTTCAGTGCATCCTTACCCTATTTTCTAGATGGGATTTTTTTCGGTCTGGTTTTGCTTTCAGCCATGGAAAAGCATCACAACAGTAATAATATGACTGAAACTTTTCTCTTTCACTGCAGGGTCACTCATTGGAATTACAGGCCTATGGACAGGCAGCAGTAAAGATATGCTTCATAGTTTTGACACAAGGTGACATGGAGAATATACAGCTTTGCTTTCATGCTCAAAGTGAAGCTTGCATGCTCTCTGTACAGCTCACATCATGCATGAAATGCCCACTTTCTCAATGCCACACAACTGAAAGTGGCTTCAAACCATAAAGATATTAACGTTAGCAACAAATACCTTCAGCAAGTCTTCCAGACATGGTCCCACACTCAAGACAATTTAAAGCAAAGCTTGTTCAGGGCCTTGCTTTTATGAGTTTTTTGTTTTTTTTAACTGTACCTGGGCTTCTAGAGGGTACACACTGTGATTTAAAGAACATTTTGCATGAATATGCTGCTTTCACATTGGGACCTACTGATTAAACTTTTTAACTGTATTAGAAACTGGGCATTACTAACACCTTTTTTTCAATTTGGTTGCAGAGCTTAATGCTGAAATTATAGGTATCTAATGTCTTAGGTGTTTATATTGTTGAAGTGGACATCAGTGCACACTGTAGTTCATCAGCACCTCTGCAGAAGGAAAAGACATGGAGGTCAATGCTAGGGCTTCCAAGTCTCAATTTCTTGACAAAGACCTAAGAGAAGAACTTTGGATGGAATCATAACAAAATTCAAGGAAATCTACAGTCATTGACTTGCATGAGCAAAAGATTCACATTCCTGTAATAATTAGCTACCATCTTGGGCTTTGCTTCTTTGCATTGGCAAGTAGTGGTAATGCTCAAGGGGTTTTATTCAGTTTAATTCAGTTCCAGCAAAACCCAAACAGAAATAAAAAGCAACAGGGGACTTATTGGAATAAAACCAGCCGTAGAAGGTGCCACCCTCAACCTCCTCAGGCTAATGGGAGTATTGCCATTACCTACAAAGAGTACTGAATTCAATTTGGAAACTTCAAGGTCAGAACGAACCATTATATTCACTGGTTTTGCCTAGGGAAAAATCAATTTAATAATTACTCTCCCTGTTCAAGACAAAACTTTTAATAAAATCAGCACAGCCCTCCTGCTTTGATGGACATTTTGAGGCTGAGCAGCCCCCACATCCCACCTGCCCATGGAATACGAGAGCACAGTCTACAGTATTCTCAGTCAAGAGTAAGTATTTAAGTATTTATCACTTATTGCCCCTCTTACTTAATAAAATATTTAAAGGACTTGAAAGTCTACAGCTTATTATACAGTTTTATAAAAATGTACTTACCAATGCCAGCACCTCTACAGTTGCCGTTATTAGAATCCATAGGGAAATCTGGCATGGATTTGTAAAATATATAAAAAAATGTTAGTACTTTTAATACTGGATTATTTCATACACATACAATGTTTTCTCTTTCTCTAATATTTAGCACGTGGAAACTTAATAACTTTACTAATAAACACTTTGCAATATTCTAGAGGTCAGTCCAGTAAAGTTGACACAATGTCTTACCCAAATTTCACCTCAATCCAGCATATCATGTTAAATGCTGAAGCAGACTAAATATCCCATTTCCATTGCTACAGACTGGCAGGTTTCAGACAAGGGTTGACATTTATGCCATGAATTTTGATCACCTACAGAAAACACATGTAGTGTTTGCATTTAATTAGATGATGAAGGAGAAATTACTTTTGGGGATTTTTTTTGGTTACTGAGGAAATCAAATCAACCAACCATAATCATACTGTTAAAGCAAATGCCAAAATAAATGTTTCAGACCTTCCCCTCAGTTTAAAAACACACTGATTACTCTGAAGGACAGATAAGGAACAGAAGTTTAAAATGGCACTATGCCCAAAGAACTGCTTTCAGACATGTTCATAAGCGGACTGTGTCCCACATTAGTAAAATGCATAATTTCAAACCTATTTATTAATCACACAAATTAATGGGTTTATACACATAATCATGAAAAACAAGTATAACCTTGAATGAGCTAAGGACAAAATAAATGCAAGAGGAACAAGAATTGGGAGAGAGGCAGAGCACTTTATTAGAGTGGCACATAAAATGGAAAAACAAGTGACCTTTCAAAGAAAAAGCCCTTCTGTAATTTTGCACACTTAGTCATTTATGCTGCTCTTCCAAATCTGAAATCTGGTATCCTACAGTCAACTTTCTTAGATTATTACATAATCATGGGGGCAATGCCACTGCTTTTGCAATGTGGAACAAATGTAACCAAAGCTCCTCTCCTGCAGCCTGAGCTGTAAGCATTTGGCTGTAAGACAGCCCAGGACACTCATGATACTCAGTACTCATGACTTCAGATACGTGGATTAAATTGTAAGGGCTGGGATCATTATTTATTCACTAATTCTGTAAATACCTGTTTACAAGAAAAAATAATATTACTTAGCTAACCTTCTAATTTTGCGATCCTTGTTTAAAAAATATATATAAAATCTCCACTTAATGAATACTTATACTACTCAAAGCAACATGAAACTTCATTTACATAAATGAAGATGCAGCTAAATCACAGTCAGGGCAAGATTAAAACTGAAAAACAATTCATTCCCTCACATAATAATTAACTTTAAAAAATTGAGACTTCAAGAATAATTATTCTAATCAGCATAAAGAGCAAAGGTTATAGAAAATAGCATAGAAGATTGAATGCATGCTCTTTTATATTCAATATCCCATTGCTAATAAAACATGACATCCATCTTCTTGCAAAGAAATTTCCACACTACCACAGGATCTTAGTTTATAGAGAAAAAAAGCCCAACATTTTTATGGAGCCAATCTGATCTTTGTAATCAGGTACTTCCACAGAATCTCTGAATCTTCACCATGCTGCCTTGTAACAAGTCAAACTATACAAGCTGATTCCTGCTTACATGTTTGATTTTGATTATTCACCTGAGTTATTCTCAATGCATTAAGAATGCATTTGATATTGTATCAAATGCATTCTGGTATTCCAGGATGGGATGAAAAAGGAATTGAAATGGTTTCCTTCTTGCAAATGGTAAACAAAAGGACAACCACATTTCTCATTCTTTCCCTCCTGGGCCAATTATCTGTTGCCTTGTTCATTCAGACAAACTGCAACTTTAAATCTACAATTCCTTCTGATGTGGTAAAAGCATAGAGAAAGGTCTATGGTCTGATAATCCTCCAATCTAGAGACAAAACACCTGCAAAACCCTCCAGCCACAGAGAGGTGGCCATACAAGCCTCTCTGCATACCTAGGGCTGGCCTCAGATGTTTCCCCACTCTGGGCACCCAAAATCCCTGCAGAGAAAGTTCTCCAGATTCACTGCCCCTCTCACTCAGCTGCATTGGCCACATTCTCAGGTTTTCTTGAAGGCTATCTGTGTATGACCAAGCCAGCTCCTCTGGGTTTTCATGTGGCCCAATATGCTAAAATTCCTACCAAAACAGGTTTTTCAGAGATAGCTTGTTCATACCTTCAAAGCACATTCCCCATTCCATCAAAATTGTTACTGGTGACAGAAAAAAATCTTCATCACAGAGAAGAAAAGAGAAGTATCAGATTAAATGCTTACCATCTCCCATCCACAGAAGGAAAAATAAGCCCTGAAGCGCACTGTCCCTACCCAAACCAAGGATGGATCCAAGCAGGCATGACTCTGTGGTGCTTGAGCAAACCTAGTCCAATTCGCATTGAAATTACAACTCAAAATACACCAGAGCCCAGTAAAGGGTTCACAGCCTTCCCTGGCCCATGTGGAGTACAATGCCCATGGGTACTGGCTGAGGAACTGTCCTTGGAGTTCACACCAACACAAGGAGAACCAGTGAGCACTTGATACAACCAGTATAAACATGCAAACAAGCATGGAACTGACCTGCTTCACCAGATGTTCCCACAAACATTTAGCTACACAACTTACTTTTAACCAAATTACAGCACACCAGAACCTTGAGGCATCTCCTAATTCTGCACTGCCAGGTCACCTGTCCCACCCCAAACCAGTAATTCCCAAAGAATTAGCTGTGTGCAGCCAGAGGAATTCAGACACCGTGTGCAGAGCACCCATGAATGGAAGTGCCTCCTGTTTCTGTGCCTGCACAAAGGCAGCAGGGCAGCCTGGTGGTCACAGCCTCGGGTGAGCAAAGCAGGGGTGAACAGGTACCAATACATCAGTTCACAGTTCATTTCCATGCTTGGGAGGGCTTAGGCCAGGCAAGTGTTGACCTTGCCTTGATGCTAATCCTTCCCAAAGTACTCATGCCTATTCAGGGATGGCTGGTTTCTGCAGAGGGACAGGAACACAGGCTCATGGAGGGGACTGGGGACCTCTGCCACTCAATGACGCCTCTCAGGAAAGCTTTCTCATTTCTCTGAGCCTTTCCCCAGCTGAGCTCATATAGTCTGGTCCCTGCTTACCTACCAGACAGGAGATTGGAAGAGGGTCCAGGCCAGGCCTGCCACCAGCTACTAGTCAGGTCTCAGGTGTGTGTGAGCACCCACCCAGCCCCTGTGAAATCCAGCCCCTGTCCCCAGAAGCCTGATGGACAGAGGCCTCTCTCCACCAGGAGATGTGCACTGCCTAGACCTTCAGCTGCAACACAGACAGAGGGAGGGGAAAAAAAAAAGCTATTTATAAAACCCCAAACAACTGACTTCCTATTGTTCCACTTCTCTTCAGGGGCAAACCCTCTGCCAAGTTCTGTCTATGCAAAGCAATCTTTCTGAAATAAATACCTGTCAGTGATGGTTAGCAGGATTGCCAAAGAGGGGGATACTATCCAGAGATCCAATCCAAAAGTTTCCTATTAAATTTTGTTTAGGAGCAAGGGACAAATCCAAACTGGTTTTTTCCAATATGCCATCCTAATCAATTGCTTTTCAGAGGGATTCTATATTAAAAACAAAACACTAACAAGGAGAGCTAAATAAAAGCCACTTACCCAATAAGTGTACAAAATAGCAATGCCCACAACCATAGATTTGGGTAAGAGGTTTGGAAAAGAGAAACAACTTGGTAATACCTAGTTTTGAGCAAATATCTTTCCTATATCACTGTTTAAATAAATAAAAATGTTAAAAGGCAGAGGAAGGCAAAAAACAACACGATCCTCATTGTCACTATGATTGAAGTATATGGCCCAGCTATTACTGAAGCCACTCAAGGCACCGTGCTCCAAAGAACTAAACCACAGCCAGTGGCTGCTGCTCAGGTACCTTCTTCAGAATGAGATACCTGTGAGCCCCATTAAGAAACCCTTCCACAATGCATGAATTCATTGTCATTTACTTCAGCTATTAATACAGAGAGGATCTTTGCTAAGCTGGTTGCAAAAACATGCACAGAAAAGCCAAGTGATAGGAAAATTTATTCTAGTTAACATCTCATACAAAGAACTCAAACTCCAAGTTGTAGAGCAGCCAGCAACATGGCTGTTCCACATAACATTTTATTGCCCACAACAAATCTCACCAGGTTTTAGTGACATTTAATGGCCCAGGTATTGACTAAATATTGGACTGTAGAATCCAGGGGACTCAGCCCACAAAGGGAGCTGAACTGCAGCGAGTGCCTAACATCATTGGTGGTATCTTCATTACTAAGATTTAAATTCTCTTATTTACTTCTCCTGTCCTGTTTCAGGCTTGAAGTTTGTATTAATTTTGCTATTTAACCGAGAAATGAGGGTGCTCCCAAGTTTTAGACAAAGACCTAAACAAATCCCAACTTTATAAACGATAACCTGGGCACGACTGCTTGTCTTCAGCAGTCTGTAACACTCCCCCAACACTGTCATGCACATCAACTGCTCTAAGTAGAGCTAGGCAAAGACTTAGTCAACCAATTTGACCTAGAGCTTGGAAACCACTGTTTTGGAAATTAAGTTAATAATACATAAGAAACAAGCATGAGAAACGGCTTGTTCACTTGTCTTTTAAGTCTGCAATGCCAAATTAACATACTGGGTTATTATGAACTCATCCAGACAGACAATGGGGGGCTTGGGCAACATGGAGATCAATCACGGGCTCACTTATGATTTAAGAAAAGAGGTGTCCATCATTTGAATAATCTATAATTTTCTTTAATGTTTAAGAAATGGTGGTTTTTTAAAAAAATGTCAAAGTCTCCTTAGCCACCTCCTGATAGTTTGAGTGCTAACCACACATGGTTGATACCTTGTGATGTGGCTTCCCTTTTCTCCAACATCTTATTAACAGGCCAACATGCCTTCAAGCTATGTTCTTATCTAAGTAAGATATGGTGAGACAACCTGCCTGACAGCTCTGACTTCCAGTATGCACAGCAGCCATCCCACTGCTCTGGTTTTATTGCTAGTTCCCTCTTCAAAACAGGAATAAACATTTCACTTGAGACATAGACACTCTCCTAGGCAGTAGCAGCCAAGGACACATGTTGAAGACACTTTTTTAGTCAGCATCCGCATGCCAACATTGGTCACTTATTACCTGCAAACTAAAGACAAGGTCCTACCTCTGAAATTCTGGATTTGAGACAATTTTGTCTCTCAGCAGCTCCTGCTGCTTCACAGACCTACGAAAGTTTGACAGGGCCTTGAATGAGGGAAGCAGATAATCTGATAGACTGGAGGAAGAACAAGCAGATGCACATGAAGACTGAAGTATGGAGCAAGTGAACAGGACCTCCCAGAGATGTAACACAGTTTGTAATAATGTCTGCATGCAGAACCACCTTCAACTGCAAAAAGCCCAGGACAGGGATGTGGGACAAATGCCATAGGAGACTTCAGACATTAGCATGCACTAATCTGACATCTGGGGTGTTAATGTAATGTCAAGATGCTCTTTCATCCTCCATCCTGGATGATGATTTGTTGGATCCTCCACAAAAAGCCAAATTATTCAGCATCACACCCACCTCCAGAACACCCACACCATGCCTGCAGCATCCCTCTGCTTTTTGGGTGTAAAGGAACCCGGGTGGTTCCCAGAGAAAAAGAAAAATCAAGAAACATCCATTTCCCACATGTTTTAAGTTGGTCTCTATAACTTGAGGAACTTAAGACCTCCCAATCTATGCTCCCACTCAAGTTTTGGAGACCAGCACAAGCCCAGAGGGTGTGCACAGCTATTCCTCTAACTGAGGCCAAAACATAGCAGTGTTGTCAGCTCTCTCCATCACAGACACAGCAGCAGCTGCCTCACCACATCAGCAGCCCCTTGGTGCTGTGACAGAAGTGTCTGGATCTTCCTCACCACCTGGACACAAATGGAAAGAGGTCCTAGAAGATGTCTGTGGTGGACCGTGCCTCAACAGCTGAACATGAACTTCTTACTGAGATTTATCACAGATTTTACCAACCACAGTTCCTCCATATTTTTTAACAGTCACAGGCTACTGTGATGCAGGGAACACAACTGATGGAAACTGGGCTTCTGAGCCCAGTCCCCACTCTGACAAGGACAAAAACTGATCACATCATCCTTAAGGCTCCTTTATGGAAGGGACAAGACAAATGTTCTGATGTTCACCAGCAACAACACAGAAACCTCAAGAGGAAAGGAAACAGTAGAACCCTGTTACAGGTAGGAAAAGAATGAATGCAAAAACAAGATTTCACTTCTGAAGAAAACAAAAAGCCCCTTCTACACCAGAAAACAATGAAACAATGTATTTATATTTCTGCCCACTCTATTAGGTGTAGTTTACAGACAGCAGAAAGGGCTAGAATGCTTAGGAGATAAACGAAAGCAAATAAGAGCAGGGATTCTGCATGCTACTCATCAGACAGTTGGTTATTTCTGTCTTCTACTGAGCTGCAATCCTTTATTTGAAGAATTGGATTTGAAAGTGTTCACCTTACCTCTTCCTAGAACAGGAATCCTTCCCTCTGCTTTCTAAAAGAACAGTTTTATTCCCTCAAGAAGGATTCTTTCAGGCTGGTGCATAATGCATCAGTTCAAAATATTCAGCCCAGAAATGAGAATGTCATCAGGTTCTCATTCACTGAAAGAGCGTTTTCATGGATCTGGCCCTGGAATCCCTCAAAGAGGTTATTGTACTGCTGAGGTCCTCAGAAATAGGTAACTCGGGGGCGATTTCAGCCAAGCTTCCTCCCTCCAGATTTCAATGTGATTGCTTTCAAATCGCTGCAGACCTGCCAAACCTTGCTCATGCTGGAGCCACTTTTAAGGTGGTTTTGAAAGCACCTAAATGATGCAGAGAAAAGTGCTTGGTGTTCAAAACCACATCTCCCCAAAACTACCCCAGCAGGACTGCAGTGCTCAGAGAGCAACAGCTGATGGCAAAAATAGATGGTTACATTCATGGGCTGGAGAAAAAAGTAGGAAAAGGCAAGAGGGAAGCAGCTAGAAGTTAGAAATAGCAGTAATGACTGGAGATATGAGGGTATGGAGGTCTTAAGAGGTGCAGAGGGTAAGAGAATAGAATCAGAGATGGATTAGGGTTTGTCTGGCCTGTAAATAAATGGAGACAGAGAGAGCAGCTTACCTGGGAAGGCTGAGCTGGGGAGCACGGTCAGGAAACTGAAGCGTGATATTTTGTTAGGAGAAGAAAACAGGAATTACAGCGTTTGGCATTACTGGCAGTGGGATACATAAAGCATTTAGTAGTGGGACAGAAGCACAGTAAAACACTGTGCTGAGCACAGCATGAAAAATCCCCCTTTCATTCCCAGGCCAGTGCTGGGGGAGGACAGAGAGGTGTGATCCACTGCCCGTCACTGAGCTCCCAAAACCCAGCACTACAGCTGTGGGCACTGAAGGAGACAGGTAGCAGCACAACAAGCTCATGGGGTGCATGAGTGCTGCTCTGCTCTAACCCCTCTAGTCTGCTCTCCAACTCCTCTGATGGAGAGGTCTGGCAGAGCCACCAGCACTGAAACTTTGCATCAAAGAAAATGGTAGCTTGGTTCCACCAGCAGCAAATACTTTCCTGAAAATACACAGGAACTGTAATCACTTTGTAAAAGGTCAGAGCTCACTCATGATAACCAGCCACCAGCTTGCTTTAATTTCCTGTTCAATAGCTCCTTGTATTCAGTATCTCAGTGGTGCTCAGCTCATTACATTGGAGTGGTGTCCTGCCAACTCCTCCAGCCCAAAGGCAGCTGTGACAAGAGCAGGATCCCTGAGCCACAGCAGGTTTGTAGCATGGTCTGAGCAGTCAGCAGTCCTCACCTGACTGTGCAGAGATGCTCCTGCCTCCGACAGTACTGCTGGATGGCAGCCAGACACGCAGCACCAGCCATCCCAGGGGATCACAGAGCTCAGCTGGTGAAACGGGATGCAGAGGTAAAGCTGAGCAGCTCCAACAGCCCCTCTGAGGCCACAGTGGTCACACAGCATCAGGGCTCGTGTGCAGGATGCAGCATTGGGCTGGCTTCAAGGGTGTTGGGAACAAAACACAACGGAAGGCTGCCCTTTGCAGCCTTTACTCCTCACCTGGCTACAGTTCTAGAGCCCAGGGACCTGCTGGGAAACCTGTGCTGTAACCTGTACCTTCGGTGTTAAGCCCTGAGA
This sequence comes from Chloebia gouldiae, assembly GCA_003676055.1. Classification (NCBI taxonomy): domain Eukaryota; kingdom Metazoa; phylum Chordata; class Aves; order Passeriformes; family Passeridae; genus Chloebia; species Chloebia gouldiae. Next base: position 514,803 of record QUSF01000070.1, on the reverse strand, counting down.
TGAGCATGTTTTCTCCCCTCCAGGTGTGCATGTGCCACCACTGGCATAAAAGTGGCTGGGGAGACCTCGGCCCCCCCAGCTCCTGCCTGGGGCTCCTCTGGGCACTGATCTCTCCCCACATCTGGGGTGATGGCCTTGTGAGGGAAGGGAGCAACCTGCTTTGGGAGGGGGCAGCTGAAGATGAGCACAGAGGAGCAGGGGGGAGAGGGGGAGCCGGCAGCTTGGGGGCTGCCCCTCACTTGGGCGGCTCTTCATCCTCTGCCAGCAACCTCTGCCGAAGGATCCCGAAGAGCGGTACGGAAACGTTTCCCGTTCATGTGGAACGAGGGCTGTAGCTCCCACACTCGTACAAGCTCCCCAGAACGGCGGCCAGGCTGTCACTTGTCACACACACTCTGTGCCCAACAGCAAAACTTTTCCAGCAGCGACGCGGCTGCTAAAGGCAGAGAAAAGACAGCAAAAGGGCGGAGGGCAGAGCAGAGAGAACCCGAGAGCAGTCGGAGGGGAGGCAGGGCTCCCGGGCCGGCCGGGCTGCCCTCCCCGCCCGCCGCCCATTGTCCCCGTGCCGGTGCCGGTCCCCGCGCACTCACCCGCGCCCTCGGCGGTGACGATGGCCTCGGGGGAGATGCAGACCCCGCGGTCGTAGACCGGCAGCTCGTCGCAGGCCAGGCTGTCGGGCCAGGCGTGGCTGTAGCGGACCAGGACGGGCTCGCAGCCGGCGCGGGCGCGCTCGCAGACGGACTTGCAGGGCTTGATGGGCTCGTGCTGGAAGTCGATGGTGCAGATGGGCGCGTACATGGCGCAGAGGAAGAAGAGGAGGTCGGGGCTGCAGTTGGTGCCCAGCAGCCCCTCGAACTGCTCCATGGCCAGCACGGCGTTGGCCTGCGTGCTGTGGTGCAGGTGGTTCGGCATCTTGGTCATGTTCCAGGGCAGCGGCTTGCACAGCGGGATGCGCACCGGCTCGCAGGCCGCCCCCCGCCCCGCCGGCGCCCGCCCCAGCACCAGCAGCCCGGCCAGGGCCAGCACCGGCAGCCCCCGCCACATGCCGCCCGGCCCGACGGTAAGCGAGGGGCCGAGCGGGCGCAGCGCGGCGCGGGGGCGGCTCCGCCCGCCTGGCTCGGCCCCGCCGGGCGCGCACGGGGTCCCGCCCCTCCGCCCCGCAGCCCGGCCCCGAACAAAGGAGAGCCCCGCGCAGGGGAGGGGACGGGCGGAATCTCTTTCTGCGAAGAACCGGAGAGAAATTTGCCTCGTCCTCGCCGGAAGGCAAGCGAGCGCTTGAAATCTCCCCGAAGATTTACTGGGAACATGAACACGATTTCAGACCGATCTCTCGGAAATACATTCATATTTCTTAGGAAAGTCCTTTTGTTTGTTTGTTTTTTGCACACACTATGCTGGTGCAAATGTTTAAGCAGGAGGTGCACACGAAAAGTATGTCACCTAAACGTAGCGATGGGTGAGCAGTTTTAGAGGCTTAAAAATGAGGGAGATAAGGGATCAGTAGCTGGGGTGCTTTCTTTTCAGAAGGTTAAAAAAAAAAATGAAGAGGCCGAATACTGTTTAAGATAACTTGCAAAACAGTGGTGCAGCAAAGGGAGTTCTGACTTGATCTGAAACAATGTGCCTTGATATAATCATAGAATAACAGAACAGTTTGAGTTGGAAACGACCTTAAAGATCATCTAGTTCCAACCCCCTGCCATATTCAGGGACACCTTCCACTAGACCAGGTTGCACAGAGAAAACAACCTGACATTTACTAGCTGAATAAATTCTTTCCAGTTATAAACCTACAAGCAACTGCTTGATCACGCATTTATTATTCCAGCTTCTACCCTTAAATCAAACCTGTGAGTAGAAACACGCCTACCAAAAGCCAATGCTCAGAAACCAGACCACAAATGTCAACGAGCAACAATGGGATACAGGCTCACAAACACAGGGTCCTACGCCTAGAAAGGCTTTTCTGTAGTTTTTTTTAATTTTATGACTGCAGATGAAACCTTAATCCTTTTAACTCAGCTGCTAAGGTCCTTGTTCCAGCAAAGGCACATGCCAAGCAAAGAAGGAGTTGTGATATGGCCAGTGGAGTACAGGTACCTTTTATTTGCCCACCACTGCAGGTGCTAATTTCAAGTATCCAAACCTTAATCCCTGCACTCCTAGAAGAAAAATTGAGCCACAAAGGGAGGCAGAAATGTTCACACACATGTGCATGTAACAGCCTTAGGAGCCATCAGTCAGGCTGCCCATGACCCTGCACCTGCATCCAGGCTTGCAAAGTAGCCATGAAGGCCAGCAAAGGGAAGCTTGCTCCTCTGCAGGGGGAATTAGAGAGAGAGAACTCTTTTTACTCATCTTCTTAGCTCTTCCAATTTAGTCACAGCAAAGCCTCAGGCTTGAGTTTTCCCTAGCAATGTAAAAGAATACATGTTTGAAAAGCATGTGGTGTAATAAAAACCATACCCAAGTGGTTGGGAACAGAGTACACTGGGACCCTACCTGACAGCAGTGAGTGGGAGAGCAGTGCATCCCCGAGAATGAGTCCAGTGAAATGGGCCAGAGTAATGCAAAGCACCTAATGACATGAATTAACATATTTTCTACTTTAATATGAAATTCTCACATCTCTGTATTTTATTTCCAGGATTTGGTGTTTTTTTTTTTTAATTGATAATTACACAAACCAGCTTTAAAAACATTTCCTGTGCTTTGCAGAAAAAAAGTAGTGATAATAGTGAATATTCCTATGCCTGCAATAAGGTTATCAAGTCTGTAATTTTAATTTTTTAGCCCCAAGTCCACACGATCTACATCTGTGGCTTCACATCTTGCAGTGCTGGTGTGAACACTGATGCCTCCCATGCACTGAGCTTGGCAGAGCATTGCCCACTTGCCCTGCTGGCAAGCCCCTGGTGCAGCTGGTGCCTGGGAGAGGATGGGCTGCAGGCAGGACTGGGGCTGCTGGCCCGCAGGGCTGTCTGCATTCATTACCTCTTAATGCTTCCACTATAAATCAGCTTATACGAGGTAGTAAAAATTCACCTCTGGCTGGAACTAGGCAATCTGATTACTGACCTGAAACATTGCTATTTTAACCAAACATTTACACCCCCGTGTCTGCCAAGTTATTTTCTGTTATACAGAAGCACTATGGCCAGTCTTGACACCTTTTTAAATGAACGAGGAGTTGGGTAAAGCAGAAAAAGAGACAGTGAAGACTAGGGCTGTAGTTTCATGCTATCAAAATGCAGCTACAGTGCTCTGCTCTGCAGGTAGAGTTACACTAAAAGGAAAATAAACTAGTGGAAAAGAACAAACTACCAACCTACTCTCTGTCTTCACATGCAGTTGCTGCCCAACACCAATACTGCTAATTGGAACTATAATATGTGTACATACTGAAAATGTTGACTTGGGAGTTTGTATGTTAGCTCAGAAAGCATGTGCTGTGGTATCTGAAATTTTCCACTAGTCTCAAAATACAAAGTAGCTTTTTCTCTGGGTGCTACCACAGTGCTGTCAGGAATTTCACCCTCTTCTCTCCCAACACTTTCTTAAGATTTCTGAAGAAAAAAATCTCTTTCTACAGCTTCCATCAACAAGGGCAGTGCTAAAACTCTGGGGCTGGGTTGTGACAAAAATTGAATTCCTTATCTTGGGCAACTCCAAAAGGCCTTAGTCACATTATGGTATCATTCTATCAGCTTGATATCATGCATGACCAGCAAGAATTTCTTAATAAAAGTATGCCCAGGCAGCAAACTGTATGCCTGTGAGTTTCATGGTACACTTTGGGGGGGTTAACACAAACCTATAAATTTAAAGAATAATAATACACCCCTTGGTATCATGCAAAGTCATTTCCTAGAATAAACAAGAACTCAGTGGGGTTGAGGCCTAGGGCAGGGATTTGCCTCTAGAGTAGTTCATACAAAAATTACAGAAAAAGTTGTTGGTTGTTTTATTATTGTTGTCATTATCGTTATTATTGTTCCCCACAAGAATCACAGTAACCTACAACAGTGCATAGTGCCTGAGGTCCAACTCAGTCATCCACAACCCCAAAAAAACCCAGCTTAGTTACCTTGGAGTGCCATGAGAATGGATTTCAGCAGGAGGTGGCAGGATAAGCCTCAGAGCTTTGGGGATGGCCAACCAACCTTATTTGGGGATACAGAAATAGAGCAGAATGAAGAGGGCTGCAGAGAAGATAAAAAGGGATTGTGGGGTTTGTTGTTTCACCTTTTCCCAAAAGGAAGCTAAATAAGGAACTGCTTCCAGACACCTGGCATTAATTTATTTCTTTGTTATTTTTTCCTTTACACAGTATCTATTTTCCCCTCCCTTGTTTGTCTCTTGCCAGAGGCAGATAAACAGCAACAGGCTTAAGAAGCAAGAGCTGGCTTTCTGAGATGCTTTGATGTCCAGCTCCACTGTTAGAACTGTCCATCAGGAAAACTTAATGGCTTGAAATACAGAAATACATGTATTTTAAATTTAAGTTGGAACAACTACATTACTGGATAGAAATGGAGAAATATGATCTCATTAAAAAATAAAACTGAAATCTGAAGCTTTCTTTGCAATAGTAAGAAACACATATAGGTTTGGTCAACATTAACACGTTGCAGTCAAAGCAGTCCTAGGTGTATTTTTTAGCATCAGTTCTATCCTGAAGTGTTATAGTCTCCCTTTAGAGATAAGAAACATCCCCAAACACAAACCCCAGCATTTTACTTCTATAAGCAAGGGGTGCTTATAGGCCAGAGGAGGCACAGGGAGAATGAAGGACCAGCTCAAAACATGTCCCACCTACTCTGGCTTGGGGCAGAGCTCAGCAGATCAATAAATCTATGTTTACATTCCTAAGAGAAGAGATACTAGGTACTTACTGTGGATGCATTTAATTCCATAGTCTACAAGTGGCTGAGAAATGAGTAAGTGTCTAAACCAAACCTGAAGTGACAGGACAAAAGGGAATGGCTTCGAACTGAAGGAGAGCAGGTTTACACTGATATGGGAAGGAATTCTTGCCTGTGTGAGGGTGGTGAGGCCCTGGCACAGGTTACCCAGAGAAGCTGTGGCTGCCCCATCCCTGCAAGCGTCCAAGGCCAGGTTGGACAGGGCTTGGAGCAACCTGGGATAGTGAAAGGTGTCCCAGCCCATGGCAGGGTGGGGGTGGAATGAGATTATATTTAAGGTCCCTTCCAACCCAAACCATTGTATGGTTCTATGAATTTCAGAAAGGTAAAATCAGAGATCAGGAAAAAAATGCAGAATAAGGGTGTTATTTTTCCTGGTCTAACAACTGCTCTGCAGATGCAGAGGCCCATGTGCAGGCACATTTGTATTTTAGATACTGTAAACTTCATTAGCACTGGAGGGAACAGCCTGCATTAGGCTGTGAGCTCTAGGTGACATTAAAACCTCATTAGCACTGGAGGGAACAGCCTGCATTAGGCTGTGAGCTCTAGGTGACATTAAATAAGTCATCTCTCCACTTTCAGTTTGCATGTTCTGCCAGACCCTTCAGATCAGTGACCTGTGGCAGTGTTCACAGAAGATGTAAGCTCATCTCTGTGCTTGGGGAGCTTCCCATCATCCCACTGGTTCAGGCTGCCCAAGGACCCAGTGGGCTGCTGTTTATAAACCAAGATTCTTTTTTATGGTCTGGTCCTGCCCATTCCAACTGAAAAAAAAAGGTGCAGGCATGACTGTATCTATTCAGGACATTCCCAAGAATAAAACTAGCTGAGAAAAATACTTCTTTAGAACAGGTTTTTGTTGTTCTGAATCTTTCTTTGGCAATCTCAGGATTACAGATTTAATTTGCTTATATACACTGCCTTAGAAAAACAAACACAAAACCACAAACCAAAAACAACCACGCAACTCACTGAACACTAAACCCTAAAATACTTCTTACATGCCTGTTACTAAAACCATAAAATCATTGACTTACAGAGTCATAAAAATGGGATTTATTGTCTATTTCCTGTTTCAGTCAGGGTCTTGTTATAACTCCCTCAGGAAGATAAAACACAGGGGACTATTAACTCCTATTAGAATAATCTTTCAGGCTTCTCTATGGATGGTGTGGAAGTAGCAAAGAAGAAAAGGTTCTTTTAATGCAGTCTTTCAGACTGTAATATTTGGGGCAGTTTTTATTAGACAGACCATTATTAACTATCCCTTGCTCTTGGTTGGAGTCTGCATACCTTCTAGATTTTTTTCATAGTAATATTTGCTCAAATTGCCAGTGTTCCTGAATTCCCATGGGAAAAAAAAATATTTGCCCAGTATTTTGCATCCATGTTATGGGTAAAATTAGTAGTATGACTAGGAAAATATGCTGCCTTATCTTTAAACACCAAGAAGCCTAAGTGACATGCATTTCAAAGACAACATTATGCCAGTTCTGTATTACAGGCTTCAAGTCTATCCACAGAGACACATACTGGCATATCTCTCCCACAGCAGTCTCATTTTGCAGAGTGATTTTGTTTACTGCTTAGGATTTCTCCCAGATTTTTGTGGTCATGTCAGAGTTGGCGGCTTCTCAATACTGAAATTTGCTACCTGCAGTGCTGATTTTCCACCTGGACATTGGAACTTGGATGAGTGTTTCTGTGGGAAATCACTGCCAGATGTATTGCAAGTTGTATGTGCTTCTTCTCAAAGCACTAAGCCATGCTGAAGGGACTTACAGCAGAAGACAGAAAGCTGAACCTGCTCATGGGTCTTAGCAACCTTCCCCCAAACCCTCCCAGCTCATTTTCATTATAAAATATTGTGCAGCTGTCAGCCAAGATTGTGGTGGAATAGAAATGCTTGTGTTCCTTGTGCAGCTGAAATTACATTGTCAAAAGCTTTCCTGAGCCCTTGGTTTAGCACCAGGAGTGCAGTCACTTAAAGCAAGGGATGCAACTGCCATTTTTCTTTGGGAGAGCACATCTTAAATTCAGAGGCAATACTTCAAACTGGGAAAGCATTTGCATGTGTTTCAGAGCAAAGTAGCTCCATTTGCATTTAATTCCACTGTTCCTTATCGTGTTAATGCACCAATTTCCCAGGCCAAAGATGAACAACCATCTACAGTCACTTAACAGTACCAATTGACATGTAATTAGTGTCCTGAAGGCAGTTGTTGCTCCACTGGTTGTACTGCTGCTGCTTAGGAGGGGACACAAAGGAGGATGCTTGGCTGCTTTGCTTGCCAGCATACAGGTTTCTTTTCATTTTTTTTTGCTTTAAACTCCTGGTCAAGTGTTTATGACTGTGAGATAGCATCCGTGGTAGCATTATGAACGCACATTCGATTTCAATATGCTTTCAATTTGTTACTCTAATGTGACAAATTGCTATACCCTGTTACAATGACCACGAGGATAATAAAAAAATACATCCTTTTCTCCCACTGTGGGCCACGACAGAGACACAACCGCATCCACTGAACCCTCTCCAAGTTATAATTGCTTCCAGATGGAGTGTTTAAGACAAAAAACCCCAAACCCACAGAGGTCTATAATACTCTACACATTACACACCATTTCTAGCCTGGCCCCTGCACAAATAACTTGAGAGGCCTAGCTTAAAGGCCATAACCACTCTGAATTTAATTTCGTTAAACCATAAATTTACTATTTCAGATTTACAGCCTCTCTGGTTGCATGGCCTGAGCCTGCCTGTGCTGCTGCTTACCCAGATTTATTAGCAGTGCCCTGCAGTATTAAGTGCCAAATCACACCCATGCCTAAAAATAAGCCCTGCACAAACAGCTGAGTTTTGCAGTACCAGCCCAGTATCACCAGGTGCTAAAACTCAGACTCACTGCTCATTTCAGTGGGACCTGATCGGGTTTGATGCACCAAGGATCAATTTATACCTATAAATAGAAGCCAGCCCAATTTCTGTGTATTTTTTACTCATGTTTTTAGCCATTGGGATCTCTAAGGGTTCACTATGGAAACCTCAGCAAATCTGGGAGAAGAATCATCTTTCCTGAGAGCTTCTTACATGTTTGCTGAACCATAAAAACAGCAGATGCTCCAGCAAACTGAAAACTATTAAACAGCCTTGTAAAAACAATTTCATGTTAAAAAGCTAACCCCCACACAGAAATTCTTAATTCTCCCAGATTAAGGTTCCCAATTGCCTTACCTGTATGCTTCACTTGCCTGGTGCTCTGTCAGGCCCTTGCACAGCTGGGCTTTTCACATGAGTAGCTCCTGGGTGCTTATTTTTAACTTCAGAACTCAGTTTCTCATCCCATCTCTGTTTTACTGAAAAGCTTTAAAATTGGGGAGAGTTGCTGAGGCTGCAGCTGCTGCTGTGACTTTGTCAGGGTGTTCCATGTTTTGCCAGTTTATTTTTACTTCTGTGAGAGATAGCAATGAAAGCAGAAAATAGAAAAGATACCCCAAAATTAAGGAAGAGCAGGTGGTCTATGAGAATAAATCCACACAATGTTACAGTGTGAAGTCATTATACATTAACATAATCCACAGCCTAGTCTAAAATAAGTGTCCAATCTCTTAGAAAATATTATTTTTCTGCAGAAGCCTTTGCTTGCTCCCCAGATCTTTTAGATCATTGCAGCAGTCCACAGCATGGCCAATGATTTACAGTCTCTTTGTAGTATGCACCAGGCTATGCTGAAGCCCTACCCCCCTCAAAACAGTGATTTGGGGGATATTTTGGGAACTCTGGGACTTTCAGTTCTTTATCCCCCACACACTTTAGTAGTGGTAGAAAAAAAATCAGAACCAGTAGATATTAAGATTTTTTTTTTTAGCTAAGAAAATTTTTTTAAATGTTAAATAATAGGGTCACAGTGTTGAGAACTAATTGTTTTAAAGTTGCTTTATTAGCTCAACTAATACCAAGGGGAAAAGCTAGTGGCATTTTTCTAGGAATTATTTATAGGTTTTAAGTGTGGCCATTTTGCTGTCCCTCCCCTAGTACTGCTTTCACAAGATCCCTAACACTAACCTTCCAACAAGCTTTTCTCAGGGTAGGGTGTGTTGTTTGGGATTTTTTGCCTCCACCTTTATAGAATCTTTGTTCTAATAAGAATGCTGCATTCTCCCCCACTCCCTGAAGCCACAGGCTTGCTTACTAAAATTGGAGAGAAATTCTTTTGGAGCAATGTAGCTCACATGCATACACACAAATATTTGCCAGTTTAACTGTGCAGAAATAAACTTGATCAATGCTTTGTGACTTAGAAAAGCTTGTGTATTTTACCTGCTCACTAAGGATTAATGAAATACCCAAAGAGCCCATCCTCTGTTTGCAGGGCTGTCAGTCACCATGCTGGAATAATTAGGTTACAAGTATAGAAAAAGCCATTTTCCAGTATAATGGGACTTTTAATTGGGAGCTTTCCTTAGGAAGAAGGCAGCAGGGGTTTTATCTGCTTTGCATCTCAGCTCCAATGCTTTTGCAAACTACCCTCACAGCCCCATCCTACTTGGTTCAAGCAGGACAGAACCTAAGAGGTTCTCCTGCCTTCCCTCTCCTCTGCAGAATAGGGTCACAGGGACCTTAAGAGCATGTTCACCTTGAAGCTGGGATCCAGGCACCTCAGTGTTATGCCAGAGGCTGTGTCCTTAATTTGCTCTCTGTCCCCATCTCCTACCTGCAAAATTACAATACTGATATGCAATTACTCTTTTGCTCCTTGCATCTTTTGCTAGTAAATGGGATTTTCAGAAGTTCTGATGTGATGTTGGTTTTAAATGGACCAGGACCCCCCTTGAGAGGCAAATGATACCTATGGCAACTGTGCTAAGTGTCATCTCTGTCAACAAAATCCAAAAGATGGTGTTCACTTTACTAGCTGGAGAGAGATTTGAAACAAATGAACTCTGATCCACACCCCTTAGGGAAGAGCTGAGACCACCTCCAACCACTGCCTGGGGGACCATGGATTAGCCAGCAAACAATTAGTATTATACGATAAAATTCAAATGCATTGTAACTTCCTTGTTGTTTTGAGTTTTTCCTAGATGAAAGTTTACATATTTTCTTAACAGTCAAAAAAAAAAAAAGTTATGGAAACAGTGGTGCAATTGTTTCCTTAATAGAGTTGCCTTAAAGCAAATGCCACAGGCTCAATCCACTTTCTCAGCCCTTTAAAGTGATTTGTTATCCAAAATAAGAAACTGCTGAGATGAACTCTTTCACTTACCTGATCTCACTGTAACACTCAACAACATTCATGACATCTTCCAGTTTAGACATATATGGAACTAAATCCAAAGAGCACATACCTCCTTTAGTGTTTCATGACAAGCAGGTATGAGAGATGGTCCTATCCAGTTCTGCTGACTTGGTCTTGGCAAACAAAAGCTCATGGTAAGGTGGCTAAAAGTTTTACACTTTCAAGGATCCTTTATTTACAAATAATCCTAAGGCAGGATAAATTTGTTTCATGTGCAGTATGGAATAAAGAGGATACATCAGCTGAAATTTTTAAATGCAATTCTGAAGTCTGTGAGACACAATATAGATTTGATCCACAAAACATCCAGTGATTTCAGAATCACAAAATGGAATCAGAATAACTGAGCAATGTCTTTGCCAACTTCTCTGATGGCTCTGTGATAAGCATTTTCCCCTCTTACCTCCCTTTTATTTTCAATCCTCTTCTGTATTACCATAATTGACATAGTCTTAGTTTACAATGCATTTGTTGTGATACTTCTCTTTCCTTTGTGTGACTATGCAAGGAATGGTTTCATTGTTGCTGAGATTGTGTCCTTGCTACTGTTAAAAAGAATTTGTATTGAGTACTACTGCTTTTGCCAAACATGAGCCTTCTCTGCACTGGCTGCTCATCAAGATTCCCTCAAATTCAGCCAGACTTAAAGGCTAATGACAAGGGCAGAGAGGGCAAGAAGAGTTTGCAGGTAACCTGTGATATGGTCTTTCCCATATCCTAGTAGACACACTATGTGAGTACTGACAAGATAGCAAAGAATGTGGTCAGTGGGAAATGAACTGGACTCACGAGCACTGGGGTTGACACAGCTGTAGTAGCTTTGTGGCTCACATCTCTCTACACACAGGTGTCAGGATAACTTTAATTGCTTACCTTCACTTTTTGTGAGAAGGCATTTCGTAAGATTACTATGATCATGAGCAGTGCAACAACCTTAAAGTCTACATGAGAAATTATTCAAAATACTCTTACTTCATGCTCAATAGAAGCTTTTCATTCTGAATTTAATACTCAGAATTTCTTCTCCTGAATTGTCTAAGACACAATGACACCATATCCAGTGAACAGGTCGTTTTGACCCAGGACTGCTAGAAAAAGAATGACTAATAGCAAATGAATATGGTTTTGGACACAGGTCAGCGGGACATTTTGATTTTGCTATGAGTTAGTACAAATATTTACAGATTTTGTAACATGACAAATAGGAAAAGCATACAAGGAGTGGTCAATTAGAATAAAAAAGTTTTGTCACGTCAGTGGAAGATTCAGCTTTATCATTAAAATGATAAAAAAATTGTACTTACAGAAGAATACAAGTAGAATTTCAGTATTGCTGAAAGCTGGTTATTTGACAACACTGAAAACCATTCCTGTCCATGAAACCAATTCATTTATGTGTGTAGCTGCCATTTCAATTACCTTGCTATGGACAGCCTGTTGTGTCCATGTTTCAGGGATAGCCACAAGGACTGAAATGGAAGCACTTCCCTGTTCTTACAGTCCTTAGTTTATCAGCCCCATTTAGTAGTGAATACAACTGCAATAAATTACTCTATTGTATCCAAAATGCACTATGGTGTTAAAGGACGCTTGATTTTGGATACGAGACCAATTTGAAGCTTATGTCTAAAAAATCTCTTTCACTTATTGAACAGGATGACTTGCTGCACCTAAACTCCTAGCTTTGAGTTTCATTCAGCTCGAGAGAGCAATTCACAGAAAAAAAAATAGCATTAGTTCAGACATACCTGAACTTAAAGAATTTATAAGTTACTAGTAAGTAACTGAGGATTCACTTTTTAGTATGAATCATAATGCTGAATCTCAGGACCAGGGAAGCTTTTGGAAAAAATGCAGTTTAGAGGCCAAGCATATTTACTTATGGTCCGAAATTCTTCAATCTGGAATGAATAAGTTCTGAAGTCATACAAGCCCATGATGACCTGCTGAAGAAGGCTTGTATCTTTCTTCAAATCACTGGCCTCATTCCAACATTTTCTGGGGAGAATGCCTTTCTTCAGTGTAATAAAAGTGGTACAGTCCAAGTGTTACCAATTCCTTTTCCTATATAGAAAATAAATTACTACAGAAAAAAAAAAGGTTTAGGAGTAGCCCTTGCTTTCAATGGCAATCTTTTGTCCAGGCAGATCTTTTTAAACTATAAAAATAGTTCTGTGGGCAGCAACAGGACATTCTTCTTCTGCACTGTTTCTCACATGAGGTAAAAACCCTCCCCCATGAATTAGACATTTGATCCAAACTGGCTCCATATGGGGCCAACTCAGCCATCTGTGCTTCGTGCTCCAGGAATTACAAACACATTTTGTTTGTAATGGCACAAAAGGCCACCTGAGATGACTCGATATACAATGGCAAGTGTTGAATTTACTAAGTTGTGGACATGGTCTTGCAGGCTCCAGAGGAAAAATTCCATCTCTATCTTCCTTCCCAACAAACTTGGTTCACCAGGCTTTTGACAGTTTGTGCAGTGCATGAACACAGGTTGCCTTGAGGACCAGGCCTGATGTGCTCTGCCTTCCATGAGCAGGCTGAACCCTAAACAGTTCTGTAGTAGCTCAGCTGAAACCAGGAACAACAGAAATACAGCAAGAACAAAACAAGGAAATCCTTCCATCCCTGCCCAAATCCAACCAACACATAGATGAGTCCATGTGATTCTTGCCCAACTTTTCCCTTGTGTGGTTTGTTCTGATCTTGCCCAAGTTAAAAAGTAGTAGTGTAGTTAAAAAGCATCACCTCAGGGATTTGTGTGCCAGACACCACATGTAAGGACTCCCACAGAAACTACCATGTCTAAAAGCTTCATGCCTAAAGCTCATCCAAATGGGTCAGAAGCAGCTTCTTGCAGAGATACTGCACTCATTACCTATTTGTCAGTGATTATCTGTTTTCTAGATTTGGTTCACTAACACCACAGACAGTGGAAATCTGGGATCTGAGGCAAATGGACACATAAAATTGTTTTGTACTTAAAAATATTAAAGGCACCAAAGTTATTTCTTAAGCTTGAGTTTTTTAAGAATCCTTCCCGAAAATAGGCATTGTTTTCCCACAACAGGCTACATCATAATCAAAATCTTAATTGAAATCAGAACATTTGAATGTATTAGACTATAAATATTACAGAGTAGAACTCATAAGTCTTGCATTCAACCTAATTACTTTATGTACAAATTTCTTCATTATGGTACTAACTTGTCAATTTAAAAAACACTTCCATAGTTATAACATAAAATGCATAATTAGGAAAAATATAGATGTACTGTCTTACTTCCTTAGGACAATTTTATTCCAGTAGTTTTTTTCCTCTGGACAGAGGAAGCTATTGTAACTGAGCACACAACAGCTCTTTCATAACAGAAAAAGTTACCAGCATGCACAGAAGTTGCACCAAGAACAGGGGCTCTATACAATGTCCAGAGCCTGTTGAGGAACACACAGCTTTATACATCAGGGATTACAGAGCACAACCATCTGGTCAGCTTTCAGGCTAAATGAGCCTGTGCTACCCTGCAAGGCCAATTTGCATCACTGATAAAAAAGGGACTATTATACATCTGTCTCAGTCATGCCTGATGTTACGGTTTTAGCCACACTCTCCTGCTCTAGGATTATTTCAAGTTTCATATTTTAACAATACACTTATTTGTATGGGTACAACTGGCATAGCTACACACTGTATAAATGCTTTTCTTGCTTTGTTATGTAAAAATAAGATTTAAAGGATAATGGCACTAAACTGACATTTTTAACATTGTTTTTAATGCCTTCTTCCAACCTTTTACAAGATTCACTATCGCAAAAGGCAAAAGGTGAAGGATTAAAAGAAGTCTTCACATAAAAGCTCTAAGGATTGATATTTAATGAACTGTGAGATGTAACTCAATGCACAACAGCACAGTTAAAGCTTAAAATACTAGGATAACATTTATATTAAAAATAATTCACCTACAGATAATACAGTCTAGTGTTTATTGTATGTTATGGAAGGTACACTTGAATTTCAAAATTTTAAAACATATAAAAAGTGGTTAAGGGCTAACATTTTATCAATATATGATAAATGTGTAAGAATGTTTATTATACAGCAGGGTACAATGGTAGTGTTAATGCCAACAGGGCACCACAGAAGTTAGTTTAAAAAAAATTTCCACTATGCTTTATACAAACACCACCACTTGCAGTTGTTTAAGAGTATTGGGAGAGGATCACTGTCTGTAGGATAAGCAGTCCTATAACATTTTTAATGTTAGATAGTGTCATAGTACGTAGATTGGTGAACGTTTCAAAATAAAACTAGAAATGCTGTAATTACTTCACAGAAATGCACATCCAATATTTGTTTTCAATAAGAACAATAGGTACAAGTTTATAACTCTCCCTATTTGAAATAATTTACACACAGATGAAGGCTACTCTATGTAAAATAATCACTACATACATTTTTCTTCTGAGAAATAAACAAGCAATTTTTGTGTTGCATGATCAATATCAAAAAACATATAGCAGAAGTAGTATTTTTAAAACTTAACTGGTGCTCTAAAGTTAAAAAAAAAAGAAAAAGAAAGGAAGGAATGAGAAAAGAAATTTTCTGTAAGTGTGCAACCTAAAATCAACCAAGCTTATATTGCAGTACAACCATATTAAGAAACCACTGTTTAGGAATACAACTTTATGGAAAAAGTGTATAATTCACAAAACTGTTCATCAGGCCATAGAGTAAAATAGCTCCACAGTTTACAGATAAAACTGAGGCCACAGAGATGCGTGCTATGTCTTATCTCCAGTAAGTAGATACTTAGGCAGAGGATGTAACACTTTGTTTGTAGACAGCATGGTATGCATTTCTCAGCAAGACATAAGGGAAACAAGACTCCAAGAGATCCATTGTCAGGAACGGAGACTCCTGCACAATCTGAAAAATACCAGAAACACAAGGTTTTGCAGAGCACCTTCTGCTGCCTGCTACTGAAAATCTGTTTCATGTAGATCCTTCCAGCCTGCATCACATTACCACTCTCAGATTTCAGAGTGAAAGTAAATTGCACCAAGTTTGTAGTAGTGCTTCTCCCTAGTATATATATAGTATATTTTTGGGGATAGTATTTCCCCAAATACTATTTACATATAATAAACTAAATACACCTTTACATACAACTACAGTACAAACTAACATACTAAAAAAACAACTTAAAAACCCTAAAACTTCCTACATTTATACTCACTGCTTCTGAAAGCAAGTATTTTACTTTCCTATATAGTCATCTTCCAAAACATACTGAATACTGAGAGGAAATCCTCTGAGCAGAGAGGGTTTTCTCCTACACACTCGGAACACTGCTTCTTAAACATATGGTATGTACTAAGTGAATGATGAAAATTATCTGAACTTGATACAAGGTTCTAATCAATAAAGGATGATGGCAATAATATGTGCATGATGGGGGAATGAAAAAAAAACCCTGACATTAGAATACCAGGAAGAACAACATAAAAATTATTTCCACTGCTTTGTGAGTTATAAATAAAACACACAAATGCTCACCATGTCTAGTAGTAGGTAAACTGATTCTCGGTTTCTTGTAGTAGTTTTGTCTGTCTCCTGGCCAATCTTCAGTAGACTGGATGATGCAAGCTATATAAAATGAGTATTTCAAAGCAATAAATAAAACAAAACATAGATGAGCTTCTGCTATTTTGCTACACAAAACCAATGGACTCTGCATTGTACTAATAATGACAAAGGAAAGCAAGTAATCCTGAGCACATGAACCATCAATGGGCTTTAGTCTCAATGTGCCATATTGGCTTATTCCTAGTAGTGTTTAATAAATGACACATGCTATTTTAATATAAAAAGTAAATGAATCTATTGCAGAGAACTTTTTGTTGTAATCATTGGTTGACAATTATGATGTCTCCTGAAATCAGTGACAGAACTCCCAGGGGATCAAGATCTCACCTCTATCCTTCCCAATATACAGTTCAACGTACTGCATTTTTCTAAGGTTTAAAGTGATAAAAATTTTGATTTTTTGAAATTTTACCAATTTTGCAACAGAAGAAGTTTGAAGAAATGTCATCTTTACTGCCAATTAATAATATTTTATCAATGTCAACCCTGAGTATACTCTCACTTCATGGTGACCAAACTCAGCCTGGATGACAAATATTCATAGCAGCTGTAGTTATAGTTAGTTATAGTTAGTATCTGTATGTTAGCCAGTGGGATAGCTGGTTGTGTAAACCTGTAGTATGATTAAATATGGAGTAGAGACTAGGCAAGGTAGAGTCTTGTTAGTTTCTAAAAAGGGGAGGTGAATTATGCCTATTGATTTTTGTCTTTTTTTCCTCTTACATATTCTCTATTTGTTTCACATATATTTGAAGCTCTGTAGCCTATTACTCTATTCTAGCTAGTTTTCCCAGTACTCTTCCATGTCCTTTCCCCAGGCAGAAAGACAAAACATTCCAGAGCTCCAAGCCCTGAAGGGCACAAGGTCCCTGTGCTGTCATGGTTCTTCCTGGCTGCTGGGGTTGAGAACAACTCTTTGAGACACACTTTCATGAACAAAGGGCAGCTAGTACCAAAGGGAAGGCTCCAGAGAAGGGGCTCAACCTTGGGGGGATTGCATCACCAGTTTTCCTCCTAACTGATGCTTTTTCTCAATTATGCTAATTTGCTAAACTTATAAAAACTGTATTCACCCCGTGTGGGTGGGGTTTTGTAGATGTTCTTCCATAACTGCCCGTGAAAAATCTACTTTTACATTACCTCCCATACCAATATAATTTTTAAGTTGAAAAAGGCATTGCCATAAGCAACCCTATTATCCTAGTTTCAGAAGATATCCTAGAAACCTCTAACATGTACTTAGGTATTTACAAGCTCAGGATCACATAATATAGTAAAATACTCAATTTATAGATGCCCTTGAACACCATGTTTTTATGCCTTACAGAAATTGGAAAAAAAACCCCTTCCAACTTTCAGATGTACCATCGTAATTTTGGCCCTTATACCAAGCAATGCAAACATGCCTAAACCACATGTTTACCAGAAAAGGATTTTAAATTAAAACATTAACTTTAAAAATAGATTTTTCTCAAGAGTCTTCTTGAAAAAGTTGTCATGTATCAATTTTTAATATGAAGTCAATATGTATACTTCAAAAGATACATAGTACATACTCATCAGCATTAAAGAACCTCTTAAGGTTCTTTTCATATTTAATTAACTTGGACAGGAAAGCAGATCATCTTCAGCAGTAATTTTCTTCTCAAGAGAAATGTTTTTCTTTCAGACTCACAGTAAGTGTTAAAAAAGAAAGATTAACAAAATATCTGAACCAAGTCATAGTCTGTGCAGTAAAAGCAGTGGTCTGAAAGCAGTCTATAAACACTGAAAGAATGCAAACCTCATACCAGAAGTGTTTTTATCACATGAAACTATACTGGTTTTCTTCACTTGTCAAATGTATGCAACTTGATACAACCATTTCTCTTTCATGTTTTACATCCAGCAGTTGCATTAGACAAGGTCAATGGCCATAGGGGTTTTTTTTTCTGTTTTACAAAATGCAATGAATTTCCACAAGTGAAAGATTCTTTTAAGGATTGTTTCTGTGAACTTCTAGTTACAGAGTTACCTAAAATAAAGAGGGAGGGGCTTTTTTTCCACACATTTTATGCCAAACAGAAAAATCAAAACCCACTCAAAATCAATAGTAATTTTTTTTTTAATTAAAGTGATGCTGCTGTTTTAGCCTTTCATTTCCTTTAAGTACTGTCTAATTAAGAGCCATTAAAAAAATTATTTCTACTCAAGCAGCACACCAAAATGTATTTAAAACATGCCACCATGACCTAAAAACTTCTGATTTTTTTCCTAAGCATCACTAAAGATTTCAGTAGCTTTCATCTTCAATCTCCTCTGAGGCATAAAAAATTTCCTGTTCCCAACTACCCCTGTAACACGCTGCTACCTAGCTGTTCATGTTTAAGAAGGGCAAGCATGTAAAAAATACAATACAAAAGCCAGTATGAAGTTTATCCTACTTTTTCAAAGAAGGTAACTAACTAAAGTATCTACCACATCATGGGAAAATAGACAGAATTTTGATTTTATACGCATTGCACATTTTTCTTCCCAGTCACGGGCCACACAATGTGAGAAATGGCACAAGCTAAAATACTGAAGATTGTTCTGAAAAAAATTATGACATTTGCACTGATTAGCTCCTCTAATTTTCCAACATCACACACAAGTGTTTATAAAGAACTATTGCAAAATTTCATCTATGTACAGGCTTGTATATAGAAAAATATAGAAAACATTCTTCTGTCTTGTGCACCAAAGGCAGATTTCTATGAACTCAATTGCATTGCACCCCAAATCAACTGTACATTTTAACAAGTAGGAATAGTTATACATACAGCCAAAAATTCTTTGAGACGATCTTCAATGCTTCCCTTGTGGATGGTAAATAAAGCTGCAGCAATCTGATTGATAGCTTTTGCCAAGCAGTGAATGTTGTTGCAATGCCCTAAACAAAAACATACTCAAATCACCTCAGCACCACGTTGGAAAAGACAGCATTCATTGGAAAATATCACCAAATACTAAAGATACTTGTGACAATGAAAGAAGGACTTTTAGTGTCTTACATAATGGGAGCAAGGAACTCTTCCACACTGCACTTGCTATCAGGAAAGTCACCAGAAGTACAGCTCTGACTTCCAATTCCTAATGGTCACAACAACCTGAGAAACAACCTGAGGCTTTTAGAAATTAGGAATATATTGGAATTTTATTTGGTTTCTACAAAACTTAAGGAGTGTTAACATTTGACTAGGCCAAAAAGACAGGATTTTTACAAGCCAACTATTTCTTTCCCCTTCTGTGTAAATGAACATCTCATGCCCAGACAGTATCACTCAAAGAGATCTGTAAGTACTCAAGAACAAAGGTGTTCCATTGCTAACTTTCATATGTAACTTCTTGCCTAAAATTCACCCAGGCTTCAGAGCCTTGGAAAGTGGTTAACTGACACCAGTTTTTACAGAGAGCAGAAGAACTCAGTAAATCTGGTATTTATTCCAGACAAATTAAGCCAAATATACCACCTTAATATAAAATTAATATACACTTGGGCAAGTATCTTAGGCACGTGTGGGCATATGAAAAGGAGGTGGTCTTTGAAGGAGTTAACAAGAACTCAAGCATGCTAATTCTTATTTTTTGACCATTGTTGAGCAATGAGCTCATCTTTTCATTCAGTCATTTACCATAACTCCATGTTCATGCTTGAATAGTGAGGTCAGCTGGACCCTGTCACTCCACATGAGAAAATCAATTTTTTTCTCCATGCATATCACTATTTTTACCTAAAATTACTTTTAGATGTCATTTTATTGCCCAGTTTACTCAGTATCATACCTCTCTGCAGCTCTTCACTCCTTTAATACCCTCAACAACTTCAGATGATATATAGATTTTCTCACCTCACTCTTCAGCCACCCATCCAGGTGGTCTGTGAATATGCTGACTAGTAGGTCCCAGTGAAGATCCCTGTGGATCTCCTTCAGCAGGGCCCCCAGATTTGATACTCCAACTTTGTCTCCTATTTTTACATGAACATCAGTCAAGAAAATCTGTTCTGCTTAATTCTGACTCAAATATGTGTTTCTACAGCCTCAGGCTGTAGAGAAAGCATCAACAAGGGGATTCAGCAGAAGAACTGTAGTCTTCCAACTCACAGCAGGTCTCAAGTCTTTTGAAAAGGGCTCTTGCAGACTAGTATCTATTCTACCTCTAGTTGACAAATTAGACTTCTAGCCTGGTATTTGACTAGCAGCTCAGATTCTGTACTGGAAAAAAAAGTAAAGGTCTGTTAGACTTTGAGCCTTTATCTGGAACTTGTGGAAGAAACAGACTCGATCTTGAAGCAGACAGAGGGAATACAGACATTGCTACAGCTGTCCAAGCACATTCTGTATTTGGGAGATATGTCTTGCCAGATTAGAAAGCTGAAACTCCTTCAAATCTGTGACTCGTTGATGGATTAATTCAGGATTTGTCCAGGGAATTTAATTCATAAATCAAAATTTATTAAGTCCACATTCTGGAAATACCATTTATATTAAGTGTTTCAAGCCAGATGTTCTACAATAAGGCTAGAACACAGTATTATGCAAGGAAGGCAGGAATCACAAAGTCTATTCTGTTTGTTCAGTTATTTTTGTAGAGCGAACATATTTTATGTATACCTTTTGCTAGATTTTCCTCTCATAGAGGAGCCCACTCAGTAAAAAATTATGTAATACACAGGCCATGTCTCACAGAAGCAGTAGCAACTCCTCATATGGGCTTATTTGAGTGCAAGATGTAACTTCTCTCCAGTCACAGTTTCATGTCATCTATTAACTGCACTTTAAGAGCTCACTTTGAAACAAGGCTTTGCCTGATTTCATCTTAAGAGTTATTTAATGTACATTAAACCACAAACTGGAATATTTAAGCTACATAATATAAAACAGGCAGAAGATTATCTGCTCATCTTCAACAGCAGAATTATCTGTTGTTTCAGCCTGCTAAAAACATGATGAGTAAGAGGGTCTCAGGAAGACAAGAAGTTTTAGGAAGGCAAACGTGCCTGAACTTTAAACGTCTGGAGAACCTCCACCTAGCCTGATATATTCTTAGCAATTAATTTGAAGAGGAATAAATTGAAAATATAAACACCAGTAAAACTTTTAGTATTACTCCTCTGGCAAGCCATACAGGTTTTGAGACTCTAGAGATAGTCAGATCCTTTGAAGGAGAAAATGGTAGCAGGAAGTGCTACCAGAGGATTTATTTTACAAAATTACAGGTAATTTTTAAGAGATGTGATCTTACACACACATAAACAAGTTCAGTTGGAATGAGTAAAGACAGTCAACCTGACAGTCTTCAAACAAGGAAGTTTCTACCCATGCACCTCACCAATCCTATTAGATATTCCCTGCTCTCACCTATATTCCAAGATTTTTTTTCAAGTATTGTGATATGGAAAAAGCTTGCAAAGAGCAATAGAAATACTAGGAGAGCACAAATAACAGGAAACAACTTTGCAGGTTACAGATTGTTCTCCCCATTCATCAGAAAAAGTGTTTAACTTAAAAATTCTTTAATTTTCAAATCAGTATTTAAGTTCTATTCATACATCAGATTTATCCAACATTTTCCACAACTGGAAGTCTATGCCATCTGTTTTAAAATGAAATTACAGTCAACAGATCCCTAATAATTCAAAACTGAAGAAAAGGCCATGTAGAACAACAATCTTGGGTCTGTAAAAAAAAACATTATTTCCATGCTACATTAAATGATACAGAAAGATTTTTAAATTTTTGGTATTTTCCTGGTACTTGAAATATTCAGAAGCCAGTTTACTCTTACTTTGTGAGTTACAATTTTGAGCAAATTAAAAATAATGCAAGTTTAAAAACTAATTAGAGAAAACATGCATCCCAGTGAATGGAAGCTGTAAAAGTATCGTTTTTTACATGAGTCATGTTACACAGTAAAAAGAAAATAGCTTGAACAGCCAAAAGGTGACTTTTGACTTTTGCATGTGTTTGAACAGTACTGTCTGTCTTCAACTTTAAAAGAGAAAGAAAACTCTAGATTACATGCAACAAATTTTGTTGAAGCAAAGATTATTTTTTAAATAAGAAAGATGAACTATTGTGTAGGAAATAATTCTGTTCACCACTTACACTTTCCAGATTCTGTTTCCAAAACTTTATGCTTGGCAATATGAACAGCATATTAAAAATAGAAAGGACACCTTGTACGATTGGCCCAAGGCCAATGTAAAGATTATTGAAACATTGATACTTATTAGAATATATTATATTAAATAGTAAGTGTCACATTCGTTAATGCAGAATGTGTGCTCGAATGATTCCACATTAGGACAAGATTGCCCCCTGCAGTGTCTGAACTGTTCTGAAAATTTCAAGTAGCAAACTAATTTTTCATAGAAAGTCATCTCAGACAAGAGTCAAGTAAATGCTTTTTAAAGTACCTTCAGAAGAACTTGCCTGAATTAAGGCTAACTGATTTTAAAATGTGTTCACTATAAAATATAATTAAGTATTAAAGGTGAATGTATCTAAGATGGTACCAGAACTATAGTGAAGACAGCATTCCCAGCAAATATTGAACTGACTCTACATTACCTTCGATAGCAGGGCTATACTGAGACATCACATTGCTAGCCAAAGTGGGCAAGGAGACAGCCACGAAGACCATTAGAAGGCAAGCAATTTTATATTCTTCTTCTGGACTAATGTTTTCTAAAAACAAAAATAATAAAGCTCTTTAGTTAAAGAAGTAATCTTGAAATATTTCCTTTCAGCTGCAGGTAGAGCAGAATATAAAATGTTTGACCAAATTGAAATTTAAAGTAAAATCCAACAAAGTCAATGTCTGCATTGTGAAAAGAGGAATATTAATATCAGTCCTGCTGAAAGAAACAGTAGAGCTGCAAAATGTCCAGTCTGTTACATAGGAGAACAAAAAGAAGCCACTGCCATGCTATTACTCCTCTTAATTTATTTACTAAGTCTTGAATATGATGAGCAGAATAGTAATCTTTTCATGCTGGTATAAATCCAGTTATTGCTCTAAGGTAAGAAGAGCTTCTCTTGCATCTCCCTTTGGCAAAAGAGCAGAAGGTGATGGTTCACTCATGTCAATTCACACTAAAACCTTGTGATTACAAAAATAGTAGCATCATCACACATTAGCCTAAGATTCGTTTTAAAAAAAGTCAACAATTACTGACATGCAGAATTTATCTCTATGAAAACTGAAAAAAAGCAAAATATTTCAACTCCAGAGGTAACAATCAAAATACACTATCATAAACCATTATGAGAATATATAGAAATTCTCTTTGTTGACCTAAACACTTAATAGCTGTACCACAATGAAAATAATCTATTTAAAATGTCATTTTAGATACCAGATACCTAACAAAAATATACTTCTGTATGTACTTCTACATATAATGTAGACAGAACAAATAAACTTTGGGTTGCTCTTTTTCTAAGTGCACAAAAAATTGTGCTTGTGACTTAAATTCAAATATTGAATTGGATTTTCCCCTCTCAAAATAACTACAACTGAAGTAAGAAAAAACAACATAGGTAGCATTTAAAATATTTATGGTCTCATTCTAACATCAACTATCTAGAACATACAGGGAGAAAAAAAGTAATGAACTGCTCAGTAAGGAAGATAGGAAAAAAAGCTTAAGACCATCAAAAAGCACTTAGGAGTCTTAATTAATGTCTTTGAACATGCCAGAGTAAACAAAACTGAAAAGCTTAGCCAGCAGTGCTGTAAAGCAACAAAGAGGAAGCATGATACATGTTAATTCTCTAACATGTTTGTTTTACTGTTTTCCCTTGTAAAGGTCATGTTAACACTTACAGGACACTGGCAACAAAGTATTGTGAAATTCATGAGCTGCATTCAGCTCCTAATGCTTACTTAGCTGACGGATTTGTCACACATCTGTGCAACAGAACTGATCAAGTTGTTCATGAGACACTCTTATTGTCATTGTTGTTAAATTATAGCAGTGTTCACCATTAAATTCCTTCTACATCTACCTCATCCTTTTCTAGGTCAGCACATCCATTCATGCATATTTGAAAAGATTCTCAAGCTAACACCAATAAATAGCAGGCACGAGTAACTCATCCTCCTATGCCATTTACGAAGTTCATTGAAGGAATACAATGGAGGTTTCTCTTAGCACTTTAAACAGTTCTTTTCTCTTTTTAACATTTAAAATTATGAAGCTGAAACTTACCTGATTTTTGGGAAGACAGTGCTACAACCAAGGCAGGATCAATCTCACAAGGCAATCCAGCAGCTGATGACAGTTCATATACATTCATTGCCACCTGAGGACCAGAAGAAAGACAACACTGAATGCTTTCATGTCAAGATGATGAAGCAGGGTTTTTGCTGTCATGCTTAAAACAAGTTTGAGGCACTAAGGAATTTCAGAGATTTGGCACATATTAGACAGAGACTGTAGTTTTGGTTTGTTTCTAACCTCCACTGAGCAGCTATATCTGTATTTTGTGCACCAGATGGTAATTTTGTTGTGTCAAGCCAAACAAAACTCATATACTTTCCCACATAACCTCCAAAGCAACACCCTCACTTCCAATTAGCTGTTTCTACATCTTTCTTTAACATTCAAAAGAAACTGACATTTTCTCTACCAGATCTAAAGTATCAGCCAACATCTACAAATACAGCATTTTTAAACAAAACCAAAACTCACAATCTGGTGATACAGAGTTATGGAGAAATCTTACAAGATGCCAATGTTAGACAGATTCAGTGTTCGTTGACTCCAGGCACCAAAAATCAGAGTCTAAGTGGCCACAGCACTTGGAGGAACTAAGAACATTTTGAAATGTATTCAGTTTCCTAATCTATCCCAGGACATCTCTTTTCTTACCATTAACAAGCATTCAACAATATTGTTTTCTCTTTCCATTTACTATTTCAGCTAAGTTTCTGAAATCATAGTTCAGAAGTCTCTCTGCAAAAGCAGGTCTACACCAAATACAAGTGAATACAGGAAACACTAGCAATGTCTTACTGCCAATAGTATTTGGGAAGTTTTACACTTTTCCCATAAATTCTCATGTATAGTTGAGCAGCTCCACGTAGCGAATATTGTGCAGATATTCACTCCCATTAGCGGATCGGGTTTCCCCACCCTCCCTATATCAGGGGCTGTTCAGACCCTGAGTTCACTCTTTTCTGCTGGATGCATTTGGGCTCAGGGCCTGTCTCAGAGCCTTATTAAACTGCAGAGTTGTCCCCAGGAGAGTGCTGCCTCCTTCCTTGCTGCTGGGACCCGCAGGGACCTCGGACCCATGAAGGCACTCCCTAAAGCCCTGCAGGGCTTAGCAGGGAGCGCCTCTCGCTGTCCTCTGCCCCATGGAGAGCTAGCCAGGGTGGCAAGAGATCTGCTCTTGCAAAGTGGGGATGGGAATCAGCAGTTTGGCACCCTCGTGTGCTCCAGCCTGAGGAGGGCAGGCTTTCCTATGAAAACCATACAATGCTGTTTGCACAGTCCTGCATGAAAACAATTGGAGCATATGGACAAGGTGTGGTCCACAGCCAACAGGCTCAAGAGAATCATAGAATCCCAAAATAGCTACCATTAGAAGGGGCCTTCCACTAGCCCAGGTTGCTCTAAGCCCTGCTTATCCTGGCCTTGAACAGGGATGGGGCAGGCACAGCTTCTCCAAGCAACCTTTGCCAGGCCTCCCACTCTCTCAGTCAATAATTTTTTCCTAATATCTAATCTTAACCCACTCTCTGTTATCTTAAAGCCATTCCCCCTTGTCCTGTCACTACATGCACAGTGCAACCAATGTAAGCCTGTTTCTGAAGGCTTATATAGACAGCTCAAAAATTGAATATTAAAAACATCCAAATCAAAGGAGAAGAGACCATTTTGACAGTCACCCCAAATCATATGTTTTGGGAATAGTAAAATAAAGATAACATTTCATAACAAGTATTAATTTCATCAACAGCTTTAAAGCTATTTATACTTTGGTTGGTAAATTCAGTACATAGGAAATAAGTATGTTATTAAATCCTAAAATATGCCCAATAGGGCAACTGTTCCAATCCATTGTACAAAACACTGTAAAGATCTGTCTCTTAATATGCCTTTCAGAAAAAAAAAAAAAAAAGTTTGTCCTACTGTCCCAAAAGAAGACTTTGTTACCTAGAGTTGCTCAGCTGTGTGTGACAATCCCGGAGAAAGCTCAGTGAGCTGCTAATTGTCCCCAGGGTTTAATTGTTAGCAGGCTCACAGAGCATTCCTAGCTTCTCCAATAAGATGTTTCCAAGACAAACCTCTGGCAGAGTTGTGAGGGAGTACATGTCAAGGGTTTGCAGTGTTCCCAATAGGCACTATGGACAAGATTACTCAGGTCTGGCTTCTCCATGCACAGTCCTTCAACATTATCCAGACAAGGCATGAACTCTCCAACAAGTCTACATGGCATCATGTCACACCAGAAGACATGGCATCTGTGGTTGGTATCATGTGCACACCAGCACAGTGGAGTACACCCACAGTGGTCAGAATTTATCTCAGACACTTACAACTGAAAAAAACCAATTGCAACCAACACACCAAATAGGTATATTCAACAACCAGAGGAGAACTACAGCAGAGACAGAGAAGGCCTACAGCCAAATATTATGGGAAGCAGAGGGCAACTAGAGCTTCCCATGTGGCTAGAGCCAGGCAGCAATCCTCAGCAGGGTTTTATTTTGCAGTAGATAGCTTTTTTTCCCATGCAATGATTGACTGTAAATTACTCTGCTGATTTCCAGAAAAGAAGCAGCAATTACTATACTTTGTTCTATCTGCTGATACTAAGGAATTCAGGAATTCAGTAATTCAGAACACTGAATTGTTTCAAATGATCTGTTATCATCAACTCAAAAACATTAATGGTAAAATAGTGTCTTCAATGATTACTGCTGCAACCTTTATCCCACCTGATTTTTCAGCACTTCTTTGATACCAGAGGGTGTAAGATATTTTCTGAGAAGATCAAGCAAAGTAAGCAGTGAACTTCCCATCTCTTCTGGATGCTGATTCCTCAAGTTCAACCATGTATTGAACATGATGTTCTGGTGATCAATGATTTTCTCCACAACTACAGGTGGGAATTTTAAGGGGTTTTTTGAGACATGCCAAGGCAGCTTGGATCATTTTGATATGATTTTTATCATGAGCTTGTACATTTGAAGTTAATTTTCCATAGCATTTCCACTGAATGTCTCTGTTGTGGTATGAGTTTCAGCGTTTTCTGGGACATCAGACAATCATGGCTGGCTTATCAACATTGCAAGTTTCAAAGAGCATTGGATTATATTTTGGAATGAAATAGCACACATGTAAAATTTCAGTAATTTTAACTGAAAATGAGCCAGAATATAACTTTTCAACTGTGTCTTCTAAAATCATGAAGCTCACAATGATGGACTCTGAACTTTTAAAAGGAAGAGGATGTTAATGTTATTGAATGAATTTTCATACACAGAGAATTTAGTTACTTTCCTCAAGAGTTAATGGCAAAATGTGAATTTCAAGTTCAGGGATAACAACATATTCTGGCCCTTAAAAACCATACTTTGCTCAAGAGCAGATTTCTAAAAGTTGTTTCTGGCAAAGTTAAAAATATGTACATTGCATATGCACATATCCCAGTGTACATTCTCTGCAAATCAAACTGCTGCAATACTACTAAGCAGCTGAAATCCTTCCCAGACTCCAAGCTGCAATAAGAAATTAAAAATCCTGCTAGACTTCAGCTACTGTGCATACATGTCCAGAAGCCATGTGAAGTGCCAATAAGGGTTTTTGGATGGACACACACTCTCATTCAGAAGAAATGTACCTTATTTAAGCTGCTAACTTTTTTTTCCTCAAGCATTTCATACAGTGGGTTCACAAAAAATTTCAGTTTAAGGTCAAAATCAGACTTGTCACTATTACATGCACAGAGCTCCAACCACATACACAGAGTCTTTGGAATATTTTGTTTTACCAGTTGTACTGCTCACAGTGTGAAGCAGCTCATCATTCTTCCCCTTGTCATGTTTTAGCACTTGATAAATCTTGTTCCTAAGTCTATCAAAGTCCTCAAATGTGATCCCAGGCAGACAGAGACTTGTGCTTATTCTATCAGTTGGTTGCAATTTTTTCCCCAGATCATTAGGAGGCTGCAGATTCACATTTACTAAGCTCTTGGGGGGGGGGGGGGAAAAAAAAAAAAAAAAGAAAGAAAAAGGGGGGTTTTTGTGTCTGGATGTTCAACACTAAACATGAAAGTCTTGTTGCTTACATATTTTCAGTAAACTCCCAAACTACTCTACCACCCTTTCAGCCAAACATTACCTTCATGTCAGTCTCTCTTGGAATGTGATCTTTGAAGTCCTCAATGGAACTTACAAGGAAAGGAATGTGGTAGGATAAGACCTAAGAGACACAAATATGTAGAAAATGAGAAAAATTGCTTCCCATGCTAATTATCTGTTACACCATTATTTTACTGAGCTTTTTTCTTTTTTAATGGGTTTTCTTTTACACATTTGTATTTGTTTGTAGATTTCAGACATTAAAGCCTAATGTTTGCAATAAAGAAAAGAAATAAAAGCGTTTAAAATGAGTGAACACAGAAAGCATGATCTAAACTAAATTTGATGTTTTAATTTAACAGTTTTCTGAACAGTACTCAAAAAATAGATTCCCTCACCCCAAGTTGCAATTCAAAGCTCAGTTACAACTGAGTAGTGCCATTTTACCCACATGCCATCAACCTTTTAAGAGGTAGCATTCCTGAACAGTTAAGCTTCAAATATCCTATCATTCCATTAAGTTAAATACAATGAAAATTATTCAGAACATATTCAGTTTTTTCTTACATCTCTAAGTGCTTCCTGGGCCAATGACCGAAAAGACAAGATAACACCAATAATTGTCATTCTCTTCAAAACACTGTCAACAGCTGAAAAGAGAACAACGAACAAAGTGTTGATGTTTACAAGCTCAATTCTTCAATAGGAGAAACAAAATATTTAACAAAATATTGAAAACAACAAGGTACTGAAACAAACCATTCCTTTAAAAAGCCAAAATAATCAGTGCTAAAGCAGGTTTTTGTAGCTGAATCCACAAAGGGATTTTCAGTAGAAGACTATCACATTTACCACTTCCTGGAATGAAACCTAGTATACACAGCTGACAGTCCTGGATTCTAGCACTGGTTCTGTGCTTTCCTGAGGACAAAACATGTCTCTTTATTGTAATTACTTTTTGTTTCACATTCTAAAGCTATGTACCAGGCTTCCATATCACTGCTGCTACAGCTAGGTATTATGATCCATTAAATGATCTCAAAACTCATCACTAATATAGTGCCTGTGCACTAAATAACACTGAAATCTCACTCTGTACATGAGAAGACTGGAAAAGTTCAAAATGATGCATCAGTTTATATGAGCTCATGTACATTTTGCTGCTTATGGATATTAAGGGAAATTAATTTTTCCCATTTTCTTTACAAAGACAAATATAAAAAAAATTACTCTGTATCTTTAGTAGGATCTTGTTAGAGACTCACATGATAATCTTTTAAAGAGTGCTGCCATCTGGTCTGGCTTATCAAAGCTGGTCCTCATTTGAGTTAGAACTTCAACATTCTCCACCACAAGTTTCTATAAAGAAGCAAGGATTCATGTCAGCTATAGATTTCAGAATGTTAACTGCATAAATGCTTGATTTAGGACATTTCAACTTGGCAGAAAAGCAACAAACCCCATGGAATACAGATGTATCCACTGTGCTCTTAAAAGGACTACAACATCAATATTATCATCAGTCACTACCATACACAAAAGCAAGTTCTGAGTCAAAAAGCAGAGAATTAGATACCCCTTTGAACATGATTTTTGTATTGAGCAATGTCTACCACATCTTAAAGCAATTTAACTCCATCAAAATCAGACAATGGGTCCTTATGCCACTCAGCTTTTCAGAAGAAAAGTATACATACTACAATAAAAATA
This sequence comes from Chloebia gouldiae, assembly GCA_003676055.1. Lineage (NCBI taxonomy): Eukaryota > Metazoa > Chordata > Aves > Passeriformes > Passeridae > Chloebia > Chloebia gouldiae. Next base: position 484,870 of record QUSF01000070.1, on the reverse strand, counting down.
TAAATTGACAAAGTATTCAATCCTTTTGGATTGCTGCTTTCACGAATTATGCTGAAATTTAATGTTGGTAAAACTGAAAAATGGAATCAAGAGTAGAAGTCAGATTGTTAAGCTTTGGTGCAGTTTACTTGAAATTTTCTTCCACTATAATATAAAAAAGCAAAGGCATACCTCCAAGTTCCCACACCTTAGCCTGAAACAGTTAAATGCAAGCGCAGTAGCTTCCATTTCAGTTTGGCCAAAAGAAAAGAAAATGTGTCTGTTTCTAATTTTTAACAGCTCTCAGATATGCAGCTTGTAAGATTAGAGTACATGTAATAACTTTCCTGAAATCATTTTCCAAATATTTATCAGATTAAAATTTAAATTAGAGATTGCATAATCACATCTCTAAAATGTCAGATCCAAATTTCTTGCTAGCTGAGGAACTTAGGCTGTGCCAAGCTGTATTTTTAAACTCTCTTCAAAACAAAAATAGATAGTTTGTTCTTATAAAAATATTTTTGCAGCCCCAATGCTAAGACCCTATTTCAGAAAGGGAAAAGTGATTATCTTTATGTAGAGGACAATCAACAGCTAAGAAAATGTAGATCGCCTGTGTTCTTCTGAATATTGAAGTGGTTTTCCTTCTGTTTAAAGAAGATTTCAACTAATGTTTTGTATACTAAATAAAATCAACATGAAATAGAACTGAAGGATAGAGGGAGAAACAAAGACATTCTGAATTGGGGGTGGTCTTCCAAATTGATTATTAATAACTTTATTTTTCAAGTAGGTGCATTCCAATCCATCTTAATTTCCAGAGGAGGCAGCAGAAAAAAATTAATATTCACAGGCCACTAAGTTTAAAACACAATTATTTCATAAAATCTAAGAGGCATGCCTGCAGCAACCTACTACTAAGGATCCACAAAGATCTAACCTTTGATAATTTTGCTAGCTGCTTTAATAGCTTTATTTTACTTCACTTCAACCCACACTGAGAATGGGGCAAAACATAGCATCTGGCAAGCACACGGATTAAATTTTAGAGTAAATATTCCTGTGACCACAGGAGGAGAATAAAAACAACAAAATCTATAATGCTGCTATGAAATAAATGGTTGTCTGTGTTTACTCTCACTTTGTAATAAGCAGCCTGTGCAAAGCAGATCTGTCCAACAACTGCACTGTATCATGATCATGCTACTCCTACAAGCTCAAGTCTATCCATAATCCACCCACTCTCCCTACTTTCTTATTTTCACTGAAAAGCAGGGGAAGAAATAAGCTATACAAAATGCAGCAAACTAACCAAGAATCTTAAAGGTCCCCTCCTTTCTGATGCCTAAGCTTTTTATATATTTTCCATACATATGTAGCTTTGGAGATTGCTAATGCATGGTTGTAGATCCAGTACTTTTCCTACCCTTTTGCCCTAGATTTTAGGACAATAAGCTAACCATGTAATACATTCCTGAAAATACTGTTTAGGTTTATTGTCAGGAAGAGGGCCGGCCTACAAGAATACCATTTTTGGTTTTCCAATCAGAATCTGAGAAGTCATAACAAGATGTTATGACTTCTTGTCATAACAAGAAGGGCAAAGAAGCCCTTGGACCAACTCCAAGGGGCTGACCCAGAGATGGGTTACTGGGGCAACGGAATCTCCTACTGGATATACCTGTGAGATATACTAAATAATTAACCTTATCAAATTGTAGAAATCCAGTGCTGAGCCCATCACCACTGGGACACCAGGACACTTCCAATAAAGCTCTGCTTTTTACTTTACTATTTTAACACCGTTGCAAGGGTTTTTTCTCTTTTGATTATAGGCAACACTTCCAGCCCAAACTGTGCAATTACTATGAGTGAAGTGGACATGTGCATGGGTTATGACGTACTTCTATGCTGCAAGCTAAAGCAGGACTGCTTCGTGCTGAAATCAAATGGGCAATTTGAAATCACCCAATGTATCACAACTTGGCATTTTAATTTAAATCCCTCAAAGCTCTCCAGCATGCGAGACTGAAGGCAATAGCCCATGCACATTGTTACTCAGTCAAGTATTCAGCTTCACAAAGAATAAACAGCATATTAATTTAAGATTGGAAAGGAGAAGGCTGGAATATAGTTCAAATAGTGTTTTAAATTAGGCAATCTTCCCCTACTTTATATCTTTATATCTTAAACTTCAGATATAAAACTGACATCTGGTCCCACTTTGCAGGAAGCAAAGCAAGCATGTTGAATCCTACTTTTAATCAATTCCCACTCTCTCCTCTTGTTGCTTTCTTCCCCCAAACACAGATGCTTCTTAGGGCTCTCTTGCTAAGCCAACTATCTCAGCCAAAGAGATGAACATTTTATTACTTCGTTTTTTTCCTCCAAAAATGTGGTCATGCAGATATGGATCTACATCATGGTCTGCTCACCCTCAGCAGTATCAGAAAACAACAGATTTCAGGCACAATTCAAAGCTGCTTTTAAAAAGATACACACATCTACAACATAAACTGTGCTGATTTTGAGGAAATATGATGACTCCTCAGTAAATGAAAAAATAGTATAGGAACACACACTTGCCAAAGGATTTTGTGCTTCACTTAAAACATGACAGATGTCACTTCGTGCATATTGAGGGGTTAAACTACACCATTCTCACCTGGAAAGCCTCATGCTCTAACTCAAAAATTGGAATAAGGGATGGGCATCAGGAATCAATTAACCTGTCAGGCTGGGCACTCAGGTCAGGTGTGTTGCATGCTGTTAGGCCAGCTTGGAAAGCATAAGCAGCCCCTCTTCTTAAGCTGTGACAGTGAATAAAAGGCTTCAAACCTTTTTATCATATATCTCAGCCTTTCAGCAGCACTGCAATTCAGGTGCTTACAAAGAAAACAAGATCCTTGAAAGTGTAACACAGGATATTTTAGAACCACACACTTCTGAAGGTCTGGCATGATAATAATAAACTGTTATTGAAGAAAGAAAGGAAGTTCCTTATATCTCTTAGGTATTAATGTACTTTTCCAGAAATACAGTATGCATGAATAGTTGCAAAAAATTCCTTTGTTTAATCAGTGGTTAAATAAACTGAAATTTATGAGCTGTAATAACAACTTGGAATTAAATCTGGAAATTACACTAAAAGAACAAGTCATAACAAAATATATCTAGGCCAATTAGTGCCATTTTAATAGCAAAACTATCCATAGAAAGTAGCATATATTATTACATTTATTAAAACTACTTTCCAGAAGGAGTTACACAGGTACCAAGTGGCTCCCCTGTCACTGTTTGCTGTTTTGAATACACATGAAACTAACTTCCTTGACATGTCCCCATTTCCAATTTTTTTTCACAGCATCAACTTTATTATTTGTAGTGCAGTAGATGTGAGGTTTACTTATCAGAACACAGACATTTATAATAAATGGTTACTGTTGAGCCAGAGGGAAAGACACATGTAAAAATGAGGAAAACTAACAAAGAAAAAAGGACCTTTCACCCATGTAAACTAAATAATAGATGCAAACAGACATCTTTAAGAAACAAGCCCTTCTAGGCTACTAAAACAGATTTGAGATTTTCCTGCAATGTTTGGAGAGTCAACAGTCTTAGGTAAGGGCTTCACAAACACCTGGAGATCTTGAAAAACATTTCCCACAGATCATAAAAGAGAGTTGACTTCTAACTTAGGGTAGCTAACAGAAATGAACAGTCTGCATAAAATCCTGCACATTCAACTGCTGAAGAATGTGGGATACACACAAACTACCTGTGTAAACTTACTACAAAAGAAGAATAAAATCCACAGCTTTATCACTTTGATGCAGTCATTTTAAAAAGATGGCATGCAGAAACACAGATATTAAATATCCTATAGGAAGCTTAACCAGAAAACTACTGCCTTCCCACCCACCAGTTTCCCAGGTTACCTTAAGTTCAGCAACCTGTGAAGAGATGTGCCACATCAGACTCTCACTTAAGAACTTCATGCCATATGGTCCCAGAAGTTCAGAAAGGGCTCTCATTTCTGAGAAATAAAAGAAACTCTTATACTTGGCAATACTCCATCTTCATTTATTTGCAGCCCATCATGTATTTAGCATGGTGTTTTAAGCGTAAAAATATTTTACCCCAAAGTATGATTTTAAAGACAAGAATTTGTATGGTAGTAAACTGAAGCAGTAGTCACCAACACATAATATACCCATCTCTTTGGCTTAAATGCAACGCTACTTTGACCCAAATTAGGAAAAGAGACAAGAAGCAGCATGAATAAAAAGTACTTAAAATACTACAGAAGGTTAACAATTGTTAACTCTATAAGAGTTAGCTGTTATTTCAGTAACAGTTGCTCCGAGAGTTGCTGTTATTCCATTTACTCAAACAATACAATAACTGTCCTTTACAAATATTGAGTAGAAGTATTAAAGTTTACCTGATATATCAGAGTATTCCTCAGCATTAAATGTCAATTCATTTTCTGTAGGCAAATTCACAAATGCCTTCATAGCTGGGAAATAGGCTATGTGACCATTGCTGACTTGCCGTAGCAAAGTTTCCAAGTACCTGATCAGAAAGGGGAAATGTTTTAGATGAAAAGGCACATCTTCATGGATACTCCATACAGATGTGTACAGCTGTGTGACAAGGGAGAGCAAAGCCCATACATCAAAGCTTTATTTTCATAGTTCAACTGACGCCAGCACTCTACTCTATGGTCTCGTTCCAATAAAAAATATAAAGAGTTTGCCAACAGGCAAATTTCAAGCTGCTTTTAACAGGTACAGGGAGAAGTAAATAGGTTATGTTGGAAACTTAAAATTTAAAATAACTCCACTTCTCCAATTCCAGATTTTTCATTAAACAACAGCAACAAAAGATGTCTAAAAAATTTTAACAAGCATTCATATAATACTTACCAATTTGTGTACAGACTGGTAATGGTTGGCTCACCATGACTATCTAAATGCTGGGTTTGCTGGAGCAGAACATTGTTAAACACTCGTGTAATGTCTATCTGTACATAATTTTCTATTGACTGCAGGACTGTCATGTAGGCTCTTACACTGGTCAACAGCTCTGAAGGCTTTGCAATCTCTTGTGTTGCTTGATTATACATTGTCATTCCAACAATTGACCTTTTAGAAACAAAAGGATAGAAGCAAATTCATTTCTTAGTAAAACTGATCAAAGATGCAGCTAAAAAGATGAGTTTATATCCACAGATTTTGACAGAATCCTAAAATGGCCTGGGTTGGGACCTTAAAGACCAGCTAGTTTGACTCCTCCTGCCATGGACAGGGACACCTTCCACTAGGCTAGGTTGCTCAAAAGCTCAATCCAACCTGGTCTGAAACACTTTCAAGCATGGAAAATATTCATTTTACTTGAATATTTCTCAAATCTGCAAGTATAAAACTCTGATCAATGCACACAGTACACCAGTACTTTTAAAAACCATTTTGGATCCCAAAGACAACTCTATCTGTGGTTCCAGTAAAAATTTCATGAGACTAAGAATACTCACCAAGCATTTTTTAAATAAAGCTTTTTTCCCCCCAAATACATATGAGCAACCCACATGGTGCAAGGCTTATGTAACAACTACTTCAGCAAATTAATTTTGTTGAACTCTTTTAAAATGCATAACTTCTGGGAAATGCAAGAGCAAGTGTTCAAAGAATATTAACATAAAATATTATTTGAGCAAAGCTGCTGTTATAGTTTGAAATATCTTTTTAAAAAGAACATAGCTATAGTAAATATGAATTGAAAAATATATCCAATATATACTATTAATATAAATTAATATACAATAAATCCTATTATGAAAAATACATCTCCCTTCAGCTAACACAGTGAATTCTATCTTTAATCAAGGAGCCAAGAAATTGCAGGACATATTTTAATTTGTTCAAATTCTCACTATAAATAAAACCATGCTTCTAATAACAGATGTTCATAGGCTAGCTTTCAAGCTTTCAAGCTAGAGCAGAACTGTACAAAGGACTGTATATTCTATTTCAACATACATGGACATGGACCTTACCCAGTATGTCACTGGAACCAAGTCCTCAAACAAACTGTGTCAGGGGATCCTTAGTAAACAAATACTTGCTGTAGGGTTTAAGTTTATAATGGTCTCAGACTTTTAAGAGCTAAGCTTTTAAGTAATATGTACTTTTCAAAGTCAGAACAGAAATAATAAAAAAAAAGAAATCAGTAGGTCATGACCTTCAGCACAGGTGAACAGGATGAGTTATTCTGGAGGAGAACACCATATTATTTAGAGTAATTTTTTTTGTTATTGCTTGAGCATATATAACTAGGTATTTTCAATGGTTTGCTTCTGAGGCAATCTCTTATTTTAAAATAAATTTAAAATTTATACAATAACAAGATTAAGTAGCATAATAATAAGCTCCAGTCCAAGCACAGGTCTGACACAGAGAAGCTTAAAACAGAAAAGAAACCTTAACAGTGAAACACTAACACTGTCTTTTAAGGAACACTGCAAGTCTCTGAAAGAAATGCCATTTGAAGGTCTGAGAAATAATTATAAACTGAGTATCTATTCTGCTCAACTAACAAGCTTCATTTCTTTCATGAATCAAAAAAAAAAAAAGAAAGCAGTCTCTAAAAGTAATGTACCTGTTGCTTCAGCCCCAACCACAAGCTGACCTCCCCCAAATTAAAATAATAAGCACAACTGACCAAGTTAATTGGTCTAAGTTCATAAACCTGAAGAGCTGACTTCTTAAAATGTCATGGAGTTATCTTCATTTTTATGTCACCTTATCTTACTGATGGAATGCTGCAGTGACCTAATATTAGGTTTTAATGATTGAACTAATTAAATCTTATACCCTGCTTGAAATATATAACCAGTAATCTTTGGTATAAAATAGTAGGATGGCTGGCTGGTTTAATATGAAGTCCTCTCCAGAAGTTGCCATTTGCCTATTTCTTTACAGAATTATGGTAAGTTCAAGGTAGGAACAGATAGGAATATCAATCATCAGCACTTTATTAAAAAAAAAAATGTAACTGCACATATTCTTGGTTGGCTTTGTCAGATCTCGACTTTGGATTTTTAGACTTCCTTTCAGCAAGGCAGTGGACTCAAATATTTGAAAACACTCCAGCACTGTGCAAAAGAATGGTGGGAAGACATGTCTTAATACAAGCCTAAAACCAGCCATCATCAGACCCTACAAAATACACAAGATTGGGAATGCAGGATCTGGCTGTTAAACAGATTATACGGATTTCAGTATTCTATTTTAAAACGGGAAATGACTATTGTGTATGCCTGCACAAGTAACTTACTAATCATTCAGTTAGGATTCTACCCACAGTTCCACCTTTAAAACCTAGTTTAATGTAGTAAGTACACAGTATTTCCAACATAAACTAGTAAAGGCTTATCTTGTGTATCTATCTACCAATATTTCTTACTTGGTAAAGCGGATTTCCAGGTGAGATGTCAAATATTCTCTTGGAGTAAACGTGTGTTCCCAAACCACCATGTTTGGTACATAATTGATTGAGAAGCAGAGCTCAGAAAGTGCAGTATGCAGTTTGTCCAGGCTTTAAAATAGAAAGAAATAAAGAAATAGAAAGAAATTAAGAAAAATATTTAATGTAACAGAAGTGTATATTATCATGGAAGGCACATACTGAATGGATAATGCTTCAAAAGAGGTACAGGTCTAACTCTTCATTATCATGTTCTGCTTTGAGACACTTTCTTAGCTTATTTAAAAACCAGTATTTTGGCCATGAACACATCCTAAAACTGCATACTGATCTTCATTGCATACAGTGATGTGAGATATATTTTTTTAATATATTTGTATAGATATATGTATTTTTTTATTCCCCAAAAAAGAATAGATGTTTAAATGATCTAGAAGACAGCAAGGTAGAGTCAAAGATGCCACCCACTCCTTGGACTCACATGTCCACAGTTAATATAACTATTCAGGAAGCCTAACTACAGTACAGGGATTCTTTCTGCTCAGGAAAGGAAACAGCCAAGGGGATAAATTCAAATGACAAACATTCTTATTACTTATGTAACAAAATTCAGTCTCTATACAAGCCACAGAAGCATGACAAACCGCAAAGCTTCAAACTTATAGCCAATTAAATTTATTCAAACAAATTAAGCAAGAAGCATTCAATATGTAAAACATATTGAAATGTGTGAAACACATTTTGATTTGGGACTCAAGGTGAAAAGAACAGAAGAAGCAGCTTACTTTGTCACAACCAATCTGTTTTTCCTCATGCTTTCTACTCCTGGTTTCTCCCTTTCAGGCTCTCCTTTCTTTCCAGTCTGTTTTTTTGACTTCTTGTTTACTGCTTGACTGATGGTTTTGGCACAATGTTTTGGCAATAACTAGTAAACAAAAAGAAACAGCCCCTCCAAATTAAAATCCAGGTTTTTTTAGCACACTTCATCACACAAATAACATTCTTCCTTTGACACAATTCTAGTATTAAAAATTCTTGCTCAAATCACCTTCAATTTTATAAACAGGAAGTTTACCCAAAAACACAGAGAAAAAAGCAAACAGAAAATATCCAGAAAGCTGAATGGAGCAAATGTCAGAAGAGAATTAAAATAGACACAACCATACTCACCTGATCACTCAGTGTACATTGCTCTGTGCAAATGTCTGTGATAAGATTTCGAGCCTGCTTAGCCATTTCATCCAAGAACATGTTACACAAGGAAAGACTACGATCTCCAATATGATGTCGCTGTTAAAAAGGGAGAAAAGGAAGCAGAATTTTCAGTTTCCCATCAGTCCTATAGTACTGCAGAGAACAGTTCACTAATCATATAACTAAGATATGGGAAATAATTAATTAATCCTCAACAATCTTGACTCCGAGCTGTTTCTTTTTGGAAGTAATTTGAACCATGAAATTTTCCAAGTCACCGTGAAAAAATATTTTTTGTAAAAAAACGCAAAAAAATGTGTTGGAAGAAGCAGGTTTTCACATTTAATTTTGGACCAAATCTGCTTTAACATGCCCAATATTCCAAGGTCTCTGTGAATGTCTTCTTCATTAATATGTGCCAATACTAAGTCTAGGGGGAAAAGAGCATGCAACTCAAGCCATAGAGACAGCAGTGTCCTTCAGATCACTGAAAAAGTCAATAATACAGCCCTGCTGCATTAATTTCTGGATTCTGCTCCTTTCTCACAAGTACAGTCTCTGTCTTGCTGAAATCCTCTTTTCACCACTGATGTTTACTTTCTATCAGCCACACTATGACACACTGTACACAGCACAGCAAAGATTATTTTTCCAAAATGATAACAGTTACCAAGGCATACAATTCAGATATTGAATTTCAAGTTCTGCTGGCTGTGACAAAATGTGCTTGCTGCAGCTGAATGCACAGTAACTAGTGTCCAGTGGACTTTGGCTACTGATTTCTTACTGTTACTATAATTGTTCTCAAAGATGTCTCTTGTCCTGAAGGGTTCAGCTTTCCTGGAAACATTTTAATGCTTGTCCAATATAAATAGCATTGGCTGCTATTTAAAGCAAAGCATACAAGGAAAATACCTATACAGATGTATATTGTAATGAAGTTTAGCAGAAAAGAATTTTATTTTTAAATAAGAAAACCCCATATTGTTTATATTACAATAAATCTTATTCAACTAATTGTTTCAGATGAGCACTGTCAGGAATGAAAACAACACTTTCGTACATTAAAATGGCCAAGTTAACTCCCAGACTAATTTCAAAGTCAATGAACCTACAGGAAATGTACTAAAGGATTTATGCTCTTACAACAAAAATAGAAAGAATTTCCTCAGATTCAAACTGCTTCCTTTAACAAAGAGTCCATTTCTTCAAGCACCACATTATTTTTTAAATTCTAACTCTAACCAGCAAGGTTTCCATTACCCAGTTCTGACCAAAGCAAATGCTTGCATTATACTGTGTATCACCTTTTTTTCTTACTGAAGAAAGCTGTAACAACCCATATAGAACTCCCAACTTCCTATTTCCTTCTCCCAACCATGAGTTTATAAATAATTTAACAGGAAAACTGTTGCTTCTAAGTTTTAACTGGCATATGGGATTTATTAGCATCTAAGCCTGAAAAGTCATCTAATTTTTGTACCCTAGCTAATCCCTCTTTAAAGCAAAAATCAAAATTCTCATTTCAGGAAAGGATTTAGAAATTTATGCATGAAGAGTCATGTAACAAGGTATCTACTTGTTTTACCTCCATTTTAAAATTTTTAGCACTCTCCTCCCTCAAATATTAAATTGTCATAATAAACACCTTCTTGTAGCATTCAGCTCTAGTTCACTCTATGTTGAATAAGAGATGAAAATAACCTAAATTTTAAAATTACCTCTTCAGGGCATAGTTCATGGGTACAGCTCATAAAGTGAGTGCAAAGCAGTGGGAATGCAATTGAGTATCTTGATTGAGAGGGAAGCTCCAAACACTGCTGAAACATCTTCTCAAAAGCACGACTATAAAAACTGAACAGAATTAAGCAGTTATTAATCAGACATTTAAATGCAGTACTTTTTTTTCCTGCAAATAAGGTTTACTTCATACAAACCAAATGTGACCATAAACATTTTGTATACCAAAAACTGCCCCATGCTTTCATAATTTTTGTTTTCTACATTCACTTCTTCTGCATTTTATTTGCACATCTATTTTACATTATGATTATTATCACAATCATACTTTTATTCTGACACTTGCCACAAAGGGACTGTAAAAACTTGCACTTTTTGCCAAAAAGTATTAAGGAAAAGTCTGCAAATGATTCCTGATCAATTATATGACTGTCTGACAGATGTTCATAAATGCCTTTTTCAAACTAATTCTGCTAGAAACCAGAAATTCCAATTGATTCTTCCTCTGGCCTATCTTCATACAAAGTGTGCTATTTAAAAAGAAGACTTGCAAGGACAAACCAAACAATAAATAATAAAAAACTTGTACAGTCACTAGTAACATACCAAAATATAGAAAGATCTGAGGTTTCCACCAACATCTCCACCAAAGAATCTACCATTTTTGTGTGGAAAATGATTGTGTTCATCATTTTTCCTAGTTCTCTATGGTCTGCAAGGCCAAGTGAAGCTTTAGAAACGCTGGTGTAGGCCTGAAAAGACAACACAATTGATATGTTATATCTGCAATTGCTTTTGTGCAAATTCCATTGCTATTGCTCAATACCAATGTTAAATGCTGTTTGTGCTATGCACAAGACACCTGCGTATTTAAAGACCATACAGGGATTCTTCTCTTTCCACTAGAGCTTAAAAAACAGCGAGCTGCATTTCAGTGAATAAACAGCCACTGAATATGGCACTAATTCACAGATAAACTGCAGAACAAATATTGGCAAAACACAAATTTGTAATCTCTCCCTTACCAGTGTAGGCACGTTGAATCACACTCTGCACACCCACCAAACAGCTCAGTCTCAACACATTCTATTTCTGAACTGTTAGAAACACCCCAAGGGATGATTTGCAAAAAGTACCCAAAGCAGACAAAATTACATCAAAACATAGCAAATTATCTGTTGAAGTATTTGTTTTATTTTAAGAGTAGGTTATTTTTAGACAGCCTGTCATTCACTTGCAGTGTGAGAGTAATCTAGAACAGCAGTAATCTGTGAAACATTTTGGCTTTAAGTTAGTGAAATGTCATGCATATTTACCAATTCTTACCTGCAATCTAAACCAGTCTAATCTCATTCCTCTGAAGTCAAATACCTCTCCATCTTCAACTGCATCAGGGAAAAATATAGAACAGAAATCCCTTAGAAAACAATAATAAATTCAGATATACTATATCAGATCTTCTAAAAACCCCAAAATAGTAAAGAATTATTTGGGTAATTAACTTCATGTTTTTACCCAAGAATTTTGATCCAGTACAGTTGCAGTAAATGGCATTAAAATATCTATATGAAAATATGTGTAATATGTTCTCTATATCAAAAGGTTGGATTATTACCCAATAGTATCCTTTGGAAAAGGGGCACACCTCATGAAGCAGATACAAAAATGAAAGAGAAACAAGGGAACAAATACTGAACAAATGCTCCTTCTACTGATTACATGAAACAAAAGTGATGAAACTTTTCAGAGGAATCTGCCAGCTTGTTACCAATTTTCCAAGACCATTTTAACTTACCTTGTTTCACACTTAGTGAAGTCATTGTGTTTACAAAAGAGGACATGATGATTGATTCATCCTCTGGGCACACTGAAAGATTCTAAAATAAATGTTGTTATTATTATTATTACTTTAAACTTGGTTTATGAAATAATGTCAATATCCATGCCCCATTTATCAGCTATACTCTGAGATGTTCAAAAACCTATAAGAGGTAACTTAATCGATGGAATATTTCAAATAGTGCTATTTAGTAGCTTTCACTTTTAAATTCATTGGTTGATGACAAATACCTAGAAAAGATTGTTTCCAAACTCATATCAGCTCAAAATGGGAAAATCTGTCAGTAAATGTAGTTATACTATATTTTCTATCCTGTCTGCATAGAAAACCTGGTTTTGGCAGGATATAATGGAGCCCACATCAGCACCACTTTACCTCTAAAAAAACCCTCTCTCAAATTTTTTTATTAAAAATTCAAATTTATTTTACTAAGCATTCTAATTTTACAAAATGCAACATAAGTTTTGGCCACTAACAGCACCACACTTCTGTAAAGTAATGCAATGCAGAAGTCTCTCATAAATCCAGCAATAACTGACATTGAAACCTAAAGGCTGAAAAAAAATCCAAATTAGCTCTCAATCACTTGTCTACTCTGGTGCTTGATAGCTGTTACAAATTAATGACAATTAAAATTCATGTCCATTTTTCCTCCTCATATCAGTTTGGGCTCCATCTAGTGGGGTCACCAGGGAATAAAACCAAAGCACTTCAGAAAGTTTATAATTTCTTGGTTGGGCTAAATAAGAAAAGGTTTCTACACTCTTCAGTGACAGTACCTGTTTCACAGTCTCTAAACATAAAAGTGCTTCACAATATTCATATATGAAGACTAAAGTATATAAATTCATACCACTTGTAATGTTCTGAAGTTGTGTCAGGGGAGGATTAGGTCGGTATTAGGAAAAGGAAAGGAAAATATTAGGAAAACATTTCTCCCTCAGAGTGTGGCTGGGCACTGAGCAGGATCCCCAGGGCTTGGGTCACGGTCCCAAGGTTGCCAGAGCTCAAGGAGCATTTGGACAACGCTCTCAGGCACAGGGTGGGATTGTTGGGGTGTCCTGGGCAGGGCCAGGAGTTGGACTTTGATGAGCCTTGTGGGTCCCTTCCAACTCGAGGTATTCTGTGATTCTACATGAACACTAAACACTAGATCCCAGAATTAAACAGTAAGTTAATTTGTTTTACTCCACAACGTTCCTCAAAATCCACAAACTAGGATGCATTTTAGGACATCATTTTGGACAAAAAGCCCTTGTTCAAACTTGCATTTGAGAAGCCAGAGCTAGGATGTTGCCATACCTGCACCAGCTCATTTAAGACCACTGCATCAAAGCCAGAGAGATACTGTACATAGTATCTCTGCATCACTGGTCCGTATTTCCTCACATGTGCCCTGAGCTCCTCCATGTAGAATATCAGCTCAGCTATGTGCCTAGACAAAAAAAACAAGGAAAAGCTTACAAATGTCATTTAAAATATTAAAACAAATTTCTATCATGGGAATTTTCTCCTATACCTTGCTTTTAAAACAATTATTGACAGCTAATTTCTGTATGAAAATATTTGTTAATATTGTAAAAGGACCTTACATAGGTAATTTTCTCTGCAAGGTCAAATCCACTCAACAGGACATAAATTAGCAAGACATCACCATAGTAATCCTCAAAAGTTTGTATAACTATTCAGTTGTTTTTCTGAATAAGAAGCCCTTCTGTACAGCTCAATTTAAAAAAAATGTTTTTCTCAAAAAGTGGTTAAACCTGATAAAAACAAGTTTAATAACTGCTTTTCTGGGTTTTTTTTTCCAAGTCATGAGGATGGTTAAATACTTGCACAGGTTGTTTCAGAGAGGCCCTGGAACCTCCATCTTTCCTTGGCACCTAAATCTAGTGGAGGGAATCCAAGATTTTCCCACTCCAGCTCTATAAATGGCCTTGTGATTGTTACTTGTTTAAAATCCTGCAGTCTTTCACTTCAACCTTGTGTCCAATAATCTTGAGAAGTCTCCTGCCTATCCACACTTGGAAAGTCTTGTAATCATATTGCTCATTTTTACCATCTGCTTATGGTGACACTAAAGCTGTTTTACATAAATAAAGCTTAGCTGATTTAAAAGACAGTTTTGCTGTCAAAAGAATCTATAAATCAGCAAATAAAGCTTTTTGAAAGTTTTATTGCCTCCTTCATTTGATCAATGCAAAATTAGTTAAGACATGTGAAAAACCTTTATTGGTGCCTATTCAAAGTTAAGAAACAAAACTTATATAAAATATTTCTATTTTATATATGAATTTTCACTGATGTGCTCTAATTCTAGGACAGTATTTCTAGTTTTCTGTTTTGGTGGGACACCTAATATTCCCAAGTAAAAATTTTCTGAACATTCCCAGCTGCTCCACGTAGCCAACCTTTTCTGAGATTCCACTGCCTTCAATTTTGTTTTGTTTGTGAAATTCTAGTATTGAAGGTATTGCATTAAAAATGAACATACTTATCTATGAAATCATCTGCGCTCTTCTTTGGCATGTTATCTGCATGACGAAGAAGCCAAATAATTTCATCACGAGCAAAGGATAATGCCATAAATACAAAAAGTGCCTGAAAAAGAAAAATTGTTCACAAGGTTATCAATATACACAACAGCTGAATAGTCTGCGCACTCAAGAAGCAACTAGTCTCTAAAACACATGAACTTAAAAAAATTAGTAGGTTTTTTCAGAGTGAAGTGAGGAATATTTTCCCCCCAAAGAAAAGAAATAATGGGTTTACCACTGAGAAACACACTGTTTTTTGCCCAAATGCAAACCATAAAAGGTGCCATTACCTTGGGACCCAAGAGGCCTGGCTGGTCAGACAAGACAGTGGCTAGTTCTTTGAGAGCAGAACGTAAAAACTTGCGTCTCTCTCTATGCATTGAACCGCTGCATCAAAAGAACACACATTATCCACTATGCTAGACACAGAATAATTGATTTTCAAAAGCATTTAAGACCAAGCATAGGCAGATGATATTATACCAACTTCAAAAGTCCAGAATTTTGAAGAATGCGGTTTAAAAAATTGGCATCCTCATCACCAACACCATATATTCATGAAGTATCAATAAATTTAAACACCAAGTTCTCTGCCCCCCTCTCTGTGATGTGCATTTGACTACATTAAAACATTTTTATGTAATCTGCATTCACCTTTTGTAATCAGACAAAACATAAGTAATGAATAAACTAAAAGCTTCCATCCTGATAATTTGAAAAATAATCTAGGACTTAGATTATTTTAACTTGGGAAGTTAAATCGGTAATGACATGAAGCAAATCCAGATTTAAAAGAACAATCAGTATATGATTCATTTGAAAATGCACGACTAATTCTGCACTTGACAAATTCTATTTATACAATCTTTATAATTTTGCTTTAAGAAAACCAATCCTAAAATCTGTCAGAAAAACTTTTTAAGACACTCACGCGTGCGAAACAGCAGCTTCTTTGCACTCTCTGATGTCATTAATACGCTTGTTGTAGCTGGAAGGAAAAACCAATCAGATACAGTATAAGAATCAGCAGCATGTTTTAGAAAGAGCTGAGTGGGACATGGGAGGAGCTACAATGTTTTAGCAAGCAGGCTACAGCAGAAAATGCACACCAGCTCCTGAGCAGAGCTAAATGCCAAAACTAGATACCCAAACCAGAAATACTTTCTACTGAAGTACTCCTGGTGTTGGCTGGTAGAGGTCTCAACTTTGTTTCTGAGTTTTCATATAATATACTGCAGAAACAGTAGCAACAAGATGCAATTTTTCAAGCAAACCCCATTTTCATAACATTTCCCTTCAGTAAATCAAGATTTGTAGGTGAGATCATTAATCTAAGAGACTTGCCATTTTAGAGACTTCACCAGGCTTTCAGACAAAAAAAGGTGTGGTGGTTATGAAATCAGGCCCCTAAAACTTATGCATTAAAGAACCAGTCAAGATACCAAGCAAAATATTTGTGTAACTAAGTAGAACTTATATGAAGCAGAAGTAATGGTTGAAACAGTTTTTCGAGAAATACGGTGGTTTGAGCAGAGATTCTGAAAGGAGAACAAAAACTCACCCTCTTATGTTTACAAACAAATCTTCTGCAGCTTTGTGAATATGGAACACTTCATCTCGAAACAGAGCCAAGCAAGAGCTGCTTTGAAGTGCAAGTTTCCAAAGATTCAAAGCTGTAGCATCACTATTTAGGATTCCGTGGCACAAAATAAATCCAACTTCAAAAGTCCATATTGATGTGTGTCACAAATCAGATGCACAGAGACAGTAAGAGAACAGTGAGATGATTATATATTTTGTCTTAAATAGTTTGCATAGATCATTAATAAACTCTTTAATGTATAACATTTTCTAATATATAAAAAATACCTCCCTCCCCCACTTCTAATGGAAGTATTTTTAAAATATTTGTATGAAATTAATTACTTTATGCTGATACTACTTGACTACTTTCATTAGAATTACTGAAGCCCTCACTTCCAGTCAAAGTCTGGAACACAATCTACTGTGACACAATCTATTCCAGCAGCACATGCTGAATATTCCAGCTTCACTGTATGTTAGTACAAATGAAATTTAATCAAGTTCTCCAGAATCTTATTTGAATACAGCAGCTATTGGACAGTACAGAAAGTAAGTAGTCTTTTAAAAGTTAACCAATTTTTTTTTAATACCATGAGTCCTTTCAGAATCAGTAGTTTTTTAATAACCATGAGTCGTTTCAGAATATTTTACTCACAAATGATCCATTTTTCCATTGCATCCAGAGACAGGTATTCACATGGCATCTGTTAAAAAAAACAGTCATTTATAGCACACTAGTTATAAGTACTACTTGGCAAAAAGGGACAAGCAAAGCCTTAAATGCTGACCAAAGAAAGCCACTGACCACTAACAGCGATTCAGTGTTTCAGCACTTCAGAAACTGAGGGTTAGAATATTAAGTGATCTAACATATCCTCCAACACCTTAAACAAATTTTGAAAAATATTTATTTTCAATAAACATTTTATTTAACAATATTCAAGAATTAAAAACTTTCAATGGACACTAATCACAACTTGACAGCCATTAAAGCTTCAATTTTTTTCAAAAATGTAACCATTCATATCACAGCTGAGGCAGCCAGTGCAAACCTAAATTTTAAAGGAAGGATCAGTTCTGATTTCCAATCTCCTGGCTCACAAACACCTGAGAGGGCACTTAGGATTCCTCCCCTCTATGACTTCAGAAGCTAACATTGCTTCCCCTCATCTTCTGGTCAACAAATTACTGATGCTGAAGGCACGAGTTAATGTAACAGAAACTTTACCTAATGAGAGAAAACTTTTCTCCTGTACTAATCAGTGTATTTACATATCTGATTAAAAGTCACATAGATGTAATCCAACAGACAACTGTCTTACAGAAAACCTTACTTAACTATCACAGAATGTAAATTAAAAGACCATACTGTGTCAGACTGTGCAGGATTAAGCATTGTACTGGGGGCACTGATGAGGCTCAGCAGTTGTGCGTTTCTCCACTGGTCAGCTGAGAGATTTCGTCGAGGATAGACCATCTGGAGTGAAATCAGAGCATCTGAAAGGGACTAGAAAGCAGGCTAAAGATTAGTTTGAATGGTCAGTACTGTTCATCAGCAGAGCTGTTTCCTCAGCATTATTACTAACACTCATCAAAACATTTTAGTGAACTAGTTTTGAAATTAAATGTAAGGTTAAACTAAATTGCATCTAGTTTATTTAACATCTAAAAGACTACTCCAGGCTAGAGGAAGGATGCAATGAAGCGAGAGAGTTTGATTTCTACTATTTTTAGTTTGAGTTACAAAATCTTGAGTTCAGAATTAGAAGACGTGGAAAAAAAACAGTAAGGCACAAAAGCCTTCTCACACACAACTGGAAGTTGTTCATGTGTCTTTCCCCAGGGTAGCAAACTGTAATTCTTTTGAGCAGATACAGTCTGCAGGAATATCTTTGCAGCAAATTAAACTTTGTAGCAAAATTAAGCAAGTGTATCCTAAGTATTTTTTCTTGACTTTTGAATCAATACTGGTGCCTGAATGAATCCTCAGGCAGCCAGATCTGAACAGCGTGAGAGCACAGGAGATCATTCAGGCAAAAAACCAAAGTCATCTGCTGAAGCTGTAGAGGATGTAAAGGACTAAACAACCGCCTGCTTTGCTGCAAAGCAGTGGGATTACAGAATGACAACTTCAGTGTGCAGTTCCACGAGAGCACAGCCCAAGAATGTCTCTGTAGTACAGCACCTGAAAAGATCCCTGACCCCAATTTATGTTTCTAGCACAGAATAAGCACAAGAGCAAAAATTGGACTGAAAGACATCTTTACAAATGTGTCAATGGAAAGGACTGATCCACTATTAAATACAAGAGCATAAACAAAGATAATACTGAGAAGCAAAGCATCTTTGCTAAAATGTGCACCAGAAAAGATTACTTGTAAATGAGATCCTTAGCTAAGCAAGTCTTAAGAAGATAGGAATCATGGAAAGTGTAACCTCAGTAAGATTACAGACAAGTTATAAGTATTGGAAACCATTTCACTTCAGAGCATTTAGGAAAGTAGCTGGAAAGCTCTGAACTTCTAGCGATAATACTGAAAAGTTTAAGGAAATTGAGAAAAATTTAGAAAAGCAACTAAGAGAAGGAAAACACAACCAATACCTAAATTCAAAATAGGTAAAGAAAAACCCAAACCTTAAAAACTTTAGGAAATAACTTAGAATTTAACTTAAGGTACTGCCAAAGATTCCAAAGTAAGTTGTAATTGTTAGTCAATTAATTTGTAAGCACCCAGAAAGTAACATAACATCTTTATAACAGTTAGTCAGTCCTGATCAGAGAAATCTAATCTCCTTTGACAGAACAGCAAATCTAGTGAACTAAAGGGGAAGTGATAAAACAGGATATACTTCGACTTTGGTGAGGCTTCTGTAACTTTTCCAAGGTATTTTTACATGAAAATACAGCCTAGATAAAACATCACAGAATTGCAACACAACCAACTGCGTAAGAACAGGATCTCAGAAACACCTCTACAGAAAGGACTAAAGGAATTGAGCTCCTTTAACTCAGTGAAGGCAACGCAGCTGAGTGTCAGCTTTCAAGTACAGTAGCCACTGTTAAAGAGGCAATGGTGATCTTCTGGATAATCCAAACCAAAGCACCTCAGGTTACAAAATAGAAAATCACATTCATCTAGGACAGCAAAACAGCAAAACAACCAGCTTCATGAAAACATTATGAATCTCTTTAATTTCAAGCTACAAGCCTATATAAAACACGGAAGTAGCCATTCTCAGATGATCCACAACTGATTTTTTATTAATTTCTAATCCTTAGTGAATCGAATGGCACCTTACTAATGGGTCTTATTCCTGTATTTCTGCAGGTTGTGCTTTTTAACAGGGTATCAATCCCCAGCCCTAGACATCCAATGTAAGCAGAAATCTCATGTAAAATTTATACCAAATTGCCTTCGACAAAACAAACTCTTGCATATTTACTTTCTATCTCTGTTTCTCCCAATTAAGGTTACTGCATGCCTGTGAAAAGTAGTTACATACTTTACTGTGAGGTACAAATTCCTCCATCATTTTCTTTAAAGGATTTTCATAATCCACAATCATCTGGCCAAGGCGTGGATATTCTCTGTCACTAAAAGCAACAACAAACAATTCACTGAGGTGTAGCTGTTACTATCATTAACGCTATACATGTCTTTTATACAATCAATTTTTTACCTTGCGCCATGTGTCATTTCATGGGCATAGTTATACAGTCCAATGATAGCCTTCCTTTCTTCAATTCGGGACAGCAGTATCATTAGAGTTGTGTAGGTTATAATCAAATCTAGGTAGTTCTTTGTTAAATCAAAGTTTACAGTCTAGAAATGAAAACCAGTGAATTACCATTTAAAAACTTCTAGAAACAAGCATAAAACATTTTTCCTTACATTTCCACCAATTTTCAGCATTTTTAAATACAATGGGCTATCTTCTGAACAAAGTTCTTGTTGTGGTGGCATGCAACTCTGTATAACCTTAATTTACTCATTTAGATTCCCAGAACTGTTTGCACTCATGAAAGCAAAGCATCCAAATAAATCCTTCCAGGCTTAAGTGTCACAGATTATCTGATAGAGAGGAAAACTTTTCTTGTTTACAAAGCAGTCAGCAGTGCCATGCCTATGAAGTATTTTAGTAAGAGCCAAATGTGAAAGACTAGCAATATCCCACTGGTATTGTAACATGATTCCACAGAATACACACCTGTTCCTTTTTCATATTATGAATCTAAATTGGCCAAATTTAAAATAATGACAAAAACTAGTAAGGTGACATTAAGAACATTAAGAAAGCTTAAACCAACAGGAAAAGGTGTTGGAGGCCTTCTTTTGTGGTTTCGGGGCTTTTTTCATATGTTTGTTTGGTGGTCATTTTTGTTTGGTTTTTTTTGGGGTTTTTTTTTTTTTGTTGGGTTTTGTTGGATTTTTTCGGGGTGGGGGAGCTGGTGGTTTTGTTTTATATATAAGACTTTTAGATACATCTGTAGTTGCTTTAGTCAACCCCTAAAGTGACCTCCTCACACAACTTAGGTGGACACCAGTAACAGTCTTCTCTTGTGAGTCTCATAAGGCATAAGCAAGCAGATGACTAGGAATCAACTTGCAGATGCAATAAATAAAAAACTACTGAAAATTTTTTATGTTTGGTAACAATACTGTTACTACTGTCCATAAGAAGCCTACTAAAAAAGGTCTATCTCTCTATTATAAAAGTTAGAAATGTGAACCCTACATTGTTTTTATTTCTCTTGCATTTGTAACTGGAGATGTGATGTTTCTTGGACTAACAAAAGGAAGTCCTTCTCCCCACAGGACTCAGAATATAAACATTTTTGGAAGTTTAAACCTAGAAACTTACAATATCAAAGAAGACTTGGCAAACATCAATAGTGTTTAGCAGCTCACAGACATGGTCCTTGAAAAACAAAGGAATAACTTTAGTTTAAGAAGATATAATCAAATCAAATTACTCCAATTAGTGATGGAGCTTCATTTTTTTTATTTGAAGAACATATCTTCAAGTTCAGCTACTTCATTATATAGTGTTGTTTCATGAATAAAATTACAGAAACCTAATGTGACACAACAATTTCCACATTTGTAATACCTTACCTTAAATTCCATAACATCAACGAATGTGAAGTAGTATAATGCCAAGTTCTTCAAAATCTCTGATTTTTCCTTCTGGAGCTGAGCAAGCTGTTGCTAAAAGAGAAAAATAAACATGCACACTGTTCTTAGAAGATCTTGAGAAGACTGCTGAAAAGTAATACCTGTGAAGCGCAGAGAAGCCACCAGGCTATGCAAAGAAGCTGTAACATGGTTTTCTAACACTGAGGTTCTGTGTGTGTCAAATACACAGAGTTCTCAGCACTGACCATTTTAACAGCTGCCAACTACATTTTGAAGATAAAAGTTACATTAGTACACATTAGTACCAGACTCATATTGTTTAGCTCAGCTAGAGATGAAAATGGTAGTCAGGAGAAGTGTTATGTTATCACATATGTATAATTTGCAAAAGCAGAACAGTACATGAGCACAAATCAGTATGCCAAAACCAAAATAATTATGTTACTTGAGGTGGAAGAAAATAAGGTGGCAGGTTACAAACTTTACTACAGAAAAACATTGTGCTTTTAAATTCTGAACTTACCAAAAAGAATATCCAGGCAAAGCCACGTTAAGCATGCAAAATAAAATGTAGATACAAACATAAAATACAGTAACGGTTCTTTGACCAGTTCCATATAAACACAATAATACATTCAAACAAAAGCAACAAAATAAAGAAACATAAAAGAAGCAAAACACTAGCAATTAGACACTTGTGGATAAAATGGAAGAGGCAAACGTGAATACAAAGGTAAAATAATTCACATGGATTTTTTATATATTTTAAACAGACAATGAAATACTATTTATTTTTAAAGATTTTTCTGAAGAACAAGATTGATCACTTAGACAATTAAGAACACAAAAAAACAGCTGTTAGTGAACAGCCATTCTGTTTGTCTATGTATGACAGTCTCACAGCACTGCAAGTATCCAAATATTTAACTGGCAATATCCAGCTACAAATTACATCTCTTTCTTGATACAGGAATTGAAATGAGTTAACCAGTCACAATAGGAAAACAGACCCTCCAAAAATCTGCAAGATTTTAAATTAAAGATGATCAAGTTAAGTAATATCTGTTTCTCAACAAGAGTAAACAATTATAACACAGATTAAAAATTGCTTCAAATTGATTAGCTTATTTTCTTAAGAGGTTAGAACTGAGTATGCTTCTTCAGTTCACTCTCTTGTATAAAGCTGTGCTCTGTATTGTCAGTTTTATGTAAAGCATCAAAATGCCTCTAAATTGGTAAAACAAACTGGATCACAATCAGGTATCACATGTAAAATAAGTTTCACTTCTCTAAATTTTTAGAGGAGATGATGATTTTTTAGAAGTCTTGAGCTGTAACATTTCATTATTGCCAAGGAAGACAGGGATAGACAGTTATGAGCAAATCAAAATGGCTACATTATAAAATACTCCTGGCAAAGGATTGGACTTTGAATGCCTGCCTATCTATTATTTAAGTTTTTTTCACATAGGCATCAGCTGAGGCTTAATTGAAAGAGGTGCAAGTACATGTGTTTATTTTGTAACTTGTCCTGATAAATCTCATGCACCAGGAAAAAGGTTATTCCCATTTAATGTGCTGCCGTACAAAAATCTGTTTTCAAATCTCATTACTTGTATTTTGATCTTCAGCATGAGGATTAAAGCTATAGTTTTTCTAGTATATAGCTTTAACTTCAGCTTCCTTGAGTGCAAAAAATGAAGCATGCAGCATCATCACACAGACTCCAGAGCTCCAGGATGTCTGTGCACCTCCAGTACACCTTCAGACCAGCTTGTGCCTACACTTGGAACCACTCCAGAGGAAAATCTGCTTTGTACTTTCAGGACTGCTCCATTAGTCAACAGCTCTTACACAATGAAAATTCAATTAAGACGCATGGTTTTAATTTTGCACCCTGGCCTTAGCACTTCAAGCATTTCTTGAGTTTGTAGAAGACTAAGCAGAAATAGGTTTTTTTTCTGTGCAGCTAATACAAGTGAACCTGATGAATTTGAGAAGTCCTTTCAAAAATTTTCAGCAAGAGATGACAAGGTGTGATCCACAAGTAAGATTATTTCTAGTGCAGCAATAAAACAAGACCAGAACTCACTACCACTGCACACCCCCTTAACACCATTTTTTCTGCTGCAATCCTAAATCAGAATAAGGAAGGTGCAATGCTAAAGGAGACTCAAAATTATAGATTGCTGTACACTACACCTATTCTTGGTATAACAAATAGCAACTGAATGGCCACTCCTGCAGAACATTCCATTTCAAGCCACAACATGTGAAATGGGGAGATATGGCAAAAAGGGAGATGGTGCTGGGAACTACGATCACAAAAGGAATAATAAATTTTCAGAAATTCTGTGAAGCTGTAGAGAGTATAGGGAGGTATTTGCCACACTCAGGCAAGGATTATGGAATCACTGCTGTGCATTTTCATCTTGTTACCTGTATTCCCAGAAACATTTACACAAAAGTCATGCTAAAACTTTCCTAGAGTTGAGATGACTATTCTTTGAGTGCTGAGTGTCAAACGGCTCAGTAAACTTTTATTTAAAATAATAACACCAAAATAAAACAAGACATGAACTGACTGTTATATCAGTATGGGGCAAATAATTCAATTTATAGAGCACAGCCTGATCAGTGATGTTTAGAAGAACAGCTTACAAGCATGCAGTGTCTTGGATGTTTATTTGCTTTTTTATCATTCAAGAATGTGGGTGTAACTCTTTGCACAATCACAGCATTAAAACTTTCCATTACTAATTTCCTAACAGCTGTTTAGAAGTTGCTGGTGCTATATTGATTTGCTTTTGGTTTGAGGCTTTTTTCCTTAGCCTGCAATTCATTATTGAAAATTTCTAACAACCAACAAAAGTAGGTATATCCTAAAAGAGGATGTACTGAAGAAATAATTCTTCAAACATCAAAATGTTATTTTTACTATAGCTGACTATGCCTTGTAGACTGGTTAGCTATAAGTGGTTTATTTATTCTTAGGGAATTTGAAGTACAAATTATACCAACAGTGTTTTTGTTGAATGACATGAATTAGATTTAAGATCTATGAAAACCTGTAGAAATTTCAGCATAATATGGCAAGACAAAAAAAAACTCCCACATAATTAATCTGAGATTATTTCTTTTGTCTATTAACAAAAAAACACATCTCTGATCATGTTTGAATATTATTTATAAATAAGAAAGAGCGAAGCTAACATCTTGTGAGGTAATACCTACAGGAGAAGAACTGACCTTTAACTTGTGTCTTTCCTTCTTTATATTAAATCACAAAGACTATTACACAGTCAATTATATAGAGAAATACATTAGAAGAATAAAAAAAAATTGGAGAGTTCAAGACAGTCTCACTTAAAGGTTGTATGAAAGGCTCAGACAAAGGAGAAATGATGCAAGCCTGGTGTACTAATCATGTGAATAAATAACAATTTAATGCAATGGCTCATAAAAAATATGAGACAACTAGAGCAGGTTGTTCAGAGTCTTATGTGTGTAAAAACAAATGGTACCACTAGTCCAGTAATTTTTTATCAAGTTTATTTGACTGATAGCAGCAGTATGTGAATAAATGTCTTATTTAATGATCTGGAAATAGATAGTATGAAGGCAAATTTTCTGCTTCTTATTTCTCCTGCATGTCTGATCATTAAACACTTGTATTTGTTTTCTACAATCCAACAGCATAAATATTACCATGTCCTCAGCAAAAATACCATCAACTCAATCTTACCAGCTGGAATATAAACCCCAAAAAGCAGTATTATAAATTCTGACTGTTAAATTTCTGGAGAGGTAAATCATCACTGCCAGTATTCCTACTGTCATTTGTTATACTCACTATGCTTGTCACCTATAGAGTCTTTAGATGAACATTTGAAAAACTCAATTAATTTGAACAAAGTTCTGTGTCTACAAAATCCACAGCAGAACAGCAGGGAAAGATAGAAGCATCTAATAAAATAATAAAAAATAGTTTTAAATTCTGTAAATTAGTTCTAGAATGATGGATGTGTCCTTGGTTTTCTTATTTCCAATTAAAAGCAGTTTCTGAAGTACTGTGCTGAATATAAAAAGATAAAAAAGAATATTTAACATGTTTACTAACTAATGCATGTCTACCACACTATATGAAACTTGTTTTCAAGTTTCTAGCACTAAGTTAACTGCTTTGAAAAATAAGTAGCTACCTGTGATGCTCCATAACTGTTACCATCCCCAGGGAATTAATAAGGGCAGACAACTGGAGCAGGAAGACTTCTCTTTAAAAACTGATCTACCTCTCAGCTGTAAGAAAGTTTCCCAATCTCCCACCTTCATTTACAATCCTTACAGTATTTTTATGATTCATACAATTTTTTGAATGCCATCTCAGTGGGGTTTTTTTTGTTTGTTTGTTTTCTTGGTTTTCAAGGGCCAAGCTCTTAAATTGCTAATCATTAAAGCAAAAAGTAGTTTTACTGGATAAAGGAGAGGGTAAAGTGTTACACACATTCACTCCTCTGCAGGTATTGCAGACACTACGAAGCAACGAGCAAGCAAAATTGATTTACCCTGGCAAGTGACTTGGATGGATTTACATGACTTACAGCAGGGTTCTACAGTGATTTATTACAAATAATAATAAAAAATACACTATTTGGATGTTATTATATCTTTAATTCAGGCCCAGTCAAAGGTTAAACCAAGAAAATAAACTTTGTAGCTGACAGCACTTACTGTTTTGAAAAAATATGTTACATTCTGAGAATTCTGTTTGGTGAAACATTTTGAAGAGATTTCAGGATTTCACATGACCTCATAGAATTGGTATGAAAAAAAATGCTCACTCACAAATGACTGTTAGACTGAAAAACTTTATATACTATATGCTGTTATATAGCATACATCATTTTAAATCAGTCTTACACCTGTAACAACTGAAGACATCAGCCATACTACTGCACTGCACACAAAACCAGAACAGTAAGTACAGTAGAACCAGAGCAAGGCATTAGCTCAACAATTTCAATTTTGAATTACTTTTTAATGAAAATGTAGATTAAAATTTATTCTTTGTAGATATTTTGCATTTTCTTGTGAAATAAACTATCATTAATATATTCTATTCTCAAGCATAAGACATCTTAACTGTTCATACAAAGCTGAACAGAGAATTATTGTTCATCATCTGACTTCACTCATGCAAGGGGAACATTCATAAACTAAACTGCTGCCTCAGTGACTTCTGGAAAATTTATCTCTTTTGCAGTCCTTTTACCACTATCTGCTCCCTGAGCAAGAGCAGAGGTGAAAAAGCAGCTGTGCATGGCACCCCCTTACCTGGAAAAGGTTTTAATCTTCATGGAAAAGGCCAGTTAAGTTTTAGGGTGGAATTTGGGGAGTTGGGGTTTTTTTTTGCTTAAGCAAGCTGGAAGTTATCTGGAAAGTAAAGTCTCCCATAAAAGAGACTTAACACCCCAGAAAAATGGAGAAAAATATTACCATTTACTGAATATAGGGATAATTTAAGTTAGACTTAAGAAAACAGCTGTGATAGCTTTAATGACTACATAATTTCCTTAAAAATAAATGACTAGAGAAAAGTATGGAAATGGGATTACCAATACATGAGGCAGCAGAGCTGAGACTGCAAAGCTATTTTTCCAGAGATGACAGTTTCTAAATTATCTTCACTAGTGTATGAAAATTACAGTAATAAATGCCTCACTAGAAACAAACAAACAAATGACATTTTCCTTGATGACCTGCAGCACTTGCAGGGCTGAAAGAAAAAATTTTTTAAAATCAGGTTATTATTTGTATTAGGTGTTCTGAAAAAAACTAATTACTGAAAGCACCTATCACAAATTAAAAATCAAGACTGGTTATAAAATGTGAGTTTTAGGTTTTTTAATAAAAAAACAATTTAATAGAAGCATGCATTAATGACTTCTAATAAGCTGTAGCCAAGGAGGTTCAGACACTCTGTGCCCACACCACCTCTCCCATATCCATATAATCTGCTATGTAAACAGCTTGTTGTGAAGTGAAACAGTGTAAGACACAGGAGGCAAACCAAACACACAGTGGAATCTAAAAGGGAAAAGGCAAAAATTCAAAAAGTAAAATGAACCAATTCAAAACTATAAATCCTAACCCTGGTAGATTGGAAATGCTTATACTGCTTGTCCTCTGCTCCCAAGTGATTTTATTTCCAGTCCTCACAGACACAATACAGCAAAAAATTAGTCAATACAAAACACAAATAGAATTCATATGAATACTTCTGAGAACATACCTACTAGGTGATGATGACTAGCATTATCTGGACAACAAATCCTTCCCACACTAACCATACAATTAGAAATTTCAAAGTGATGCTTCATTGGTCTGCTTTGTGCTAAGCAATGACTAAACATCAATTTTTCCAAAAGACATGTAAAAATATAAGTTTTTCTACAAGGAAATTGCTGAGGAACAAACCAAGAAAAAGATATGTTCAAGAGAGAAGACAGATATTCTCACTACTTATTCTATGTGGTGCATGGGAAAGCAGAAGGGGGGCTATAGCTTCATCACACAAAGACATGGAGCTTTACCTGCACAGGCAGCAGATTTATCAAATCCTACTCACAAGCTAAAATAAATTTCTGTCCTTTCTCTCTGCATCTCCAGTTCGCCATTGTGAAGTATTTTATTCTGTTTTTAAAAGGCATTAAGTATTAGCATTGACTGAGAACAGAGCAACTTTTAGGTCCTGCAACTTTTTTTTTTTTTTTTGCGTTCAGTATGCTCTCTTTCAATTCCTCTGTGACAAGAACCTCACATGTGCCCCCTTATAAGAGGATGAACTCTAAACAGCCATCAGAAAAATCAGGCTGCTTCTGCATCCCTTACTTTGGAACTTTCCTTCTGAAGCTAGGCCAGGAAATTCAGTAACAATAAATGCTACTGAGTCAATACAAGCACAATCGGATCACACCTGACCAAGAACAAGGGTGCTAAAAAGCTTTTGGAAGCCACCTGCAGCTTAGAAGGCTTTTTCAAAGCAAAGCTTTAGTCAATTTAAAATAATTATAAATAATAAAGCTCCCCCAAACACAGAAGAAACTTTCCTTTCAAACAGGACTCTATCTTGTTTATTTCTCACTTTCTGAATCCTTCAAATTTTTGTCTATATTGTATTTTTGCTTATTCCTTCCTTCACAAGTTATTTCATATAGTGTGCAGCAATATTACCCTGGTGGCCTATTTCATAAAGAGTTTAAGAGTCTGGTCTTCAAGCTGCACAATTTCAAGGTTATGTGATTCACAATGGTTACTGGAAAAAAAAAGGCAGGTGTAAGACATCACAGGAACTGCCCCCAAACAATGGGAGAGAGAGTTATGAACTGACAAGATGCAGAGTCATCTATAATTAATCCTTTGGAAGACTAACCACTCCATTTAATTTTCCAGCCTGATTAGCAAGGATTCATCAGCCACTTCCCTGTTTTAACTGTCCACAAACTTTCACTCTCAGTACAATACTGAAAACCAGCAACTATCAGACATTGCTCTGATGACTCAGCATGTCAAACACTGAAGGAGGAACAAAATCAGGAACTCTGTCTTCCATGGATAAACATGTGAAAGATACCAATAGCAAATATAACAGAATTACTTGTTTCAACAGAATGAAAATTCATGCTTTTCAAGATTATCTGATTACAGCAAACACTGCTCGTACTCTTCAATAAAATGTGTCGCTCATTCCTGAGACATAAAACACTGTAGATGACAATACCTGAGAAAAACCAGCTAAAATAGGTCCAAAAAATCGAAAAAGTTGGCACTACCTATTCTCTAAAACTGAATGCAAGCTTGTTCAGCACCATCACCTACTGACATGTTGAAAGTAAAGGTACACAGTGCTAGGCAGTGGCAACTGCTGCACTCCAACATACAAAATCCAAAACCCCTTCCTGAAAGGGTGTCCTGGAATTTCCACTGCAAGGAAGAAACACAACTTATGATTTCTTAGCTATTTCCACTGCAGTAATCCTTTGTGTTATTTCTTTAATCAATGTGTCTCTGTTCCAACTAGCTTCTTGCCCTTTTAAATCTCTGATTGCCCTTTTCTTTTTTTGGGAGTTACAACACTCTATGGGAAACATCTGCAAATAACTAAAAGAAATACCATCAGCTCTGACTGCAGGACAGACACCCCAGCTGCCTATTGCTAGAGCTTAAAATCCTGCTTTTAAAGTGTGCTCATACATAACGAGGGTAGGCTTTTTTCAACTCTGCTTAATGAACACAGGCCTGGCCAGCTCATAGTAAATAAACACACAACAGTGACAAAACATTATGAGTGTGTCCTATTTTAGAAACTCTGATTGTCAAAATATAGCAAGTTTTCTTTGATCTCTTTCCATAAACTTCACAGCAACAAATCCTTAAATATCTATCATTAGTTAAGCTCAACATGCATAATCAACAACTGGAAGACATTTAAAGCATATATGCAGCGGCAGTAAGTAAATTCTATGTATATTATCTTTTAATAGTTCATCTGCCCCCAAAACTTAGAGAATACGGAAGCATTTACCAAATATGGTTTAACAGATTTACTATTTTTACATTGATTTGATAAGGAATTTCTCTATTTGTTACTAACACAATCAAATCAATACAGAGATAAGCAATATTAAAGAGTATAAAGCATGTACAAGTTTTAAAGTGAAAAAACACATTGTTAATGAAATTGTTTCCTCCATAAGTTTTCTTCTGGTTTCTTTGAGTTGTTTCTCCATTGGTATTATGGCAGACATTACATACAAATTTGAGATGGCAATGTAAAAGAAACTAACTACTCTCATTGCTATCACCACTACCATTCTGCAGAAACCTGAATACTTAAAGCAAGCCTAAACCTCCCAAGCACACAGGCAAGCACTTGCATGCAGGGAACAAGCAAACCCAACACCTACCTCCACTTTCACCTTTGGAAAGAAATATAAGCAGGTAAAACAAACATCTGAAGGGCCCTTCTCTTTCAAATTGAAACAGGAAAACAAGTGTACATCACCTGCCAAAATGCCTGCCTCTAGCCTAACAATTCCCTAAGAAAAGGCTTCAAGATCAAATTCAGCAATACTGCGCCACTCAAAGGTAAAACGTAATTTACTTCTGCAACTGAACTCACTATATAAGGAGGAAACTATTTTATTTCCATATTTTTGTACCTCAAAATGTTTCTCCTTATGTATTAAAGCATTCTTTACTCTCACAGGGACTGACTCCATAGGCAAGAGTACCTGTAAAGCACAAGCGTTTCTTCCCACTTTGCAGACAGGAGGTTTTTTACTGATATGCTGATTAGGACACATCACTAATAAAGTTATGCAACTTTCATCTTCTGCAATCAGTCTGGTCCTATTAAAGTAAGGCATGATTTTTCAAAGGACTTCTTCCCACTGACAATTCTTTGAAATGGTATAGAAAAGAGCAGGCAAAAAGAAAACCAGAAAGAGTCCTATCCTAACATAACCCAACCGGAATTACAGTATAATATTCTCTCCTTAAAGATAATTCCGTCTCAAGTATCCTGCCAGATATTTGAATCAACAACTGTATTCCAACTGCAACTGTCAATATCAGATGCTTTTTAAGAAAATGTAAACCTCTCAGCTTGTGCTGAAAGAGTAGTGAGAAAAAGAGTTATACAGCCATTTGATTACTTACGTTGTTGTTGCGTGTTTCTACTGCTGGAAACTTCCTGACTATGAATTTGACAGCAGATTCCAGGTTTTTGTCAATAAGATAGGATGGTTTGGCTTTGGGGTCACCACATGCCTATAAAAAAATACAATACAAAATGAAGTAGAAACACAATCACGCATGTAAAGCTAAGTGATAGTTGCAAATCTGAAGACAAACTAGAAAGATTCCTCTTTTCGTTTGTTTGCTTTTAGTGAGCAGGTGATAAAATGAGAGGCAAAGTGCAGGGACTGTCACAGCTGAAATATGCAATGGGAAACAGTACAGAGATGCTCTTCTACTGAAAAAGATGCATGGAAGTATCAAAGCAGTTAGTGCAGAACAGCAGTGAGGGAAAAAACTCAGTCCTAAAAGAAGGAGAAAAAAAAAATGTTTCCTTTTAATGCTATTCCTGGTTTGAGGTAGTATTGTATTCATGTGGAGTTAACAAACTGTTAGAAAACTCGATCGTGTCATCATCTGTGGAAGACAGTGCTGGGCACATTAAGTGATTAAACTATCCTTTGTGAAACAAAACTAAACACCCCACCATCAATCTACATTTCATTTTTTTCCAGTTGTAACTGTAAGACAATTTTCCATCCCACAATCGAACCACCAATATTTGCCTAACAGAGTCTATTTCCTTAAACTGAAGTTTCACTCATGCTATTTATTCCCACAGCAGCATAGGCTGAGCTTTAAAAGCAGCAATCTAAAAGTTTCACTAAATTTTGATGCAAAGTCACAGCTAAGTGTTAAGTCTCTTCAATTAAAACTTACATAGCCAGGATCAGCACAGCTTCTCTGGACAGACACCCGAGGAAGCACCTCCTGTTGCCAGCTACAGTGCATGCTGCCAGACACTACTCTGCTACTCTGACTAGTGAGCCATGCCACACCATTTCATTTGGAGTAACATAAACAGCAGCGTTACTTACATGACAAAATATGCGCTCAAACCGTATGTCTCTCAAATATTCATTTAGTTTTATTCTCCTCAGAGGGGTTTGCAAAGGAGTTTCACGTCTCATGCAAAACTAAATTACATGCTAGGCATTTCTACACAACAGAGTGAACTCAAATGACAACTCATTTAAAAACCTTTCCACATTGATTTCTATGACCGAGTTGTGGACTGTAGAGACAGAAGTCATGGAGTATGAGACCGATTCTGAAAGCGGGCAAGCGGGCAAAGGGAAGGTGAAAAGCTTTGCAAACCTTCCAAACTTGTCCTTGCTGGGAAAGCAGTGTAATAAAAAGAGAGAAAAATTACATATAAACAGATTACTCTTAAATGCTAAAGTATTACATTTATGTGAACTAATACACTATTACCTACATCCAAGAGAACATTACAACCATCTGTTACTCTAGTCAGCACACTTTCTACTGGATGTTCATTATTGTAATACTCACAAACAAACAACTTTACACTTACTTATTAGAATTTTACTATTGTGCAAAGCACTGTGAATATACTGAGACATGTAACTACTAATAGTGCTTCCAAACTAAGTTCAGGTAGAGAGGGAAAAGTTAACAAACATCACATGCAACTACAGGGGAAAAAAGGAGAGAAACTCAGTGAAGTTTTACATACCTGAAAAAGAAACGGTAGCCAAGAAAAAAAAAAACAAATAAAAGAGTCATTATTGAAAGTTTCTAAAACACCTACCATGACCATCAAGATGTATACTCATGTACTATTCTGATATCAAAGCACTCATATTTGCTAAATTTCCCACAAAGGTACTAAACTTTATTACAGCATCATATCTATAAGAGGAATTTATAATGAAAATAAATTCAGTGACATCCACAGTATGTTAGATATAAAATTGTTGCTTCAATCTCCTTAGAGCAGCAAATCACACATGTCAAAAAAGAGCTATTCTGTACACACCTTAAAGTCTATGCAATTCAAAAGTACAAACTATACTGTAAATAGGCATTAAATATTCAACATAGAGCTTCAAATTTATGAAATTTTAATTTACTCTGTGTCATGGGTGTCAGAACCTTTGTCAAATAATTTCAATTTGTTGTTCTTGCCACAAAACATGTAGCTTTCTCTACTAGAAGGATTACTAAGAAAACAAGTTAAGTGACACATATTCTTGCCCTGTGTGCTGTTACTGCCCTGTTATATAGGAGACAAGAAATCTGCCACTGTCGACTTGATAATTTTTTCAGTCTGAATTCCACACACACTCCTTATTTTCTCTAGATAGATGTTTTCCTTCCTATAAATTAGCTCTTTAAAATGTTTACTAAAACTTATGTTCTACCCCAGCCTTTACACAAACACTCATAAGGAAACAGAGACCTGAAAACATCAACATGCACAAACATCCTCCTGTGCCTTCAAGAACTCAACCCCCAGAAAAGACAAGTGTTCTCCTCAGTCTAACTGGCAAACCTCTCAATATAGGTGAATATGCTCCTTCTTTGCCTCTCCCCATCATTTTTTAACTGACATCATACTTGAAGCAACTGTAACTCTTCCTACTAATGAACTGCACCAGACTGATGGATAAATAAGAAAATTCCTGCAAGATGTTACAAGCATCCCTCACACACACCACAATTCCAGCTTCTAGAAAGCTGTACCAGCCTACCCAGACTGAACTGAAAGAAGACAATAGATGTCACTGAAGGAGTGGGGCGATGCCTTTTCCTTCACTCTCCTATGCTCCACAGTAGCTCAGCTCCTTTCTAAAAACTGGAATTAACAGATCTAAGCTGTTGTTGCATCAGTAGTTTTCATCCATACAGTTACCTGCATTCAGCATCACAGGTAAAACAGTCTCCAGCAGTTAAACCTCTCCCAAAATGATGAAGAGACTTCAAACTCCCCATAGTTTACTCTATAAAGCATAAAAGAATGAATATGCAAACTCCAATCCTAGCACTTTTTCACAAGCATGAAAGTGTGGTAAGACACAAACAGAATTTCGCTCTAAAAAGAACAAAAACAGCAATAGCCTTAAAAAGTAGATAAGAAATGTAGTTTTTGCTTTTTATAGTTGTATTAGCCAATTCAAAATCCTTTGTGAGTACTGTAATGGGTAGGAACACTGTGGTAGAACATACAAAAGCCATTTGCCCATATACAGCTCTCCAGTATTCACATAGACTTCTGAGCACCAGCCAAAACCAGTCAGTCCTTTCTCAGCCTCAGTATCACTTTTTTCCCCCCCATGTGGGTTGCAACAACCATTCCTCAATTCATTTCTTATTAGGAAAAACCCCACAATCCAGAATTGCTACAATTTTGACCATTAAAAAGAAATTCACAAATTAAAAATGTTTTTACTAGTGCAGCATTCACAGAATAGAGTTGTGAAGCTATGAGATTCCAGCTGCTTCAGCCCCAAAATAATATACTCAAAAGAATCTCCCAGCAGTCAACTCTGAATTCCTTTGTACATTACTAAACAGCTGATAAGCAGCTATGCTGAAAAAGATCATGCAAAGTTATGGTTAGAAACTAATCTACATAATTTTTTAAAATTTTAATGGCTTCAGATGCTGGATTTCTTCAAGTTTCTTTCCACATATCTTTAGAATGGTACCCTGCTCTCATAAGCTCTCAACTAAGTCATTCTGTGTAACCACCACCAAAAACAATATGATTTCTATAGCTAAGAAATTCACTATTCACAATCCTGTTTTGCTATTGTATGCACAGTTACTAAGCTTCAGAGAGTTGAGACTACCTGCACTGTTTATACATGTTTAGGCCATACGTTTTGAATTAAAGCAGCATTTTCCTACCTACCCTAGTGAGGTAAATAATTATATTATTATTACACAAAATTCAGATTCTCTTCCTCACTTGATGCTATTAGGTTCTTCTCTACTAATTTTACTTTGAAAATTAAGAATATTACATATATCTATACTTTCTATGTTGTACTCATTCAGAAGCAGCCAACAAGAAAACAGAACACTACAAAAATCTGCTTAAGGCCTACATCTAAGATAAGTGGCCTCTAAGCAGGAACACAGAATCCAGTTCAACTGCCTTTGGCCCAGAATAAACCAACATTAATATACAGCAAAGAGACCTTTTGCCAACCAACATTAATATACAGCAAAGAGACCTTTTGCCCAATACTGTTACAGCTCTCACTGTAAAAATCTAAGTTTAACATTCACTTACGACTTGAGGGCAGAGGATGTTGAAGGAGAAGAAAAAAACATCAATCAACAAAATAACTGTATACATGCAGCTGAAGTAGCATGAATAAAAGGAAGTTTATGTTCAGGTACAATCACTGTCAGTAGTCAGTGCCCCAAACTTACATTTAAAACCCCTGAACTTCACTCATGCATAACATCAAACTGTTATGCCTCCTTGAATAAGAACACTGGGAAGTATCACCTGAATTACATGGCTTAGCATGGTAAAAAATAAAGCCTAAATATTTATTGTATTATGGAAAGACCTATTATTTATTTTCTTTTGTTGTTGCTAAAACAAACTATTCTAAATTAGCAGCAGGGCTGTCTCCCAATAAAAGGGAAACAGGGCCATTTTAATTAAAAATTTTGTATTTTCATCCCCCAAGCCTCCTACACCAGCAGATTATCATAAACAATACTTTGCAGCAATTTAATGTATTTATTACTTTGAGAGATCTTGATTTGCTGTTATTGCAGAGCTGAGATAAAACACTGCTAAGCACAGCTCCACTTGACTGTGACAGGGTACACTGAAATAATCTCAGTCAACCAATCACTTCGCCTTTAAGCTTCATTTACAAATGAATCTGCACTACAAAACTCTGTAAATTTAACAAGGAAATTGATGGAATTTCAGCAACAGTAAAAACTGTGCCATTCCCCAAGTTAATAACTTGGATCAGTGGATGGAAATACTTTCAGGATCCTCAGACCCAAAAACAGGAAAAGCTCCTGTATGTCCCATTTACGGTTTACTACAGCACTTTATTTTGACAGGCCAGAAAGGCAGCACAGTAAAACAGCCTTGGAGGAGCTGCTGGCATTAAAGAATTCATGCTAAGACATATCTCTAAGTTTGCATGCCTGGTTTCCAGCTGTGCAGCCTGTAAATTATACTAAATGTAACAGTCAAACATTCAGAGAAACACTTTTACCATTAATTATATTTTTGTAGGATAAAACCTATTATATCCTCTTTGTTTTTGCCATGCATGTAAAACAATATTATGAACTCACAATCTCTAATTCTGAAAAAGCCAAACTACTGAGAAGGAAAGAGAGGGGAATAAACAATAAGGGCTGCTTTGAACAGTGGTTCACATTACATTTGCTTTAATACCTCTGATTAAGCCTACCACAGCTGTTTGCCTGTATTTTAGATTGTGAAAGCTTAAGTTCACTATTAAACAGGCTGGTCCCAGATAAGTTTTGTGAATAAAGCCTTGTCATTTTTAAAATCTGTCCAACAAGATGCAAGAATTAGCAGGTCACATATGGACAAATTATTAGTGTATAGTTTAATATTTTTGATGGCTAAAATTTAACTGTCCTATACCAGCATAGCTCGGGTTACCTTGTACTAAGCAAATTATATTACTTATGCTTGTAGTTACATAAATGATGAAAGGGAAACCTGTATCTTGATACAAATTATGCTAATAGTTTCAACCAAGACCTGGAAGCAGAAGAAAGTCTCCATGTAACTACTTTATGAAGAGTGTCTAAAGGCCTTGGACATATCCAAAATATGGCACAAAGTTTTTAGAAATTTAACAGCTGTTGCACTTTCTATTTACTAGGGATCCAAACCTGAAAGATAATGTACCTTCATATAAATTCAAAATTACAATTAAAGGTGTTACAATCAGTCCAGTGTTTCCTAGATCTAAACAAGACATCTTCCCTCATTATTTGTGTTTACTCATTATTTGGTGTGTGTTGAACCCCAAGTACAGACCTTACTTTCAACCCTAGTGTATCAATACTCAGAAATTCAATTAAGTAAAATGTAAATTCATGTGAAATCAGAAGAAAATGCTAGAAAGGACCACAAGAAATTGCCTACCTACCTCTCCTGCTCCAAGGCAGGATCAACTGTATCTGCGTTGCTCCTGGGATATGTCTGCCAGTTCTTTACTTACAAGTCTCAAACAGGCTATGTTCAAAAACATTCTCACTGTCTTTTCAAATATTCAATTCAGTTTTCCAATATTTAATTTAATCCATCACTCCTCGATCTCTGGCGGACATACTGGATGGCACAAACTATTCCCCATCTCTCTACTGCAGTCCGAAATAGTTACAAATTTGTATTACTTATAAGCTGACTTGAAAAAACATTCCCATTTTTTTAACGGGTGCAATTTTCTGCCCCACTTGTCCTTATTATTCTGCCCCGAACTTTGTCCATTTTGTCCACATCTTCCTTGAAAAGACCAGTCAATCAGATATATTTTCAATGAATCTCAATGAAGGGGATGTAGAGCAAAAAGGAATTCCTTACTTTTCCTTCAGATTATCTTGCTCACACATTCATATAACCTCTTATCATCCCTGATTTTTTGCAGCAAAACTTACCCAGCTCTTCTTTGCTCTAGGATGTCCCTAACCTTCCCCAGCTATTTTCTCCAGACTTGATATCTCATTACTTCTCATTTTGTCCTTTAAATTCCACTAAGCACAAAACAGCTTACAATCATACTTGCTCAGCCACCTCAAAGCCTGTTAGACCATACCTACAATTCCTATGCTCAAGCTGAATTTCAATTAGATTGTGCAGCTTGTCCCAGTTTCCTACACATAAATTTATTATGCATGCTGTAGGAGTCATCTAGGTTGTAGAATCAAAGAGTGACTGGAACCAGAGGTAAGACACACCCCAACAAGACCCTGTTGATCCCCATGTGACAATGAGATCTTTAGCCATTCCCTAATATGGCAATCCATCTGCTTTCATCATCACAACTTCATCCAGACTGCACTTCCTTAGATTGTTCATGAGAACAATCAGATGAGGTCACATCAGCAGCCTTGCTAAAGTCAATATGTGAAGTATCTTCTAAACTGTCCATACCAGAGTGACCCATCACTTTGTGAATGAATGCAACACACTGGGTTTGACACTGTCTGTACAGTGATAAATTCACATTGTCCTCTTGTGCTTGTAGCACCTGTTTAAGGCCTTGGTTCTACTAATCAAATATGGGGCAGGTGAAACGCAAAGAATAAAAAAAAAATAAGAAGTTTCACTACCACAAAACTTTTCCTCAATGTAGTTTATAAAATAATATCTTAATAAAAAGAAGCAAGGTAATGGGAAAGCCTTTTCTACTCTGAACTTCAAATGGGAACTGTTATTACTTTTACCTCTACACACAACTTTAAAAATCTCTTGCAGCTAAAACTGGATGTGGTTTTGTGTTAACACAAAATGAACAGTGATTGTAGGGGGCAAGGTAACTTGTATTTGTAAGCCAAGAAACAAGGCAAGATAATTCTGGGCATCTACTCTTGACAAAAAAAAGGAAAAATTCACTCTCTATATTTCTGGGACATTTTTATTTTATTACAAAGTCTTTCTGTTTCTTTATAAATTTAATTGATTTTCTGAGTGAAAAACAATAGTATTATATGGTATGACCAGTTAAGTGTTTGCTTCCTGAGCAAAGGAATTTTTTTCTTAATTGCCAGTACTGTGAGTTTGTTTGGGGCTTACTCCTTTGCTTATCAATAAGAAAGTATTATAAGCCATTCCTCCAAGATCACAGACACAAACATATACTGTCATTTTAACCTTTAAAGAGCTGCTGACATCTGTGGGAGCAATACTGCCCCACCCTGGGACACTTCCAGTGACCTGAAGGCATTACCTGACATTATCTGTTCAGCACCAACCTTACAATTCAAAACTACATTACTGATGAGCTTTTCCTCTCAGCCCAAAGCTCTGCACTCCAACACAGAACTCTGTGTCCAAAGGGTGATCTAATCCCACACCATTCCAAACTTCAGAGCTCTGCAGATTGGAAACTTCCCATAGTCTTGCATACACCTAAAATCTCTTCCATTTCCTGAAGAACTGCTCAAGTGCCTGAGCAAAACTGTACACTTTATCGACTGGTTCTACTAATAAAACAATGAACTAGCTGTTACAACTTTTACATTCAAGTAGTAACATCCTCAATATAGGTAAAAATCCGGTATTTCCACTACTACACCTTTAAAGAAAATATAAAGTCAGCTACTCTGCAAACAGTTAAGTTACTCATGTATGACTTCAGTTTGATTACGCAGTTCACATCTAAGAGTTGGTTTAAGATCCTCATTTTTCAGATACTATGTAATCAAGCTGGGAAACTCAAAAGAATTTGTTTTATTAATAACATTTAAAAGCATCTTGTGAACAAACTTTAAACCTATACTGTGAAGAACAACAGAACACTGCTAGCAAAGCAATTTATGCTAAATAACAGACTCATCATGTTTGATTAACATATACTCTAAATAATTCAAAACCTTACCCTCCATCCCTAGCAGTCCTGTTGACTGTAGTACTACTTCAACACTCATCAAAATCACACCCTTATGATTGGCTGTGCCTAAATCTCTACTTCAGGTATTTCAAGATCAAATCTCTTACTATAAACACATCCTGGTATCCAAGGGCTTTATAAACAAACAAAACACAGGCCCACAAAAAATATTATTCTCTCCTGCCACCACTCTCAAACAAAACAGTTGACAGTAATGGCAGCCTTTGCACAAAGCTTACCAACACAAGACTTGGTCTGCTCTGGAAAGTAATCATGAAATCCAAGCTTCACCTGAGCCAGGATGGCATGAAAAAACCCTGCTGTCTTTGATTTATAGAGGTGTAGATGTAGGCAAGTAATGACAAAAGTTACAGGATAGACAATAACCTAGATAACCGTGGATAAATTCTTAAAAAACTAAGGCAACAAACCAAGAGAGACATCACAATGGTAAGAGTTCCAAGTTTATTACTGGTCCCAATACAAAATTTTAATACTGTTCCAGTATTAATAAATCCAGTTTAATACTGGTCCCAATACAAAAGACAGCTGAAAACAGCAAGCAAAGAGCCATCCTTCAAAATAACAACAGCA
The DNA here is from genome assembly GCA_003676055.1 of Chloebia gouldiae. NCBI lineage: Eukaryota > Metazoa > Chordata > Aves > Passeriformes > Passeridae > Chloebia > Chloebia gouldiae. Next base: position 444,534 of record QUSF01000070.1, on the reverse strand, counting down.
ACAAAAAAGCCACCTCCTTAAAGGGTGGAAATAGAAGTTCTGTATTATCATTGACTATTACCTTAGTAGCTTCATTTTTCCTAATTTCCATGTCACTTTTAGAGACAAAAAACATACAGTCAGATACTCTATTTTAAAAACAACAAACTTTTAACTGTTTCAAAAGGCAACAGTAGCACAGAAGGTCAGTAAACAGGAAACTATGAACAATTATCAGCTATAAGCACAGCAGCAACAAAACTGAAATTTGTAAAGGAAGATGAAACAAAGAATCATTGTTTCTAACTGCTTTTAACAACTTTTGTGATTCTTTGGGAAGTAAAATTTTCCTGCTTTGTTTCTAACAGTTGAGGAAATTCTTAATACTCGAAAATCTGTACTCTCTAGACAGCATCTAGAGCAATCTCTACTGCTGCTACACACATTTCAAGCTCTCACTTCCTCTTATTAAAAAAAGTCTCAACCATTTCCCTTTAACCGCAAACCCACATATTGTGTGGTTTTCTAGTAATGTGAGTTTCAGTATCATCTTCAACAGAGCTATGACAGAATCTTAAACAGCACTTTTGCAACTGACACCTTAAAGAGAGGGAAAAAAAAAATAAACAAAACTAAAGTGTTCCAAGCAGTCTGCTGGGCTGAAGAGTGACTCACAATAAAATACAATAATCAGTCCCAAGACTTCTGGGCTCATCCTCTGAACTGGCCAGTTCCCCCTGTCAAGCATTACTGACTGCAGCTGAAAAAAACTACTATTTGAATTTACAAATCTCTACATGAATACACAAGAGGTGTGCCTGGGACACCTCCACATTTGCAAAACTACACATGACACAAGAATCAAGCCACTTGGTCATGCCTACTCTCTCTCTATATGCAAGACCTAGCAATTTTGGACTTGGTACTTGGCATTTGCAGTAAAAAACGGTGTCACCCCCAGTGCTGATGCTTCCCTACAGAGAGCCTGTCCATCTGCATCACTTCCTAAACATTGGATCAGCAGAGCTACCACCATATGGGCCAACAGGCTCAGGACTCTGCCATCCAAACATGCCAAGCAGAAACATGTCTGTAGGCACTGGAACATTTAACAGGAGTAAATGTCCCTGCATCAGAACACTGGGAATGAAAACAGAGCCCAGAGTCACAATGGCTGAGGCAGAGCTATCAAGGTTTAATTTCTCCAGTCCTGTTTCCTGCCCCACAAAGCAGTGCTGTGCTCAGGAGAAATTCCCCTTGCTCATTTTTCACCTGGGATATTTATCTCAAAACACAACAAGCATTCACACAGAGAGCTTCCTCATTTTGATGGTTTTCCCCATAAATTGTAGACTTATATTTGTTAGAAGTGCAATTATATTGCTACCATTATTTAACTGAAGGGACTTTCCAATGCACAAACTACAGACTAAAAGGAACCTTTCAGAAACACAGGAATTTGCAATCATCTAGTCAGAATGCCTGATTTATGTCAGTTTCTACAAATCTTCTTCTGAAGATTTGTAGAAGCACTCAAGTGTATATCAAATAGTGAAATGGCCTTGGATGAACACTGTCTTTTAAATACTTCAATCACTTCATTTGTTGGGTTTTTTCCCCTGAGAAAACACCTTAATTAAAATCCACATTGCAGTTGGTATTCCTTACTTCTTCTGGTAGTTCTTACTTCTTCCCGTATGAGTAAAAAACTTTGACAAAACACATCCTTTACATCAGATCAGTCAGGCAGGGTCACTCCTGACAGAAACCTGGGTTCAGAAGTCAGAGGCCCAAGTAAGCACCTAGAACTCTCAAGCTCCCTTTGCCATTGCAGCTGAACCTAGCAAAGAAACAGCACTGAAATTTTAATGTGCTGAACCCACAAAGGTCTATTCGGTGTTCAAAGGTAATAACTAGCATTTTCTTTGAAATAAATAAAAAAAAAAACCCTTCTCAAATAAGTGTGTTCAAGGCAAAGCAATAAAATCCCAACGAGTATTCATTACTGGAAGTGGGTTGAGGGGTCATACACTTTCAGACGGTCTATCACTCATTAGGAAAATTAACCTGGGAAGGATACAACCACCCAGCGCAGGGGTTGGACCTAGATGATCTTCAAGGTCCCCTTCCAACCCAAATAATGTTACGATTCCGCGGCCATGAACTATGTCCATTCCTACAGCAAAGCACAACGATTACCTCCAGAAGAGAAATTAACCGAGAGCTGAACCGAAGGCGTGACCCATCTTCCTCTCAACACCCAGACCTGCAGCTTCCTGCACCGCCGAGCCACCGCACCCGGGCCAACACCGGCGGAGCTGCTCCAGCACCCCCGGCAGCTCCGAGCGCCCGCTCCATCTCACGCCGAGAGCTGCTAAGCAACCGCGCTCCTCGAACTTATCGAAATTAACTTACTAATTTTACCCCAAGCCCCTTTATCCGTTCGGTAGCGACAGGTTTCGGCGTGGGAAAAGCCCCGCGGCGCTGCCCACTCGCGGCTCGTGTGAGTCACGCACGGCAGCGGCTCCGGGGGCTGCGCCGGGCCCAGGCCCCGCTCCCGCGGGCGCCGCCAGCATCGCCCCGGCCTCCTCCACTCCTCCATCCCTCTCTGCCGGTATCGATGCGGCGGCCGCACCGAAGCCCCGGGCCCCCCTTGCCGGGCCGGGCGGCTCCCGCCCAGCCTCCCGGGCCCCGCCGCTAGGCCGCAGCGCAGCCGGCACAGCCGCAGCCCGCGGAGCGCCGGCCCGAGCGGCGCTGAGGATCGCGCCGGGGCGGCTCCCGTTCACCCCCACCCTCGGCCGGGGCCCCCCGCACCTTCTTGATGTTGTAGAGCCGGGTGAGCATGCCGACGCCGCGGTCGTTAAGGATGGTGAGCTTCTCCGCCAGCTTCTGCTGGCTGGGCTGAAGAACGGACCGCGACATCCTGGCGCTCCGCCGCCCGCGCCGCCGCTCCCAGCCCCGCGGCCGCCAGCCCGGCCCGGCCCGGCCCGGCGCTCCCCGTCCGCCCGGCCCGGCGCTCGCTGCCTCGGCGGGGCGTGGGCACGGGTCACGT
>QUSF01000070.1:426235-441103 GCA_003676055.1 Chloebia gouldiae | reverse complement strand
ACGGGGCGTGGGCACGGGTCACGTGGCGCGGCGCTCGGGCGCCCCCGGCGGGCGGGCGGCGGAAGCGCCGCGCTCTGCGCGCTGCCCGCGGGCCCGCCGAGCGCCCGTGAGGGGCAGCGGGGAACGCCCATTTTCCTGCGAGGCTTACACCGAATAAACTTATGGATGCCTCATCCAAGTTCGTGTTGGCTGGCTGGAGCTTTGAGCAAGCTGGTCTCGTGGAAGCTGTCCCTGTCCCTGGCAGGGAGGTGGCACAAAATGGTTCTTACAACCACTTCCAAACCAAACCATTCTGTGAGGTTATGAAAGCCCCTTTTTTTTTTTTTTTTTTTTTTTTTAAAAAGTTTCCTTTTTTTAATGTAATCGACACCATTTTTTCACTTAAACAATGGAAGTCCTGCAGGTTGGCCACAATAACTCCAGCCTAGTGGCTGGAAATCTGCTCAGGGGAAAACAGCAGGGCAACAGCAGCTGAAGCTGTGCCGGCATGTGGTGAACCTGAGCCAGCCCAGGTGAACAAGAAGGTCAGTGGCACCTGGCCCGTGTCAGAAATCTTGTGGCCAGCAGGACCAGGGAAGCTGACATCCCTCTGTACTTGGTACTGCTGAGGTCACATCTCAAAAGCTCTGTCCAGTCCTGGGCCACTCAGCTCAGGAAAGATAGTGAGGTGCTGAAACTTGTCCAGGGAACAGCAAGGAAGCTAGTGAAGCTTCTTGCTCTTGTTCCTAAGAGGAGCAGCTGAGGGAGCTGGAGTTGTTTAGTCTGGAGAAGAAGAGACTCCAGGGGGACATGAGCACCCTCTAGAACTCCCTGACAAGAGGATGGAGTGAGGGGGGAGCCAGTCTCCTCTGCCATGCCAGTGAGAGGATGAGTGGAAACGGCCTTAAGCTGAGACAAGGAATATTCAGATTAGACATTAGAAAACTTTTTCACTGTTCAGGTAGTCAGGCATTGGAATAGGTTGCTCAGGGAGGTGGTGGAGTCACCAGGACTGGAGATGTTTAAGAGGCATCTGGATCCGGCACTGGATGATGTGGTTTAGGAGTTACAGTTGCAGTGCTGGATTGACAGCTGGACTGGATCACATTAAAGGTCTATTCCAACCTTGACGATTCAATGAATTTTTTTACTTAGCCAACTGAAATGAAGAACTGGGGCCCAGCAGAACATTGCACAGAGTAATACTGACACACTGTCCCTGCTGGTGACCCTTGTTTTCTAAGGGCACTTCCACCAGCACCAGAGCATCACACCTGCCCTGGGAAGTAGGAAGAACCCGGGGATACCTGTGGAAGTACTACCTGCAGCCCCTCTGCCCCACTCATGAGGCTGACACCAACCCCCTGAGCTGTTGTTCTAGACCAGTGTACAGCAAATTCTGAGAAACAGCATATCACCAACTAGATGAGTCACATCACTGCTGGTTTTTTGGGGTTTTTTTGGTTTTTTTTTTTTCACTTGAAGCCACAGGAATTAAAAGCATATATTTTTAAGGAATGGTGATATTTCTGTGCTGTGAATGTCAACAACAGACCTCCAGGAGACTATCCCTTGTTGTGATGTCTTAGGGAGATGATTTCAGCGCTGAGAAGCCAGCACAACCAGCTGGGATGCAGGAATCCCCAGACTAGGGAATGAGAGACAGGCTTAAGAATTAACCTTCTAATCTATTTTTTTATAGTGGCACCACCATCTGTGCCTTTTTTTGCAATTAATATTTAATTTTCAGTTCACATTTTTGCATTAGAAATTCGAATCAGACTCCAGCTTTCAGAGATTTTAAACTAATCTATTTTAGAAAACATAGAAATGAATGTGAGAAGCCTGAATGTACTTAAATTGTTATTGACTGACCTCTGTCTTCACTTAGCAATTACGAGAGAATTTATGATTCAGAATAAAACTAGGAAGCAAGAACCTAGAGTTCCAGTCTGAAGTCTGCTATTGATTCATCCATTGGCCTTTATCAGACGATTTCATTTCTTAGCTTTGTGTCCAAAATTCAGGAGTACCTAGCAACAGTGTTGTAAAGATTAATCAGGTTAGACCTGTTAGACCTGACTTTTCATTACTGGAGTCTATGGAAAACATCAGAAATATTCAAATTGCTATTTAAATCTATAAAGCATAAAATGCTGTGATTTAATTATATATCTATAGTAATATTTTACACAAAGCATCTGCCTTCCATTATAAATTATTTTTTAAAGTATCAAATGTAATATTTCTACTTGAAACAAAGATGTTGTTCATGTAGTTGCACTGCAAAATAAGAATCATAGAATGCTTCTGGTTGGAAGGGACCTTAAAGGTGATCTCATTCCAAAGCCCTGCCATGGGCAGGGACACCTTCCACTAGACCAGGAACTGATCTAAACTTATCCTCCTTCAGCTTCAAGTTGTTTAAAAACAAATACTACTACTTTTTTTGTTCCTCACCTGCACACCTACAGCTAACACAAAAGTATCCCATTTTTAATTTCATATTCAATTATTTTTTTAGCCGTATTAGATGTTCTAGAAGTTTCAAACAGTAACAATCACAGAATTTGTAATTTATATACAGCCAAGCATGTGGAATGACATCACCGAGCCAATTCATTGTGAGTTTTTGGGTGTTGTATATGTGTGTTATCTGAATTATCACTTCAATGTGTTTACACACAGACTTTTAACAAAGCTCTTGGTCAATGTCAATGTATGTACTAAAGCACTCCACAATTTTGTCACCAGTTTTAATGACAACACTATTAAACCCATGTTGTCATACTATTGCTGCAACTTTATGTAGAAACTTCAAGAATACAGGTAGATTTTCCAGCAGGAAGATTTATTGCATATTAGATTATAAATATGTATGTACCACACAATCTTGATTCACAAATCTAGCAGCAAGCATAACCATAACATGGAAATACAAGTTTTGCCAGTAACAGCACAGCTCATACAGGTGTGGCAAAATTAAATGAACACAAGAGTAAAGCTAAGAATTATTTTTAAAACACACAACTTCTATTTGTTCAAAGATTTACTAATGATTAAGATTTAAACAGCTTTCTATATTCATTCAAAAATACAAGTTTAGGGCAAGAAACAACACTTCAGATTTGGGTGAAGCACAGCTCTGGTCCTTTTAAAGTGAATTCACTATTCAGTGCAGAGTTTAATTTGCTAATCACTATAGGGCTTTCAGACCATAATGAAAATCATAAAATTATTTGGGTTGGAAGGGACCTTAAAGATCATCATATTCCAAACCCCTGCCATGGGCAGGAAACACCTTCTACTAGACGAGGTTGCTCAGAGCTCCATCCAGCCTGGCCTTGAACACCCTGGGGATGGGACATCCACAGCTTCTTTGGGCAGCCTGTGCCAGTGCCTCACCACCCTCACACTACAGAATTTCTTACATATCTAATCTAAATTTCCTTTGTTTCACTTTGAACCCATTCCCTCTTGTCCTATTACTACAGTTCCTGAGGCAGAGGCTTTCTCCAGTTTCCCTGCAGACCCTTCAGATACTGGAAGGCTGCTACGAGGTGTCTGTGCAACCTTCTCCAGGCTGAACAGTACACAGGGATTTATACTTTCCTAGCACTTCTATTTTAAAATCCATAGTGGGCAATTTACTACTGCAGAGTAGGTTACATTGCCACATAAATCTTTGCTACACTTACAACTTATATCTCTGTAGTAATATTTGTACTTTTTTCCTTTCCTCTCTGTTTTTCCTTGGTTCAACTTCCAGCTTGGATTTTCATGTGAAACAGCCATGTGCTGACCAGGATTTTCAGTGAACAGGCAGTCATCAACTGCATTCTCCATGAGCAAACTAGCACAGCCCACTGCATGACTTCTTCCCCTTTGGAAAACAGAAATCAAGAAACAATTTTTACAGATTAATCTTGTTCAATATTTCCATTTCAGGTAGAAAAAGTTCAAAACAGGAAGACAAACTGTAATTTTAAGAGACCAGAATTTTTAAATGGTCACCATAATCCCAATTATTTGGGTCATGTCTTACTATGTATTTGTTATTACATTATTGAACTTGCTTGTAAAGGTGCAGAAGCTGAAAAATTTCATTTCATTTTCATCTGTACTACTGCATTTGTAATTTTAATTTTCCTAGGAAGAAACTGTTATTCCTATTCCCATATCTTTGCCTGAGAGGCCCTTAATTTCAACTTTATAATAATTCAGAGGGAGAGGGTTTACATTTTCCATTTCAAGGGAGGCTCCTGCCTTCCTTAGCAGACACCTGTTTTTTCAAACCAAGACAAATATAGGACTTCAATTGGGCCTACAAGTTTAATTATCTTTCTTTACCTACAGAGCCTTTTTTGGCAGGCATATACAAGCTCCAGTGCTCTGATTTACTTTTGTCAGCTGGTGTTAGGCTTTTATCCTAGATAAATGGGGTAGCACAAGTGGCTACACTTGTAAATAAAAAATAACTTACTAGAGGTTACTTTGTCTTCTCCCATCTTCTCACAAGATTCCAGTGGAATAGCATGTCCCCCATTACATACAATAGCTTGTATGATCCATCCAGCAGAGACTGGAAAAAAAAAATCCCTGCCTAAACTTATGTTACATTTAAGGGAGGAAAATTCAAATCAAAAAACATCCAAAGAATTAATAGGGCTCCCCTTCATTCTAGGAATCACATTTACCAGTCAGTGGGGATCTTTAAAAGTTAGAGGTTTACATGTGACTGAACACTGCAATGGTAGATTTTTGTAGATGGTAGATTTAGCTAAAACGTGTGTCAAAAAGCAAGCTAGTGGAGAAAACTGACATAAGGACCACCCAAATTGTAATGCTATGACCAAACTGGGGCAAAAGATTGAAAAACCACTACAGTTATCTTCTACATTACCATCTGTAATGTTTTTTTCCATCTGAAAAAGAAGTCTGTAAAAGCACCCAGTTGTTTCACACAGCACATAAATATACAACTTAGACCAGAGATGGAATATGACAAAAATCTATCTCAATATGCTGCGTGAAACCCTGTGTTTGGAGAAAGGTAAAAGGACAGAACAAGGCTCTGAACACTAAGGAATGCTCAAATAACTGCAGCTAACAACTGAAGTTCAATGGTTATTAATGTTGGCACGATAAAAAATTATGTGCAGCCATCAAACTTACATTACTCAAAAACATATGAGATGAATCCGCATCATAACTTCAGCTGTTTAAGTAGCCTAGTTTGAGTTCTTTGAAATAAAATGCAGAAAATTTTGCTTTTGGGGAAACCTGGTACAGTAATTTTCCTACAGGAAGCATGTGTACTTAAAAAGTACTTATTTCCTAATGATATGCTCCCTAGGTAAACAGTGCATGACTTCCTTTGCTGAGGCAGAGGACTAGTTATCAAAGAATTTCCTTGTATAGATGAGTCAAGCAACTTGTATTTTATGCATTTAAAATTTGTTTTTTCAACTTAAGTACTACTGTTAAGACTTATAAAGCAGAATGTGAAATAAAACCACAATTTTAACAATTTCTAACAGGTAATAAAACCATTAATCTGAAGATCTATATCAATCCTTACCAGTGGATTTCCTTACACAGATTAGTTCTACTGCATTTAGAGCTTTCCACATACATTTCTTTAATGATAAAATGTTCAGGGTTTTGTTTGTGTTGTTAAAGTTGTTGTAATGTTTAGTTATTTTTGATTTTTTAAAGGGTGTTAATAGCATAAATATCTTTTAACATGGTTGAAAACAGTCTGGCTTATAGGTATAACTAATTATATATTTTTTAATATATATCTTCCAGGTTTGTTTTCCCTGCAATATTTTTTTATGTTAAGAATGAAATTGTTAATGATCAAGCACGTGTTACTCACACAAAATAATCACGTCTAATCCAGAAAAATATTTTCCCTTTGTAGTTCTCATGTCAAAAATAGTCTCTTGTTTAACTTGCTGAATTAACGAGGAATTAACAAGGAATGCCATTAGCAAAGTAACATCAGAGATTTTATCTGCTTCAATTAATGAAGCTCATTGTTTAGAGTTGGACAGAAAACAGCCATTACATCTTATAAAAAATTGTGAAATTTTAATATTAAGATGAAGCCAAGAACACTCAGTGCTGCTCACAAAGAGTAATTGACTGGTACTCCAAATACTAGATGGCCTTTTTGGTAGGACATGGGGCCTGTCAGTCAACTTTGAACGGAAATGGAATGGAAATCTTCAACATTTGAGGACTGTTCTTCAGTGAGCTTTTAGTGGTTTTGAAATTGTTAAGAATGTGGGATGGAAAAGGAAGAAAGGACTTGTTTTTACAAGACAGTTCTAAAGGAAAGAAATCTTCCCAATTAAGATGTTAACAAGATAGTAAATTAATTACATTAAAACTATTCATAATAACATCCAAATCTAATTGTCTACCATTAGTTTAAGTCTAAATAATACACAAGTTTTTTCTAAAGTAAATCAGAGAACATGGCTTCATCATCCTGAACTTCATCTATGGTCCACATTTGGAAATTAATTTCCTATAAAAATAATTAATCCATTACTGTAATAAGCTATCAGAATGGAAACTTTTGGCACTTTAAAAGTAGTGATAAAGTAAGGTAAGCTTAGGAACAGCTTTTGAGTTAAAGCAAAATGCTTCTGTACCTTTTTTACTGAACTACCCGAAGAGAAAACATTATTAAAAATCTCCTGACCTTTCAGTCTCTCTCATTATTGAAGAAAAAAAGAATTAAACACTAAGAGACAGTTCAGGTCAATTTGGGTCATTCTTTGACTCTGGAATATACCACAAAAAGAAAAAATTCAGGTTTTTTTGAGTGTGCCTCTATGGGGGTATATTTCAGGATGTCACCTCTTTCTAGAAAAGTCTGTCTTTTAAGTTACCAGTTTTCTTCTTTTTGAAGCCCTGGTTTTCAAATAATTTCAGCTATCCTTCAAATGTTGATACATCTGTCACAGTCCCCACAGCAAAAAAAAAAAAAAAAATCCCAGTATTATTTTCTTTGCTGACACATATCTCATTATAAACTTGGATAACATTTTTTTCCCCATCAACACTATTTGCAAGTTTGTTTTACTCTGTCACCTGTGGTTTGCATTCTCTCCCACTTGACAGATGTAGCCTCTGGAGTCAGGGCTTTACGTAAATAAAATATGATTATATGGAATTTTTTAACTTCATCAGGCTGATCTTACTAATTTTCAGTATTTACTTGACCAGAAGGAAAGTAAACCTAAGAACCTGAGCAGATTAAAAGCCAATCAAGTCCAGCATCCTGTCTCTATCCTGTGGCCAAAGAATGTAGTGCTGAGGAAGAACATGAGGACAAGCACACACCACTGATTCTGCAGTGTACTCTCACACCCCAACAAATTGCAGCTCAGGGACTTTGTGAGTCAGAGACACTGTCTTGCATTTAATACTTATTGATCTACTTCTCTTTTATGAATGTGTCAGAAGTCTGAACCTATGCAAACCTCTAGGGTCCTGTAGCAAAGGCTCACTTAGCTTAACTGTATCTTGTATACAGGAAGTTAAAGAAATAACATAAGTCATGTCCTGCCTCAGTATTTTGAGAGAAAAAGGAAAGTTAAGTCTTTCCTTATGAGCAGAATGGAAATTACTAGGCAGCTCTGAGCTGGTTGGATCAAACTGTAGACATAGAAAGAGACAGGGCTTGGACAGCTTAACTTTCCTTCCCTTCCTCCAGGTAATTGCTTCCAGCACACAAATATCAAGTACAATGCAAGGTTACTGATATAGTAAGGCAACAAAAAGGGTATGAAGAGGAACAGTATTGTCCAGTACTTTTTTTAAGGATGTGGGATGCTGTGTTTATGCATGTTCCACTTCACCTTTACCCAACTTATAGAAGACATCTCTTCATGATGAACAGTAAGAGCAGGTATTACTTACATGGCTAACTACACTAATCTATAAAATAATTTTCCTGCTGTATTTGCTGTTTTATTATCTTGTCTGGAAATAATAATGGTTTCCTTCCTGAACTCTGTGAAACAAAAAAATCTTGCTATGCTTTCTGGCACAAATGGTAACATGAATATTTTATTATGCCTGTGGAAGCTACACATTAACAAAAGCTACACATAAGATGCTTGCTTCAAGAACTCTGAAATAAAATTTGATTTTTACCTTCTTTGATTTTAGTTTTTGAGATCGTAGGCTTGGTGTTTGCAGCAAGAGAAATTTTTGTGGATTTTTTTTTTAAATAGCTCTCCTGCCTTTGAATGACCACTGAAAAATAAAAAACTGTAGAGAAACAGAAAGGTTGTGAGACAGATTAATTGCATTTTTGCAGTAGACTGTTGAAAGCTGAGGTACAAAATGGATATTTGAGCATTCTGACCAAAAAAACCCAACAACAAGCAGTCATAATAACTACTGAAAAAAATCATAACCTTTTATTTCACATCTGCCACCTAAAATAAAGAAAACCACATTTCAGGTTTCAAAGGACTTGAAAGCATTAAAGAAACTCACATTAACATCATCCCTTAAAGAAAATCTCAGATTTTCTTATTTCTTTTTGAGAGCCCTGACCCTTACAGGCTTTTTTCAGGTTTTACAGCAAGGTTAAGCTCTCTCAGGTTGGTTTTTCTGAAGTGAGGGCATACTTAGAAGTAAGTAACACACAGGTGGTAGATAAAAACTACCTTGGTGTCTGATAGTCTGTGCTAACTGCATAGTTATTCATCACTCCTTTCCAGATCAGCCAGCCTGAATGGAAGTTGTTTCATACATGTGCATTTTCATTAAAAAGTTCTTAAAGTCTCTTGATATTGTTCCTTTCCATGATGAACTTTGCCTAACTCCTACTGAGCTGACATACTTGGTTTTACACCAAGCTACATGAACAGCATATATGTGTATGTGTATACATACGTATCTGTGTATACATATATATATATATATATATATATATATATATATATATATATATTTGTCTACTTTTGCTAACACATGACTGCAGAGAAGCAAGTTCAATCCACCTGGAGAACAGAAACCTGGGCACAAATGGGAATGAAATTCAAATCCTACTTATGTAACAGACACAAGTACTGCCAGATCTTCCTCATACCAGTCCCCAGGGGTACTCTCCTTGGCTGCTAAATATTTCAGCTTGGCATTCCACCCTGTTTCTCAGTGTTCTTCATTAAGCACAATCCCTGACACACTATAGAAGCACACATTTTTAGATCAGTGAATCTGCCTGCTCGTTCATATGGATTGCTCACAAAGTGTGGTGAGAGCAGAGAGGAATGCCCTGGAGTTTGTAGGGCCCTGCCTTTGGCCATGGGCATGACTGCTTCTGGGGAAATTTCCCTGCAGCAATATGAGAAGATATGCCAGTGAAAACACCACTGGCTCAGGACAGCTTTATAAAAACCAGCAAATTATTCTGCTTGAAATAAAATATTAAACAAAGAGCTACTGCCTACCCTCCAGGCCAGGGATAAAAGGCAGTGTTTGAAGAGTCACAGAATTAATATTATTGACAGCAATCATTGGGCCTCTGTTCGCAGTTTTTAGCAGACTGCGCTTCCATATTGCAATTTATCAGCATTAGATCATCAACTCAATCGCCCAAAATCCAAAGAGCTGAGGAACTGGCTGTGTTTCTGGGCTTGACCAAGATGCATCTGCTCTTACCTAACACACTACATAGATAAAGCTGGTCAAGAAGGATGCAGCATGGCTTTAATGGATGCTTTGATGTGTATACCAAAGGAATACAGGAAGAGAGGATACATAAATGCTTAGAATATATATTTCCCCTCACAGTGGAAAGCCCTCTGCAGCAGTACATGAGCACCACAATTATGAAAAAACAAAGCACAAAAACATGTAAGGATGACTCCCACTACCTCTGGCTTCACCCTACTCCCACACAAATAACTGCACATTGTTTAGCCAATAGGGTCTAGCACTTCCAATGTGTTACAAACTGGCAGATCCAGAAATTCAGAACAAACTAACACCTTCCAGCAAAACTTGTCTCACTAACAACCAGGTCACACTATGTGTGTAACTGCAGCACCTCATGTAGGAATGCCCTGTTAACTTTCCGTACACAGCCTTCAGCATGGTCCTGCTTCTCATTTAGTCCAACTACTGCAGCAACACATTTTAAATGCTATATACTTAATCTGCCCCTGCCTTCACCCCTTACTCCTGCCATCCTAGGAATATCTGCAATCATTGGCAAACTTAAAATTCCTTAGGCCTTCACAGTTCACCTCAGCAATGAACTGAACACACAAAACTGAGAATCTTTGTGGACTTTTCACTCTTCACTGTATTAAGTTCTAGAACAGGCCTTGTTACAAATTAGTTCTTCCTCATAAAATAACATTTCAAGATTTTGGATTCACTTCACCAGCTTCATGCAGTCTCACTTTCCAGTCAGGATTCCACTTACAATAGGTTTTCCAGGCACGTTACTGGATACAAGAACAAAGGAATTAATAGCTGCATCCTCACTCAGGATGTGGGACAAAGGTACACAACCAGGTTGGAAAAGAGAACCAATTATGCTCCATCAGCATTCCTGAGACTCTACTTTTCTTCCAGAATATTCCTTCCTGACAAGATATTGACAAGTCTAAAGGAGGAGAAACAAAATTATGAGAACAAACAAGTGGTTGTCTCTCAGGCAAAACCTCTCCACATGAAGGAAATGGCATGGAGCACAGATATATGCCAATGAAGGGAAATAAGAGCAGGTCATACTCCAGCCATACTCCCACGTACTATCTCACCCTGTTGCTCAGGGTGTGAATTAGCCTGAGCTTGTGACTCCTAACTGCTTCAGAAAGGAAAAAAGCCAGCAGGAGTTTATCACAGCATACATCACAGCACATACAGCAGTTGAGACAGCCACAATACACAGATTATCATCATACAATTTCAGAAAGCATCAGCCCATACACAGTAACACCTTACCTCTTCAGAGGGCTTCAAGTGTCTACCCACACAGAGTAACATCAGTGCACTTCAGAAGGCTGCAAGGGTCTGCCCTTCTTGTCCTTCAGCCCAGCCTTTTATCCCCTCATGTTGATGCAGTGCCCCTGTGTGCCCTCTGTGCCCTTTGGTGGTTGCTCAGTGCCCCTGGGCACTCCCTGGCTCATTGCTGTCAGTGCTGCTCCCCTGCTTCTCACAGCTCTGCCCACTGGGGATGAGGCTGGGCTGCAGCCCCATCCCAATCCCCACAGACCGTGTGCCACAGCACAGCCCCATCCCAATAAACACAGACCGTGTGCCACAGCACGGCCCCATCCCAATAAACACAGACCGTGTGCCACAGCACGGCCCCATCCCAATAAACACAGACCGTGTGCCACAGCACAGCCCCATCCCAATCCCCACAGACTGTGTGCCTACAGGAGTAGGCATCATGTCTTAAAAGCTTTGCAAAGCTGAAACCAAGATTCTGCTCCAGCTAAGGGCCTCCAGGTTGTGTAGGAGACAGCAGCCTGGAATGCATGAAGCAGGTACACTCAGAAGGGTTTGTGTTTTGGCACAAATGGTGGTGAAATAGTCCCCCTGCAAGAGGCTACACCCTCCCAAGTCATCATGGACAGGAGCTGCCTGTCCCAAGGGGTCCATGTACCACACAGTACTTTGATGAGAGTTTGACATATGCAGTGCAATTTAAGCTTTAAACTATTCTTTGCACTTGTTTCAAGTATGAGATCAACTTTCCTGAATACTGTCGTCCCCAAATAGCACAATGCACTTCCAAAAAGGCTTATTAGAACTTCATACTATGCCATTATTATTTCCCTCTCTCTGTTTTAAATACCTCCTCATGCATTTGACCGTCACACTTGCATTTCTCATCACCATGCTGCATTCATGATTCACAGTCATCCAGTCATCAACTGGCACAGTTATTTTCAACTTCTCTGTTATTTTCAACCACAGAACAGAGTCTGAAGCAGAGGAATTATTAGAAATAGATATTACCTGACAATAGTCTGATTATCTCTCCCATTTCTCTTACTCCTCAAAGTCATCTGGTAAATGCAGGTTGAAATGTGATGTAATTAGTGTATTAATTAGGGTTCAGTTTTCCACTTCAGTTAAATTACCAACTTAAGAATTGACTGTCAATTTTCAGTGCATCTTACAATCTAGCTCAACCCTCTAACATATGCATTTTTCAGAGCTCAAGGCTGGCTTTTCAAAGTCAGCTATCTGGAATGTCTGGTTATCACTTTTCAGATGTAAGTCAGCTCTTTTGCATCAATAAGTACAGGCAGTACCTAGACAAAAATAATAGCGGAAGGAAATAGATACAGCAGAGAGATGATGTACTGCCATATGGGTTTTTTGAATATGTACAAGCTGCTTTTTGTAATAACTAGTAATTACAGTGCACATTTCTTAGTTTACACCCATAGAACAGGTTCTGCTGAATTTCTTCAGAGATGAAACAGAAGAATCATAGCATTAAAAATTACTTTAATCTACTGCATTTACATTATATATAGCTTATTCAAAACCTGAAGATCCAGAAATACCATAAATACTTTCAGCCAAGGAAGTAGAGAAAGCATCCAGCTCCTGCCACACCTTTAAAGAAGTCTTCTACTCTCATCAAGGCATACAAGATGAATATAAGAAATAGTCTGTGAACTCAAATCCCAGTTTAAAACTCTAATTCACAATTATCTTCTATCCCATAATGAACACTATTAACAACTTGACATCATCATGGAAATACCTCCTTTATAAGAAATACTGTCTATGAATATTCAAGCTAGATCTAATGTTTATGACACGAATGGAAACACTAAATAGTAAGATAATAATTGTGCATATAAACATCTGCAGTGTGTTTGGATTTCAAAGAGAAAACAGCAGCACAGATTTTTTTTTTGTCCAGTAGGGACCCCTGGTGTTTAAGGCATTTGTAACAGGGATCAACATCCCCAGAAGAAAATTAATCCAATACTGTGCAGTCAGCTACCTTTCTGTGTGAGCATTCTGCCAGGTTTTGAGAATTTTCTATCAATCTATTTCCCACAGTCATGCAAGTTATTTCCTAAAACTCCTCACTATCATTACCATACGAGGGGCACAGGCACAGTGCATCCTGCTGGTGGCATTGAGGAAGGCTCTGAGTTTTCCTTGGTGCTCTCCTGATGAAGGCTGGACGTCTTCATCGCCTTGCCCTTTTCACCTTTCTCCTCTAGGCAGGTGCAGTCTTTAGTTAGCTGTTTTATTGATTTCCTCACTGGTTTTAGCAAGCTTTGTCCTTATTTTTTTACAAGTTTTGTTCCCTATTTCTTGCCAAATTTCATCTAGCTTCTACATTGGTTACAATGCTTTTTACTCTTGCCCAAGTATGCCTAGGAACAATGCTTTTAACCCTTTCAAGGCTCTCTGCATTCTTGCAAGATACCCTAATATCCTTGTCTTTCACAGAGGCAGCCAGAGTGAGCCAATGCAGCTTGAAAACAGCTCTGAAATTCTATGTAATTGCTGGCTTGGGCCACAGACCTAAAGCTCTCCATCATTTCCTTTCTGATCATCTTCATCAAAATAACTGATAAGGCCTTAACAAAAAACAAATTAATCAACTTCTGCATCATTATAGTTTGAAGATAACTGCTAAGAAGCACAGTGCACTTGTAGCCATGGGGAACAAAGACCCTATGCCTCTGAAAAAGATCCCTTTATTACCAGAAATAAAGTCCTCTTTATACCCTTAATTTCCACTGGACACAACCCAAACCAAACCAAGGCCTAACAGAACTTAACAGAAAGAAGGCACCCGTTGGCTGGCTCAGCTGCAGTGCTGCTGTCCACGTGTCCTACCACCCCATCAGCTGCAGATAGTATGTAGGGTTTTCTGCCTTTTTTAGATTACCTTGATTTTATATCTAATTCCTGTTAGAAAATTGCCTCTGGCATTCCCAGAAATAATTAACAGTTAATTGCAGTTCCTAACAGTATTCTCTGCTTCTCAAATGCTAAGGCATTTGTAGACCTCTTTACATGGCTGCCTTTGGTCTGTGCTGCATTCTGGGGGACTATCAGGAGGATCTTCTGAGAGTCATATATCCCTCCAATGTAAGTCTGAGGAACAATACAAGAGGAGAAGTACCCTAGTAATATATTCTTACTCTATAAGCCAGTACAGAGGAGTGTTAGAAAATTGAAATGTATTTCTGGCAGAATTTAAATCAACAGTATTACCATCTCACTTTGCAAACGTTTCACACACCTATGTAGGATTCCATTATCTGAAGGGACCTACGAGGAAGAGGGATTCTTCATCAGGAACCTCAGTGATAGGACAAGAAAGAAGAGGTTCAAAATAAAAGAGGGGAAATAGATATCTGGAATAAATTCTTTACTGTGGGGGTGGTGAGGCCCAGGAACAGGTTGCCCAGCGAAGCTGTGGATTCTCTATCTCTGGAAGTGCTGGAAGCCAGGATGGGGCTTGAAATGACCTGGTCCAATGGAAGGTCCACATGGCAGGGAGTTAGAATGAGTTGGTCTTTAAGGTCCCTTCCAACCCAAGCCATGCTGTGATTCTATGACCAGCTGCGGAACATTGCAAACGGTACACTACAGAAAATACATGAAAACGTGGGCATTAAGTTTGGGAATAAGGAGGAAGCAGCCTCACCTTGCCTCCCTTTGCTTCATTTTGCCTTTTTGGAAAAAAATAAACTCAATATATATATATTTAATACTTCCCATTTAGCCCTTTACAACGTTTCCCCACAAGCAGGTCCCAGTTAGAGCCAGACAGGCGCTGCCGCACGGCCTGTCCCCCACAGGGGCAGGACGCTGGAAGGATGGTTTTTCTATTTCAAGGCTCCTTCAATGACT
>QUSF01000070.1:402466-421235 GCA_003676055.1 Chloebia gouldiae | reverse complement strand
GGAGGAGGAGGAGGCGGCGCCCGGCGGCGGCTTCGTGCAGGACCTGAGCGCTGACCTGCAGGTCGGCGTGGTGAAGCCCTGGCTGCTGCTGGGTGAGTGGGGTGCGAGAAGGGGTCGCGGTGCGCCGGCCGGGCAGGAGCTCGGCGCAGCTACGGGCACGCTCTGTCTCTCTCCGCAGGGTCGCAGGATGCTGCTCACGACCTGGAGACGATGAGGAAGCACAAGGTAACGTTACATGGGCGTAGAAATGCATCTCGCGTGAATTAAATGCATCTCCCGTAAATGAAAAATATTAAATATTCTCTAGCGAACCTGAGGAAAACTGTATTCCACTTGCATTTTCAAAAGGCTGCTCCGTTTGCAGGTGGATGGGTTTCTGTTGGCTTCACGAGAAGCTGAAATGCTTTCAGAGCATCCCAGAATGATCCAAGGGACTCCTGGAGATTATCTAGTCCAAATCCCCTGCCAAGGCAGGGTCACCCAGAGCACGTGACACAGGAACGTGTCCAGGTGGGTTTGGAACGTCTCCAGACAGGGAGACTCTGTGACCTTCCTGGGCACCTGTTCCAGTGCTTGGCCACCCTCAATCTAAAGCCTCATGCTGACGTGGAACTTATTATGTTTTGGTTTATTCCAGTTGTTCATCATCCTGTTGCTAGATACCACTGAAAAGAATCTTGCTTCCCTGCAAGAGTGATGATTGTTTAGGGCTGTTTAACAGATTCCTACACTGCCATAGGCATTTCCAGTCCAGACACTAAGCAGCACCATTCCCCCTTGCCTTATGTGGATTGACGAAACTAGAAAAACAATGCAGCTTCTCTAAGTCTGTCCCAAAATCTTGCCTTTTTACTCTTCTCTCTTGCAGTAATGGGGTGATAAGGCCTTTGGACAGTGGCAGTTCTGCAGGACAGGGCATACACCAGTTTGGCATCTGGTACCATCTAAATGTCATTTTACTGTAACTTTAAATAACCCACAACCTGGCTGTAGCCTGGATAGAGCAGAGATGGCAGGAGGCCAGAGGTGGTGTCACCTGCCAAGATCAGGTGTAGTTTACTCTGAAATCCTTCTGCCTCAGCAAATGTTTCTGGTAACTAACCAGAAGGAGCATTAAACTGATGGATTAGAGCGGGCTTGAAATTTGGGTGATTGTTGGGTGGTCTGTGCTCTCATTCCTATTACTTTCTCTTTTATTTTCCAACCTTGTGATGAAAACTCCCTTTTCTGTTGAAAATCCATTTTTAGTGGGTGTTTGAGCACTGATCTTTTAATTTCTCTCAAAAAAAAAAACCCCCAGAGATTTATCACAGTATGTTTTAGCACACTTTGAAATTGCTTGGAGAAAGCAAACCATAGACATCATATGTATGTAAAACTGAGCATTGCATCAGTGTAATGTAGAGTCTGTGTATGCCTAAAGAGTCATTCACCTTTGTTACTGCTCATTTTGCTTGCTATCTTCAGAAAATACCTTTTTCTTTTTTTCTTTTATTTTTTTTACTTAGGTCACTCACATTCTAAATGTGGCATATGGAGTCCAAAATGCCTTCCTTGATGACTTTATATACAAGACCATTTCCATTCTGGACCTCCCAGAAACTGATATTACCTCCTTTTTCCCAGAATGTTTTGAGTTTATTGAGAAAGCCAAGATCCAGGTACAGTCTATTACAGTCTATCAATAATTAATGTCAGTAATTATCCTGTGTAGATTATTTATAACACTACATAAGAACTAAAGCAGATTATTTTCTTAAAAGAAAATATGGTACCAAATGAATAGTTTTAAAGTGTATTTAAAATTTTAAAAGTCTTTAAATTTTAAATAGAAAATCCAAGTAATTTCTAAGCATTCCTAGAGATGTGGCACTGCTGTTGATCCTCATTCCCTCCAGCACTGCTTTTTCAGAATTACTGTCTTGAGTTTTAGAGAAATGTTTCTTTAAAACAGTTGGACCAGGGCTTGACTTTAGATTACACAATTGCATCTTAAATCCAAGTCACTATTCCTGACAGAAGGAAATGAAGAATCTTTATTTATCCATTGGGGATGTTGTTTTGGATTAGAAACCAGCCTGGATTAGTAGCAAGAAACAGGTATTTTACAGATCTGTGTGGTTTATCATCAGCTGTTCACCATCCTTGTGCATTTCATTATAGAATCATTGAATGGTTTGGGTTGGAAGGGACCTTAAAGATTATCTAACTCCAACCCCCTGCTGTGGGGACACCTCCCACTAGACCAGGTTGCTCAAAGAAGATGCTATGAATTGACTTACCTACCAAGAATATCAGAGAATGTGTTAGTAGTCTTGGAGCCAAAAGTGATTTAACTGCTCAGAAAATCCTAAAAGGATGTGATGTAGAAAATAGGCTGAAAGACCCTTCTGGGGTTGTTTGGCAAAGTTATCTGTAGCCAGGAACATGCCCAACTCAAAGCTGTTAAATTCAGGCTTAGTGTGTAATTTACGACAACCATTGTTTTGGTATCTAAACTATAACTCAACAACCAAACGTTATTTGGTGTTATTCTACCATATCTATCAGATTCATTGTTTATGTAGATTGGTATAAAAGATGATCTTGCCCCAGTTGTCTCTGTGTCACAGTGTTCTTTCCTTCTCTCATTTATAATTTACAAGCTATATGATAACGTATTATCACTAAATGACCTTTTCAAGGTTTCTAATTACAGTTTCCAGTTCATTTCTAAATGAAAGTTGCCATTCAAACTGCACAATTTTGCTTTCTGCCTCTGGTGTTTATATCTCAGTTACTAGTTTGTAGGTTAAGGAGTTTACAGGAAAACTTTTATAACAACATTAGTAGTTTTCTGATGGAAGAGGTGGACGAAAGGAACGTAATTGGTGGAATAGTTCCCCAGAATCAGTTCAAAAAGCACATGATAGTGGTATACAGACAGATCTCTAGGTGGTTTGAATTACTTTATTTGCTTTGTCAAAATAGTGTTAAAAGAGCTAATGATAAATTGTGTCATGAAGTGCTCTTCTGTTTAAGTAACCACAGAGACACTACTGTTTAACTTCCTAAAATGGGGGAGGAAGAGATATTCACTGGTGAGAGAACAGGATATATGAGAAATTATTTCTAGAACATAGTTAACGCCATGAAGGAAGTATGAGAGTGTGTGAATTTGAGGATGCAAGTGAAGCCTGCACTATTCTGTAAGTCATTGCCAGCTGGGTACTTGTAACAGGATTCACTTTTCTAAAACTGTAATGGCTCAAGTCTCTAGACAGCATGGTACAAATTCTGATACTGATCAGAGCTCAACTTTTCTTCTAGGTTCCAACTTGGCAGACAGGTTTTCCATTACATGTTCAGTGATCTATGTCAAGTCATAATACTGTGAATGAGGGATACTTCTTTATATGTTTAATATCTAATAATAAAACTTCAGAAATCTTGTGCTTCCAATGAGAAAAGTCTTTGCTTATTCATGAGCATCGCTCCTTATTGGTCCACCTGTCTTTCCTAAGGAAAAGCCTCAGTTTCACTGCAAAGTAAAACGGATCTATAAGGAATTACATTAGCCTTTAACTTCACAAAAAGCTTTATGCTTCTTTTAAATTTCTTCCCTTGATGAGGCTTTTCGCCCATTGTGTACAACCATAATCACCTTTTCTGTTGGTGGAAGGTGATGTTGTTTCTCTCTCCATAAAAATTTTTAAAAACCCAATTTGGTCTTGAATCTTACATGATTCTTGCAAGTCCACAGACCATTTCTGGGCAGGAAAACTTAAGAGTATCAGCATTAGAGCAAGGAGTTCTTGGTAAATAGAGATTAATTTCCTGTTTGTCATCTGTTTCTCACTTTTATTCTGCATTCACACCTAATACAAAACTACTTAAGAATAACATGCCAAATTTTTGTATGACTTGTAAACAATGGACTTTGGCAAGGGAAGATAAACATTCTCAGTATTAAAGTTGGATTAATATTATGGCCCAGATTCAGTCATGTTCAATAATTTTCAGGATTCATGGATGTCACTATATAATTTTTGGCAGTGTGAAACAAACCAGTTATTTAAAAAGATACATCAAACTTAAATAAGAAAGGGAAATAAAGCATGAACTGTACAAAGGAAAATAAAATTAAGAGTGCAATTTCCAGCAGGCAGTGCACAGGAGGTGTGATTTCCATTGCAAGGAAGGGTGGTGTCATTATTTGCCATGCTGGGATATGGGAGCTTAGATTGGTTCCTAGCTCTGTCATAATGTTGTGCCTCATTCTTCTAGTCTCAGCTTGGAATTTCTCCAGCAAGGATAATAATACTGCATTTCATACTTCTTTGCCTTTATTTACACTGGAAGAGTTTTGGAGCAGGAACCATTTTCTGTTCTGTGTGTCTGTTAAAATGCCAGATAATTGTAGCTCCCAAATCTGTAACACAAACTCTTAAGTTCCTGGAAAGGAACCCTGATGTTTAGAAGACTTTTTTGTCTCTGGGTAAAATTGCCATTAAGTAACTTGTGCCTGTTAAGGGCAGACAGAACAGGCTGTTTATAACTAGAATAGTTTTGTTGAGCCTCAAGTATCTGAGCACATCGTGTCATGTTTGAGTATTCTCATTCAGAATATGGAAGTGCTGAGGTTTTGGTGGTTTCTTTTTGTGTCAAAGGGGCTTTTCCAGATCATAATGTGACATACAAACATGACAGCTTCACAAAGCCGGGGCCTTGCAAACTTTGCTTAAGACATGCTAGATTGTCTAGTTGTCTTTGCGTTGATTTGGGCTTATTATTTCTTAACAAAACTTGCAGTGTCTAAAAAGAGACATTCAGGTGTCTCAAATGTTGTGAGGGAAACATTTCAGTAAGATAAAACCCATTAATTTTATATATAATTTAGGGTGAGTCTGAATTCAAACCCCAGAAGAAGCATTTGTGAGTTTATGGGAGGTTGAGTAGTTTTGGATTTTGCACCCTAGTTCCCAGTTAAAGGTCCTTAGTTGTACCAGTGGTGTGATGGGAAGGGAGAGATCTGTTGCAAATCATACGACGTCTTTTCTAATTTTTCTGTTCCTGTGCATGATCCCTTTTACCCAGAATCTTCCCTGCAGAGTACACAAGAAACCTGCAACTGGAATTAGAAGATGTTCTAAAATCTGCCTCTGTGCCCAGCTGTTTGCTGCCTTGCTATGTTTTTAACCTTTAACAAGATACTGTCAAGTTCCTTTCCATATTGCAAATAAAATCTATTTCAAAATTGTCACTCAGTTAGATCAGATACTTTAGTATCCTAGGTGTCTGTGATTTGGTTTTTACATTAACAGGCTGCTGTAAAGCCTCAGGAAGAAAGACAGAGGATGTGTTTTAGTTCTGTGGTATGAATTAAGTTTGAGGAATTTGGTAATAATAAAGCCATTTTGGGGTAGAAGAATCTTAATTTCATGCTTATATCTTTGTTTGGACTTACTTATATGTGTAAATATTTGCTTTGAGCTCAACAAGGAGCCTTTCAATAAGTCTTACAAGACTTTTATGTAGTTTCTTACACTTGTAATGTACCTAATGAATGTAATGTACCTAACTTATGTTTCATTTCTTTCTTGGAGGATGGCGTGGTGCTGGTTCACTGTAATGCAGGAGTCTCCCGTGCAGCAGCTGTAGTCATTGGTTTTCTCATGCATTCAGAAAGACTGAGCTTTGCCAGAGCCTTTTCCTTGGTGAAAAATGCAAGGCCTGCAGCTTGTCCAAATCCTGGCTTCATGGAGCAGCTTCACAAGTACCAAGAACAGATTTTAAAGGCAAATGGAAGCATAAACAATCATGACTGATCCAAAGGGAGAAGTGAAATGATCTGTTTTGACTATACAGGAATAGGTGTTGGATGTACTTTGTCCTATCATTTTGAAATCCCCTTTCACTTGTGCATTTTCAAGTCTTTATGTATTTTTTTTCTTACCCTCCTTTGACCGTGTTTTTTCCAGAATGTCATCAAAAGGCCAAATGGTGTTGTACTGACTTCAGAGAAGTTTTGTCTAAAACCAGAGCACTAATAAAAAGATACAGCTCAGTTTACCTTGAAATATTAGAAAACCATAGAATGATGGTTTACTTTCTGAACCATCAGAAAATGTAGGCAATAGAGAAAGGAAGTAAAATAACTGAGGTAAGTTGCTTTCTTTCCAAATATATGCATTCAAAGTTGGTTGTAAAATAGGGATAATAAAATGTTCATATAATGAAGTACCTTGATACTGGACTTTAAAATTATATTGCAACTGTAGATGATATTATTGAATTTTGTGGGTGAGCCAGCCATTAATTTTTTTAAATTAAAACTATGGTCTTTTGAGGATACTCAAAATGCACAGCATGCTTTAATGCTTTGTGTATTTCTATTGTTTCTCATCTAGCAGTGATTTGAAGTGCACTAATATGAAGAGTCCAGTCTTGGAACTAGCGTGTTTTTTTTTTCTGTACATCATTTCAGTAGAGATACAAAAAATGTTGATACTGATCTATCTCTGCTCATGCTACTGTCTTTTCCTCACATCTGGTCCTCACATGCTGTCCTCTCACTCCACTCTACATCATATGTAAAGAACAGACATCATAGCGTATGTAATTTTGATCCTCCTGAGAGATCCTAGGCTGAAATTACTGTCTTAATATGCTTTTTAAAAAAAATCAATAAGATTTTAATAGTATTTTGTGGTCTTCATGCCATCTCTTAATGATTTGATATATTAATATGCAATAAAATAAAGAGACCGCTGTGTTTGGATAAATTGTGTGCTAAAATGATTTAAAAGGTTTGGTTCCAAGATTGGCATTCTGTCCTGGTACCAGTAATTTGCTGTGTGTTTGAACCACGACCTCTCTTGTTCTCAGTATGAATTACTCAGGAACATTAGTGACAGGACAAGGGATTGGAATGGATTCAAAGAGAGGGAGTAGGCTGAGATTAGATTATTTACACTGAGGGTGGGGAGGCCCTGGCACACCTGCCCAGAGCAGCTGTGGCTTGCGCATCCCTGGAAGTGTCCAAGGCCAGGTTGGACAGGGCTAACTGGGACAGCGGCAAGTTTTTCTGCCCACGGCAGGAGGTGGAGCTGGATGAGCTTTAAGATCCCTTCCAAGCCAACCCATTCCGTGATTCTATGCTAAACGTTAATGCGGCGATCAGACAACCGCGCTGCATCTGGTCGTTGTCCGCGGTCTCTGACAGCCCCGTGTCCGGGAGAACAGCTGATCGCCCCCGCCCCGCCCTCAGGGACCGTTTGCCGAGGAGCCGCGAGGCGACCGGCCGGCACAAGGCCACGCCGAGCCCCGACCCCCTCCCGCCCCGACGGGGCTCCGCCCGCCCCACATTGCCCCAGCATGTCGTGGGGCGGCTCGGAAGTGACGGCGGCAGGAAGCTCCGTCCCGTTTGAAAGCGCTAGGCGGAGCCGCCGCCGCCTCCCCCGCCTCTTTCCCGCCATCCGGGCCGACATGGCCGCCTTCGCCGTGGAGCTGCTGCCCGCAGGTGAGCCGGGCCCACGGCTCCTCCGCGGCTCTGCTGGGCGCCGCCTCAGGGCTGCCGGCGCTGCCTGCGCTGCTGGGAGCGGGCTGGAGCTGCGGCCGGGCCCTGCTCTAGGCGGGGGTGTGGGTGCTGCGGAGCTGGGGCGGGAGACGGCGCCGGGAAGGGGCGGTTCGCGCTGCGGTGATGCGGAAGGGGAGCGGGGTTAAAGCGATCGGCTGCCACCTGTGCTAAACTCGGCTTACCTGTAAAACCGCCTTTGAGCTCATCAATCCATACCAATGTCTCAGAGGCAGGTGCAGAGAGGATGGTGCTACGCTCGTTTCGGTGGTGCCAAGCGACAGAGCGAGGAGTAATGGCCATAAACCAAAACAATAAGGAATTTTATCTCTTGTCTTTACACTGAGGCTGGCCGAGCACTGGAACAGGCTGCCCAGGGAAGTTGCAGTGTCTCCCTTTCTGGAGACATCCCAGACTCACCTGGAGACGTTTCTGTGTCCCTGCTCTGGGTGACCCTGCCTCGGCAGAGGGTTTGGAGTAGATGATCTCCAGGGGTCCCTTCCAATCCCAGGGTTCTGGGATTCTGTGATCTTAATCATTTCCTGTATCTTGTGTTATGTTTCTTTAATAGAGCCCACAATAGAAAAAGCATTCACTTGTATTTTTCATATTTTAAAATTTTGTTTTCAGGAGCTGAACCAATGACTCTTGGCTCCCCGACATCTCCAAAACAAGGAACTAGTGCTCAATTTCTCCCTGGGTTTTTGATGGGTGACTTACCTGCACCAGTGACTCCGCAGCCACGTGCTTTATACGGCCCTTCAGCTGGTGTCATGGAAACAAGGTCTCCACTGCTTGCAGGTCAGAATTTGTTAAATGTTGGAGAATTGTCCTGAAAGCAAAAAATTTGTTTATCTCATTGTTCTACATGACGGTTGCGGACTCGAATCCTTATAGTTTTATATCTTTCTGTAAGCAAACTACACTGATTGAGTAAGTGGTAAACTCAGTGTATTCAATTATAATAAATGTTCTAAATGTGGCAGTTTTGGTATCAAGAAAAGTTTGTTTTACAGGGAAGGTAATAAACCTCTCCTAATATAGAATCAATTTATGTGACTCTTTACATGTCAAGTACACATATGTTGATGCTGAAAACAGAGATACCTGCTGGCAAACTGAATGCAGCCTGTGCAAACTGCTGATTTCTTTGCATAATTTTTTCTATTTCTTTGAATTATATAAGGTCATTTACAGATTGCCAAACTTAGAAAAACTGGGTGGAGGAAAACTGAAAATATACTTCTTAATTAGTATGTAGTTGTTGTAGATAAAGTCTTGATGTCTGCTGTCATTGGACTGGAGTAGTTTTCCTAGCTGTAGATGCTCATTTTTCTTCAACCACCTAATTAATCAGACTAGGAGAAGTTCTTACCCATGTTAGTGTTGTAGATCTGTTTTCTTCTCTGAGAATGAGTGAGTAGTTGATATGCCTTGGGTGATCTTGGTTTTTTTACTAAATCAGTTGGCATAATTTAATATCTGATGGTGTTAATACTAGTTATTTTGAAGGACAAATTGAGGATTAAAGTACTACAAGAATTTCTCTTAATAAAATATTCTCTTCTTTAAATGTTCAGCTGGATTGGACTCAGTGATCTTTCTAGGTCCCTTCCAACTTAAAATGTTCCATAATTGGAGGTTTGTTCTTCTGCTTCTTGCTCTTGTCTGCCTGCCCTTATGCATCTGGGAACAAACCTCTTACGAAAATACTTAGGAAATTGAAAGTAATCGTGTGAATTTCACCAAATTGTTTTTTAAAGTGTTTATTGTAGCCTCAGAGTATCAATTTTAGGGAAAGGGGAGCCAGTAAGATACTAACACAGACTTCTCAAAGGGAGTGATCAAGTACACCACTTAAACTGCAGACCTTGATGGGAGAGTACTTTACATAATGCAGGTTGTTCCATGTAACAATAGCAGTTCTTGTATGTGTTAAACAGTACAGAGTGGAGTTCTGAAGCTCAGAATTTAGCACTGGAAAAAGCTTGGTTTCCAAATGTTTTGCAAGTGAAAACTTGATGCAAACTACTTTATTTTTTTTTTTTACCCTGGGGTAAATCTACACAAAGGGATAAGATACATCAAGTTCCTTCAAGAAGTTTAATTCTCTGTATACTGGAAGTCCCAAAGTTTACAAAATGGGAGGGCAGCTGGTTTAACTTCCTCCTGTCTATATGCAAGCTAGTCCCTGCTCTCAAGAGCTTACAATTTAATATGAAATTAGATGAGAAGCCAAGGAATTTGGGCAGTGGGAATGTGGCAGTAATGTGCAATGTCTCTGTGCTTTTTGGTATAGTTCTTTAACATATCGGATATCTCAATTTTTAAAAATCTTGCTTTTGTGTCTGTACCATAGGCAAGTTAGTCTCTGAAACAAAATAGATTTCTAGTGTGACTTAAAATTGAAAGATACAGCCATGCTCAGACCTTCAAAGAAAGAACATTTAAACAGTGAATATAATGGGTTAATAAGAGGCCTGAAAGTTCTAAATAGGCTGCTGTTTGGGACACCTGTGATGCTCCTACCTAGAACATTCAAACTTGAACATTTGGTAGGACAGATGGCTCTGCAAACCTCCAGTGAAACAACCAACAGTCTCAACAGCAACCAACATGAGAGCATGGCAGGATTTATTCTTGAAGTTTCTAGAACAAGTAGCACCAAAGCAAAATGACAGGTTTTGTCATGCTCTTCTTTTGTTCCTTTGAATTGCAGGAGGGTCTCCCCCACAACCAGTAGTCCCTTCTCATAAGGATAAAGGTGGTGCTCCACCAGTTAGAAGCATATATGATGAGTTATCTAGTCCTGGGCTTGGATCAACACCTCTGTCCTCAAGAAAAACAGTAAGTGTCTTTGGCACTGGCCTGTTCTTGGCAGAAGATGTGAGGCACCTTACTGCCTCAGTGAATTCTCAAACTTAGTTACATAAACTGCTGTAGCAAAATGAGTGATGACCCTACAGATCATGCCGTTGCTTAGTCTGGGTTGTTTGCTGTGCCTGTTCCTGTTTAAACAAGAGCTGTGGTCATGAAGCAAATTTCTGTTATTGCCAGTTTTCAATTCAGTAGGAAATGAAAAATGCAAGTGATGCCTCAGTTATACTTCGTACATAAAAATTCAGCTTTGTTTGTCAGCTTTTCACTTTCTTCGAAGTTTATTGGGCTGCTGATTGCCAGAAGGACCCTTCCACAACTTGAAAGGAGGTTGTAGCAAGGTGGAGGTCGGTCTCTTCTCCCAGGTAACAAGTAAGAGGACAAAAGAAAATGGCCTCAGAAGAAGTTTAGATATCAGGATAAATTTGGATATCAGGAAAAATTTTTTCACTGAAAGGGTAGTCAGGCATTGGAACAGGCCACCCAGGGAAGTGTTAGAATCGCCATCCTTGAAAGTGTTCAAAAATGTGTGGAAGTGACACCTGGGGACATGGTTTAGTGGTCAAGATGGCAGTGTTAGGTTAATGGTTGGACTCGATCTTAGGGATCTTTTCCAACCTTAATAATTCCGGCTTTCTGTGATTATCTTTTCGAACACAATAGAGGTGCTTATGGAAACAGAAGGAATTTCTTTCTGAGTAAAATATGTAATCCAAGTTTGGGTAGACAGTTGGGCTTAATTTTGAAAGAGGAACACTCAGATTTCTGAGATAAATTTTATAATAAGTTCTGCTGCTTAACTGACTAATCAAGCATTACTAGGTCCTTTTTCACTGAACTATTTTGATGCAAGGAGAGCACTAAACTGAATGAGCAGTCTTTCTATTGAGTGTTGCCTTCTGAAAAGTTTATTTGGAAAACTGAGGTTCTCTGTGAAGGACAGAATCCTATGGTGTCTTAAAGGACTTGATATTAAATTTCAAAAAATGTTAAGTAGCTATCAGAACACACGTTGCTAGGTCTACTGGTACTCCAGGCTGTTTGATCTTGTATCTAAGAAATGCCATGATTCAGGCTTAAAGTAGACTAAAATTGTTTTGGGTGTTGAAATACTATGTTAAAAAGAAAACTACCATCTAAAACTCAAAGTACACTTTCCTTCTATGCACTAAATAGTTGAGCAGGAAAGTAAGTCTAGTAATAGTCTCCATACAAGGGAAGGTTATGTTTCCATGATTTCCCAACCCTTAGGGCAGTGAAAATGCTGATAAACTTAGGATACTAATATCCTTTCCATCAGGATGCACATGAATGTGTGTGAATTATTACAGTGCAGCAATAGTGACATTACTATTTTGAGAAGGTAAACTAAAGGGTTTCTGAGTATTGGTATTCAAAGCTACTTTGTTTCACAAAGCATATGTCAAATACGTTGTCAAATAACTTTTCTTCATTAATAGCTCTTGGTAATCTTTTGTTAAATGTACATGCAAATACCTGTTCTTACTCCTAAAAGTTAGGAATAACTTAAGGCAAACAGTTAATATTATTGCCTGAATGTTTAAATCACTTGAAAATTGTCTCTCTTGATCTGAGCAGTATACCTATAAGAATGATTTGTTACTTTCTGTATATTAATGCAGGCCAGCTTTACTTTATCACTGAGCCCATCAGTTGGAGTTTTGCCATCAACTCCAGGAGCAGGTAGATGTCCTGTCAAAATTTCTATTCTCTTTTCTTACTGCCTTTTTAATACAGAAACATCATGACTGTTCAAGCTACATCAGTTCCTTGCTAATTTATGAAGAGATTCTGTATTTGTTAGCTTTTCAAAAGGTATATGGGTATAAGTAGGAAATAATTACTCATTCTAAGACTGAGTTTCAAGTAGCTTTTCTTGTTCCTTGTTCCAAATGTGGTGTTGAACTGAGCACAGAGGTGTTTGTAATTGAATGAAGAAGCTGACATTGATGGATTGCCTTCCATCTTTGCAAAGTTTGATATCTTGTGTATGAACCAGTGGCTTCTTGCTAAGCTTTCTTCTGTTGGCCTGTTCCTATCTGGCAGTTGTATTAGCTGTTGGTGTTTTGAAGTCAAAGAGAACACTAGGCTGCACGTCATAAAAGCTTACTAGTGTGTTTGCAGATGTGAAGTCATGATTGACTTACTTTTCTGTCTGTGAGTAAATTCCCATCAAACTCTTCCACGTGCAAGTGAAATGCTTGTCCCTGAATTTCTTCTTTTATTATAAACCTCCATCTTGCAAAAGAGATTTGTTCAATGTCACCGCGTTTTTTAAAAGAGCTTTAAAACTTTTAAAAGAACAGGGTGACAGTTCAAGAATACCATTTTAATTTAACAGCTTCAGGCATGTTCAGTCCTGCAAGTATTGGGCAGCCTAAGAAGACCACTCTATCTCCTGCTCAGCTAGATCCTTTTTATACTCAAGGTGATTCCCTTACTTCAGAAGATCAGCTTGATGACACATGGGTAACTGTATTTGGGTAAGTTGATTTCCAAAGTATCAGAAAAACCTGGGTGAAGTCTTTACAGCGTACAAGAAAAATATTTGGCCATTGATGTTGTCTGGCATTGGTATGTGCTGCAAATATAGCTATGGTTAAAGCAGGCAAACACATACATTTCAGTGTCTCATCTTAAATTGAGCTACACATTATTTTTTCTAGTTAGGCACCATTCTGCTGTTGGGTTTTGTGGTAAAGTGCCCAGAAGATGGTATTTCTCAAGTCACTGCTTGTGATATTACAGTAGTCTCTTCTGGATTTCTGTAAATGCTTGACACCTGAATTCTTAAACTACTCATAATTTTTTGAGTACTTTCTGTCTTTCAGATTTCCTCAAGCATCAGCTTCCTATATTCTATTACAGTTTGCTCAGTATGGAAACATATTAAAGCATGTGGTATGTCTTTGTTTTCTGACATAAGTCTCAAACTTTTTGAATGAAGCATGTAAAAAATTACATTTCACAATTTTCACTTAATCCCGTTCAGATGTCCAACACAGGAAACTGGATGCATATTCGATATCAGTCTAAGCTTCAAGCCCGGAAAGCCTTAAGCAAAGATGGAAGAATTTTTGGTGAATCTATCATGATTGGTGTCAAGCCTTGTATAGATAAAGTAAGTTAATAGTTGCTTTTAGTTCAAAGGCACTCTTCTTTTTATTTTCCCTGACTTTTAAAAGTTTTTTTCTTTTGGAACTGCAAATTGCAGGTAGTTTGTCTGTATAGATATAGTCTGTTATACATTTACATAAGTTTTTTCTTAAGTATTTATCAACATTTCCTGCTGAGAAGGATCTTTATGAGAAATCTCTGTGCTCTTTGGAAATTACAATGCACACAATTATATTTCTGTAGGAGACAGGAAGTGAAACCATAATATAAGACACAATTGAGGTAAGTTTCCTGAATGGAATTTGTGACATTTAGGGCCTGCAATAAATACCGAATGGCAGATTAGGACTGTTGCTACTCCTAATTGTACCTATTTTTTATGTGACTATGTGCTTCTGGCTCTTGAATTTATCCTAGTACTTGGACTGAAAATTTGTTAGCAAGAAAATCCTAATCCTGTTCTCCCACCTGCCCCTATAAAAACAGGCCACTCTCTTGTAAGTAGGAGCTGAGTGTACACCTGGCTGTCTTGTAGTCTTAACATTAACATGAGCTATTAGTGTCTAGGTATTGGCAATATCCTGATCTTTAATACTTGCAGCCCTTTGCACTGAGTACTGTACATTAGCTTAAGCAAATAATAGTCATTTTTCTATAGTGCACAGATTTTTCTTTTTTTTGTCTCCTTTAAGGATATATGATACATTTCCAATGTAAACCATTCTGAGAAGGCAGCCTTAGAAACTGAACTCGCAATTATTGAGCTTTTAGCAGTCTTAAACATTTCTTGCACTCAATAAAATTCAGAAACAACTACTTCTGTGGTCTTTTTCTCTGTGAGCTTCTGCTGGTGGTCTGTCCATGCCTGTTTACTCTTTTTGTGTCCAGTTTGTATCGATCAATGAAGTGCCTGTAAGCTGAAGCTCTAGGAGTAATGATCTAAGACATTTACTTGCCAGGCATCTGATCTTCATTGCTTTTGAATTCTTATTATATCTTTTGTAGATAGTATTCACTTTCATATAAATAAATAAACCCATAAGTCATTAATTTGTATTTTTGGAGGCAAAAGATTTCAGGAGACTAATCCATTGAAGGATTGGTTTTGGTCAAACTTTCCTGCGATTGGAAACTAGATATGATGGATTTGACATCAGTAGTAAGGCTTCTGATTTAAAAGTATTACTTAGTTCCATGGGTTCCATTAATTAGTTCCATGGATCTAAGCAGAGTCACTTGCACACCCACGGTGTACACCAATCCTGTTGTTTATTTTGGAAAGTGCTCTTCTACCAAATGTGCTGCTGAATTTCTTCTGTCTTCAGGCTGGTTGAATCCTATGCTGCACTGAGTGTAAATGCACCAAATCACATGTCCCCAGGCTAGTTGTTATTGACCATCTTGTTTTCTCTGGTTTGTTGTGGAACTTATGCTTCCCATCAAATTACCTCCTGCCTCTTCCATTCTACACGCATTCCTTTCTAAACATAAGCTTATGAAATGGAGCCTTGAAGTTTGATTGCATTTCCTATTGTATTTTATTCTCTACATTGTTTCAAACTTAGTTGACATTTAGTACAGACAGTGATAAGATTCTAACCTTCCAATATTTTGCAATGGCATAATTCAAAATGTAAACGATTGCAGTAAGGAAAATGCATGGCGGTCATGTGCACCTGTATGTTCTGTACTGACACACCTTTTATCTTTTGGGATCCAAATATATTTTATAAAAAAAATTCAAATAGTAGATAATTTTAGATGGCAAAGGTTGGAACACTGTTTTTCAGTATTTGTTTACATTATATTAACCTTCTCTTTAAGAGTGTGATGGAAAACTTTGAAAGAAGCTCTACATTGTCAATGTCTTCAATTTTCACTCCACCTTCAAAATCTGCTGGCACACCAACACAACCTGCAAATAATACTGCAAGGATTTCTACCATGAGACCTCTTGCAACAGCATATAAGGCTTCCACTAGTGACTATCAGGTATTTTAAGGGAAACAGAAACATGTGTTTTTGTGTTGTCTCCCCTTAGCTCTAGGAGGCTGTGCAGACATTAGCTTCAACATGACCTTTATCTTTTGCAGTCAGTTCTTAAATGATGTGGTTCAAGTACAAGCTCATTCTGTTCAGTCTCTAAAATAATAATGTAAACTACTAAGTTAATGACTTGTCACTTTTCCAGGGATTGAGGGCTTGTTTTGAAGATATTTCAAACATATTTAATCAAAATATAGTAGCATTTAGGAAAAGAAGAAATAAATTGTTAGTGTAAAAAGTATTAACTACATGTTGACTGATTCTCTGTATTTTCTTTTCTTGTTTTTCTCCCTGCCTTCTAGGTGGTTTCTGACAGACAAACTCCTAGGAAAGATGAAAGCATTGTATCTAAAGCAATGGAATATGTTTTTGGCTGGTAATATACAAGACAAAGTAACACACTAAGCTGGTCAGGGTTTGAACTACGCTACTGGCATTTGTAGTTAGTTGTATAACTACTGGTGGCAGTATTTTATCTTACGTAGCACCTGTTATGCCTTCAGTTTATTCAGAAGACATGTAGTTTGCACTTTAAATGATGGCAGTGTACACATGGTTTTACAAACTGAGTAAGTGTAAATAAAAGTGCTTTATTCTTGTTTGTGCTCTGATGGCATGATTGTGAAAAAATTCTGCCTCATTAAGAAAAGTTGTCTGAACTCAGCAGCCTGTCAGTTACCTGAGGGAGAGGTGGGCAGGACTGGAATACATCATTTTATTCAGCCTCTAATCAGTGACTGTGCCTTTGGTTGTGTTTAAAGCCAAAAGGGAGAGCTGCTGTCTCCAGTGAAACAAAACTCCTTCCTCAGCTGAAACGTTTTCTGGCAGTGCTGGGAGGTCAGGCTGCTCTGCCCCAACTCCACGTTTCCAACAGCAGGTTTCTCTGTGCTTTTCCCTTAGGGCAGCTGAGGGCAGCTTCTGTCTGTGCAAGCTGTAGTGGCTTTGGGATGGACGGAGAAGACCTCAGGGAGGTCCAGAGGAGGCAAGGAAGGACCAGGAAGTGGTCCTAGAACTGGAGCATTACACTGATAGGCTGGGAGAACTGGGAATGTTTATCCTGGAGAAGGCTCTAGGGAGCCCATAGAGCCCTTTCCAGTGCCTAAAATGGGTTTCTGGCTGTGTATGAGGCAGGAGCTGTGATTCCTCAGTTGTGGGGACCAGAAGTGCCTCACAGTACTCGATACAGTGGGACAGTTGTGTCTCAGCCGACTGAACTGCTGCTTAATTTGCTTCATTTTTAGAACACCCAAAGCTCACTGTAAATCAGGGTGCTCTCTGGTTCTGCCCTCTTCCTCTCCCTTCGTAGGGAAGGACTACTGCTGTGCTTTTTTAATAACTTGCAGTATTCAAAGCTCCTTTGCCCTCAGTGGATGCTTGCCATGGAATCCCTCACAGCTGGATTCAGAAAATACTGGAGTTGACTCTTCTAAAATCCAGGGTCTTCATCCTACTGCTGATCTTCAGTGTGCTCAGCTGTTGAGACTCAAAATGTCCCTCAGACATTTTTGGAGGTTGCAGGCCCTGGTCAGAAGCATTTGAGACCCTGGCAGGCAGCTGGAAACAGCTGCGATTTTGAGTTTGAGCCATGGAATGATTTACCGACTTTGCAGGAAGAACAAGAAGTCACAAAAGTTTAGCTATTATAGTAGAAGTAGTTACAAAGTAGAGGGAAGAATGTTTTAGTTTTGTGCAAGGGGGTTTTAACACCTGTACAGGGGGATTTTTACTTTGTACATGGGGGTCAGAGGTTTTAAGATGGAAGAATGTAGGCCAGTCCTGTTCCTCCTCTTTCTTCTTCCTTGCCTCCATGTTCTTGATGATGTTGGCACTCATGGATTGGTTTAGAATAGAAGAGCACCATTTAATATAGGTAGTAGGTATTGGGGAAAAACTGTTAACATTTATCACGTAATGTACCATATAAAAGATAGCAGCAGCCCAGGTGGGGAGAGAGAAGAAGAAGACAGCAGTCAGAGAGGGTGTCAGGGGCGTGTGTGCCTCCGCCTGAGCTGCTGACCAAACCACAGCAGCCAGAGAAGACAATCTTCTAGATAGCTTGCAATAAACTGCCTCGAGACCGAACAACAAGAGACTGCTGAGTTTTCTTTGGAAGCACGGGTTGGAGGAGAGACTTTACCACCACACGGAACCCCTGAAGCAGGCCGGGGTTCCGCCACTCAGCAAGACCCTTAGGTCCACAATGTTGTGAAACCAGACCTTCAGGGCAGGGACCTTTCCAGCATGCACAGATCTGCCTCATGCAGAAAATAAAGCACGGAAAAGAATGGCAGAAAAGCCCTGGCCTGTGTGCTCCAGGGCTCAGGTTTTGCTCCACTTCAGCTCCACAAAGATACAAATAAGGTGAAGAAGTTGCAATGTTTATTGAAGGCAATCAAAGCAGAGGGATGAGCTTGGGAGAAGGAGAAGGGAACAAGCAGGCTCTGAGGGCTGCGGGGAGGGACCAGTAAAGAGGGAAGAAGGCAAGCTCAGGTGTGCCCAGCATCAGCTGTGCCTGGAGCTCCACCTGCTCTCCTCTCATGTCCAGCATGTGCCCTCTTTCCTGGAATCTGGTGCTGTCCTGGTTGTCTCGATTCAGAAGATGAACCTAGTGATGTAGCTCTTTCATCTAACATGACTTGAACTAGCAGGTTTGTGTTGGAGGGGCTGTCATCCGTGCGAAGGGCTTGAAGGGCTGAAACAAGCAGACCCAGGGTGAGAGTGAGGAAACGCCCTGAAAGGACCAGCCCACCCAGCCCTTGCCACGGCCTGGAGGAAGCAGGACACAAGGATCAGCTGGAAGGCGCTGGCCGCAAATCTCCGGCAGACCTCGGGAATGGCTCTGTGCTCTCCCCGTGCTGCCCCTCATCCACACAAGGAGCACAGGCATCCGCAGGTGGGGCAGGGAGTGCAGCTTGCCCTGCCAGCTCCTGCTGCCAGCCCGCTGGCCTCACTCACCCTCACAGATGAGCTGCAGCTCTTCTGGCTGCCCCCTCATGAGCAGCCCGGCGATGCCTGCGAACACAGAGCCTGTCACGGCCCCTGGCCCGGGCGCTGCTGCAGCGGGGAAGGGAGGGGCTGAGAGCCCGGGATTGTCACTCACCAATAGACCTGACGGCCGCCTCTCGCAGGGGCTCCTGGGGGCTCTGCAGGTAG
>QUSF01000070.1:292544-397466 GCA_003676055.1 Chloebia gouldiae | reverse complement strand
GGAGGGAAGGGTTGGCGCGGGCTTGGCCCCTGGGCCGGGCGCTCCCGAGGCCCGGCGCCGCTGACCCTGCCCGCACAGCCCCGAGGCCCGGGCAGCAGCCGCAGGCGCCGGGCTCTGGAGGGGGCAGAGGGCCCGGCGAGCCGCGGAGCCGCCCCGCGGCAGAGCCCGGCTGGCCCGGGGCTCCCTCAGCGCCGGCCTTGGGGCCAGAGCAGCTGGAGCAGAGCCCGCGCGGGCCAGGGAAGGGAGCGGCGTGCGGGGCGCCGGCCGGTGCCCCTGCGGGCAGCGCTGGGCAGGGGCCGCAGCCGCCAGCCCCACAGACCGGGCACCGCGGGCAGGCGGCTTCTCCAGCCTGGGGCTGGGGCTTCCGGGCTCTCCTTACCAAGCGCTCGGCAAAGCTCCACATCTGATCCGTCTTCAGCCGCCGCTGAAGATCTCCTCTCTTCAGGAACCTCACTGCAGAAAGCAGCGTTTCCCGAGAGGCCTGCAGAGTGGCAGAGACCCGCAGATGGCACCGCAGCCCAGGGCACAGGACCCGCGTCCCTGTGCCAAGGCCAGGAGGGGGCTGGAGCCCATGAGGAGGAGCCAGGGTGTGGGGAGCCAGCTGAGCCCCCTGCCATGGGGGGCCAGGAGCCCTCACCTGTGCTACATGCTGGTTCTCATCGTGGCAATGGAAGAAGAGTGGGAGCAGGCTCTGGCTCACAAGCATCTTCAGCGGCTTCTTTCCCTTTTCCACTACCGATTCCATCACATCTTGGTAGAGGTGAATGGAGAGCTGCTGCACCTGGCTGTTGTCCTGTTGGAAAGGAAAAAACCTCAGCACTGGATTCTCCAGGCCCCTCTGTGCACAGGCCCAAAAAATCCATACGGCACCACACTTCAGGGCAGCTGCCAGTGGCCAAGGGTGGGGGCACAGAGCCTTACGTGGTCAAAGAGGGGGTGGAGCGCCTCAGCCAGTTTTGGGGCTGTGGGGCTGGATGTTAGGATATCTTTGTTCCTGAGTAGATTTGTGAACACCGAGAGACTCCTCTTGACCACCTCCATGTCTTCATTCCTCAGAAGCTCCACAAGTTGTTCAGACAGGCTGCACATTTTTTTGGCCTATGTGGAACAAAGGTTGTGCTGTGAATCCATGGAAAGCTGCACCGCCAGCAGTGCTCCAGTGGTGCAACCCCACCTGCCTGCCATGGAGCCCAGAGGCCGAAGGCCTGTCCCAGAGCACTCAGGCAGCTGAACAGCGACCCTGGAGAGCTGGGAGCAGCTGCCACAGCTCCCAAAGCCCAGCCTAGCCCAAGGGGCTGCTTTCCCCAGCCCCACGCTGCCAGCACAGCTTCAGCTGCTGCCTCCTTCTCACCATCGAGGGGTCCTGGCTGAGCACCACGAGGCCTTTGAGTGCCAGGTGACGCCTCTCCATGGATTTGCTCTGTAGGTGCCTTGTCATGATCTCCAGTATTAGGTTACCCCATTCATTCAAGTCCAGGCAGTCCGGGACCTGAAAGGCACAGAGCAGTGACAGGAGTGCCCAGCTGGCAGGAGCTCAGAAGCGCACAGGGCTGAGCCACGGCAGCAGCACAGGGCACGAGCACCGTCCCAGGCAGCTGCGGCTACGAGAGGTGGGAGGCAGCTGAGCGAGGCAGCGCTGGCCATGGGGCGGGCTCACCTCCACCAGGAACGCCAGGGCGGGCAGTTCCCAGTCTGAAATGCCTTGGCTGAGTAGGTCAAAGAGGCAGGATGTGATGCTGCAACACCAGATGATGGAGACACGGCGCATCTCCCTGGCGGGGAGAAAAAGGCACCATTGCTCCTGAGCTGAGTGGCCAAACCTCTCCCAGGGCTGACTCCCAGAGCTCTGGTCCTCTCCCGAGCTCCCCGTGGGTGCTTTGGGAGGCAGCTGCTCCAGGGCAGCCTCCTCTTCCTGCCTTTTCCAGTCTGCTCATCCCTCCCTTGGGGACAAGGCCCTGCCGCCCATGAGCAGGGGGACCGCGTGGGGTGATCTGGGCACAAAGGAGAGGGGCGGTGGGGAGAAGGAGGTCTCACCTGGCCAGCAGACCCACTGCATAGTGGTGGGTGTCGGCACAGAGCAGTGTGTCCCAGGCACACCTGCGTTCCACTGCCATCAGTAAATCCAGACAACGCAGATGGTGCAAGAGTGCCTTCACAGTGTTCACTGCAAATCTGTATGCAGAGCAAAGGCCCAGGTCATGCTGGGACCCCAGGCTTCAGCCCTGGGGATGTGGGAGTGACTGGAGGACTGGGAAGCAGCACCTGTTGATATTGGTGGGAAGGCCATTTTCCTCCTGACATCTTTTCCATAAAGTATTTATGTCCTCTGATACCTGCTCTGTACTGATGTAAACTTGGAAGAGCAGAGCCACAAAGAGATTGGGGAAGTATTCCACAAATGGCTCTGGGCACCAGGGCAGGCGCAGAATCTCCCAAATCACCCTGGTTGCCTGCATAGGATAAACCATTTAGAGACAGCACTCGGTGCCAAGTGGCAAGGCCTGAGCATACAAGGGAGAGGCCAGGGGAGACACAGGCTAGTGCCCCTGAACCTGCCCCTAAGCCAGGAGTCAGCCCAGGGCCTGAGGCAGGGAGAGGCGTTCCAGTGGGAGAGAGGATGGAGAGGCACTGGAGAAGAAACCTGTGTGCAAGCAAAGGCCAGTTACAGAAACTCACAGCCAGGGCAAATACATCCTTATTGTCCCCATCAGAGGTATACATTTTCTGCAGTGGCCAGCCCTCCATCACACAAAGCAGTGTTGGCAGCACCTTTTCCAATGTTGTTTTTGATGAGGCTATGGTCTTCCACATGATTGCAGCACCTCTGCAGGACCAGAGCTGTGTGTCAGGAGGGTCTCAGCCAGGGCACT
The DNA here is from genome assembly GCA_003676055.1 of Chloebia gouldiae. NCBI lineage: Eukaryota > Metazoa > Chordata > Aves > Passeriformes > Passeridae > Chloebia > Chloebia gouldiae. The sequence continues at coordinate 394,596 of QUSF01000070.1, read as the reverse complement.
GTGGCCTGGGCAGCCACAAGGGCCCAGGTGACAGAGCCACAGTGCCCTGAAGGGAGGCAGGAGGTTTATGGGCTGACAAGCCAGGGCTGCAAAATGGAGTGGCTTCGGGAACTCTCTGCCTGTCTGGCAGACCCCATTGGACTGGCGGTACGAGGTGATGGGGCCTACAGGCTGGTTAGACCTGAGCCCTCGAGGCAGGTGGGCCCTGTACCTGTCACATGATGGGGCACAGCGCAGGAGGGTCACTGCAACATCAGTGGGGTGTGCCTCAGTCAGCCTCAGGATGTCCATGAACAGCCGCTCGTCCGGAGGCCCATTGGATGCAAGCCTCTGGTGCATGTTCCTAACAAAGCCTGGCACCTGCAGAAGGCGTGGGGAGACTCAAAGAGCTGCCACAGCAGCAGCTTCCCCTGAGAAGTGCTTCCCTTCCCAGCACATTGGTCTCGACCTCAAAGGCTGAGAAGGCCCAGTGGAGCTGGCTTGAGCCGCCACCCAGTTCCTGGGGACATCCAGCCCTAGCCACAGGCTGCTTACTTGACTTGGACTGGAGACAACTCTGTCCCCAAATAGATCCAGGCTGGGAGCAGAAGCTATGCTCTGAGTGGCTGTGGGGCCAGGCTCTGCTGCAGCCTTGGTAAACATGCTGATCATCTCTCGGCACGAAGTGCCTGTGAGGTTTGTAAACATCTGCAAAAGAAGGAACAGTAGGGAAGAGAAGGATGATCCATTGAGTGCTCCAACGGTGATGCTCAGCTGACAAGGCGGGGATGCCTCTCAGTACCTGGCTCACAGAGTGCCACCAGCTATGGCTAGAGTGTGGTCCTTGTGTCTGCTCCCTCCCTGCATCTGGCAAAGAGAAAGGAATGCCAGAGCTGAAGAGCTGCAGGAGAGGCCAGAGAACAGAGCCCAGCCCTGCGGTCCTCAGGGAGGGACAGCCCCGGGATGCCCCAGGCTACCAGGGGGTCCCGCCCCAGCCCCTCTTCTGTCCTATCCACGGTCATGTCCACTGGGATGGCATGGGATGGGATGGGGTGGGATGGGATGGGATGGGATGGGGCAGGGCAAGCCTGGCTGCAGGCACCAGCCGTGTGACCCAACTCTGCCACTCACCCTTCTCCAGCAGCTGGAACTGTGGCAAGTCATGATGTTGCTGTGGTGGGGCACCACTAGGGCATTTTTCCACCTTCTTGGGTAGGTTTGGAGGTGCCTCTGCCATGTCAATGTCTGGATTTATAGCTAGTAGCAGGAGAGACACCTTGAAAAAGCTGCAGGTCAGCAAGTGCTGCAGCCGTGCCTTGAAGGGACCTACAATAGACAAAGCCTGGGAAGGCTACAGAACAGTAAGTCCTGCAGTCTGTCCTGAAGGCCTCCTACCACAGTGACAGGAGACATTTTGGAAAGGCTCTGGGTCAGCAAGTCCTCCAGACTGTCCTTGAGGGAATCTGCAGAAGAGAAACCTTGGAAATGCTATGGATCACCAAGTCCCACAGTCTGGCCTCAAGGTCACCTGCACAGAAAACGCCTTGGAAACACTCCGGGTCAGCGAGGAAGGAGTTGGCTGTGTGGGGGCTCCTCACAGCACTGCTCTGTTCCGTCCTGTCCCGTTGTGTGCACCGAGCACTGTGGCGTGGCCGTGTCGCCGCCAGCACCGATGTCAGGACGTGTCACAAAGGGTCACCCTGTGACACTCTGTCCCTTTCCCTCCCACAGTGACCAGGGCGTCACAAAGAGCCCTAGGACACACCTCCACGTGCCCTGGGGACACGCCCACCCCACCCAAACTGCCCCAGCTTGCAAGGAAGGCCTTCCCCCAAGTGGTGAAGACACCACCCAAGTGGTGAAGTTCCAAGAGGAACTTTAGGAACGGCCCAAGCAACAAGCAGCTGCTCCTCTGCTCTGCCTGCCCGGGGCCGCAGAAGGAGCCCCCACAGCTGCTGTCGCATCTGCAGCAGGAAGGGCACCAGGCCTTCCATGGTCTCTTTGGGAGAAGTCCCGGTGCTGGGTGGCTGTCATACAGCCAGGGTGTGACACAGACACTGGACGTGTCATCCAGGGCACGGATGCTGTTCTGACCCCTGGGGCCTCCAGAGCACCTAAATCAACAGGTGTGGCAGATCCGATGAGAAGCCTGTGGCCATTGAACTCCCTTCCAGGGGAATGGGTGGTAGCTCAGGTGGCCAACTGCAACATCTTTACGTCCTGTCCTATGCTGGACTGCTCAATGTGATCTTGCCAACATCCTCATGGAGATGCTGGCAAAAAGCCATGGCCTAGGATCCCCCCATCCTGCCCTGGGGAGCCTATCACACAGCCACGGCAGCACAGATGTTTCTAGCACCTCCTGCCTGAGCCAGGCTCTGCACTCTTGAATAGGTTCCAGAGCTGAGAGTTCGTGCAAAGGAGAAAAATCACCTCACCTAACATCCTGGGAGTAGTCTAGAACTGACGCCTGGGATCTCTGAAATCAGAGATCAAAACACTCTGGAAGATCCTCGGAAGAGTGTCAGAGGACTCTTGGAAGAAGCTGTTTCTATCCAACAAGAATTGTCCTGAATATATCCTGTATCTGCTTGATCTCTTCTCATGTGCTTATTCCAAAATTGCAGCTTGGAGCAGATTTAACAACAGGTAAAATCCATACAGGCATGTCCTCTCAAGACACATCACCACATGACACTTGAATAATTCAGTTTCAGCAAGAAATTTAAATGTAGAGCAGTATCACAGACAGGTGTAAAGATGTCCATAAATCGGAAAAGGCAAACGGGGCTGAGTTGAGCCAGCCTGAGTTGAATCTTCTTAAATAATTAAGTTTTTCTATCTTGCTTATCTGCCTGAGTGTAAGCAGCAGGATGAGGGAGGTGGTCATTCCCCTTCAGTGAGCTGCTTCCTTGTTTTCTGTGGCTATATGCATTAGAGGAGGCAGACACTCCCAGCATGGTTTGGGGGATTTGGTGCTCATATGTCTGGGGACAGAAAACCCACACCACGTGACATGAGGCTCACCTCCCCTCTGCCTGGGACACACACTCGCAGACAGAAAGGAGAACACAGCGAAGTTCCTCTTGCATCACCCTTTGCAATTTATTATCCCATCTGACTTGCAGCTCTGACGACAGCCTGTGAATGCCCCACGGCACCATGGTCTGAGCTGGGGGAAGGCTGGAGCCCTGGAGCTCAGGCTGTGCCATGATGCCAACCATCTCACAGCTTTCTGCTGCAGCTGCCCCTTCTCCAAGGGCTGGTGGTGACTTCACCTGCAGAAGCTAGGTGCCACCAGCTGGACAGAACAATAAGAAAGTGAAGCAAAGCACTCATTTTCTCACACATCTGGGGAGGAGGTGTCCTTCCCCTCCCAGCATGAGCTCCAGAGTAGAGCGAGTAACTCAAAGGCCATCACTGGCAACCACAGTACAGAGGTCAACTCAGCAGGGATTGTGCAGTACCCCCCAACCCCCAATGATGGGCACGGGGAGACCCCAGATCCCACACTCTTGGTGTAGACAGACAGCCTGTGACTCTCAACCTTGCAGCCCAGGATGAGAGTCTGTCCAAATGTGGAATACAACACAGCTTGGCAGCTTCATCTGATCTTCAAAATGGTCTGAAAAGGCACTTTATGCCCCATCTGGGGATGGAGAATATACCTGGAAAAAACCTTAGAAAGGGAATGTTTAGAAGAAGTTCAACAGCAAGCAGAGGCTCTGCAGCACCAGCACAGCACCCTTCCCTGGCAGAGGCAGCAGTTCCACATGCTAAAGTCAGCATGGAGATATCCCATGCAGCACAAACCACCACGGCCCCATGCAGACAGCGGGATCCAAGACAAGTCCAGGGCCATGGCATCCCCAGCATCCCAGGTTCAAGCAGACAGGGCTCCCTGCTCCTCCTGCCCTGCCCCAGCCGAGGGTCTGGCTTGGACTGGCAGCTGCCCAGCCAGAGGGCTGGTGGGATGCAGCCGGCAGAACCGCCCCAGTGTCCAGATGGGGAAGATGTTGCGGTATGCGGTATAACTGATGGCACACGACTTGTTGAACACCCCAGCAATGTTCTCCTGGGAGACAAGCAGAGAGCAGAATGGTATGAGTGACAAGGGACTGCTGCATGTTCAAGGACATCTTGGAAAGACTAAAGATATACCTGAGGCCAGTCTCCGTTGGGCAGCTGCTTATCCATCAACACTTTAATGCCCCTTTCCAGCACACCCATGTCAGGGTACCTACAAAGCACAAGGGAAATGTAAGCATCTTTATCCAAAGCATCTGCAAACCCTCATCCATGTGTCTGGGGAGCTCAACCACCTCCAGGCTGCCCTGAGCTTCCCCCAGGCATACTGAATGTTTTGGGAAGGGCTTCCCACAACCCCAAGACACTAGATATTATGAATATGGCACCCTTTTCCCAGGAGGGAGGCCTGCAGACGTGATCAAAAGCTTTGCTTTCACTGGGTCACACCAGCCCGGCCCAAGGCCATCCAACACCCAACTTGATCTCTTTTCCCTGAGCACTGGGGCTACTCTTACCTGACAGCCATGAGCCCCAGCAGGGCCCAACAGGTGTTGTGGATCTGTGACTCAGCACTCTGCACGTATGTGCGCTGCTCGCAGGACTCAAAATCCTCTCCCCACCCGCCATCTGCCATCTGCTTGGAGATGAGGAACTGGCAGGCCTGGGCCACCTCTTGGCAGACAGTCCTGCAGGGATGGGGGCCAGAATCAAGACAGGACTGAGGACACAGGGTGTTTGGATGCCCACAGTTCTCAGCTGCAAAGAGGAGCAGTGCCCATGGCTGGGACTGCCCTGAGAGTTGGAGGGTGAGGCAGCAAGTGCCCTGGCCGTACTGCAGGCACAGGATTTGGGAGGAGCAGTCCCTGAGGCAGGAGAGTCCATGCACAGCCAGGGATCCATCCAGCCCCACCAGAGAGTGCTACCCTGGCCCAGGAAGTAGGTAGGGGCAGGGCACCCAGACATCCCCTTCTCACCTGTCTTGGTACACGTGCTGCATGCTGGCAAACGCCTCCAGACCAAACCAGGTGCCATAGGTGAAACAAACCCCCCAGCTCCTAGGAAGAAGGGGAGAGCAGCACCGTCAGAGGTGCAAGGCCACAGGGAGAGGCAGGCTGCAACACAGCTGTGTTCACAGAAGAGGAGAGCCAGGTACAAAGCTGCAGCCTGCCTTCCCCTATGGCCCAACCATGCCCAGTCCCACCAGCACCTGCTCTCAGCTAACTCAAGTGTCAATAGAAGTGGGACCACAGGAGCTGGAGCCGCCCCAGACTTCTCTGGGTCTTGTGCAAAGCACAGGGTACCTGTTCTACCTGGGCTGGAGGGAGAGTAACTGAGAGCAAAGCACAACAACTAGAGGAGGATCAGCCCCTACTTTCCCTCCCACACATCCTGCAAGCCAGGAATGCTTGCCATAATGATCCCTCTCACACTGGGGCAGCCAGAAGAAAATGGGGTACTGGGAATAGCACTTACCCTTCCCAGGACCCATCTGCTCGCTGCTTCTTACGGCAAAAATCCAGGCCCTTCTGCAGAGTCTCCCTGGACAGGAAAGAAGTCATCCACTTCAGAAGCAGCTCAAACTCACTATTTGCTTCACTGGGGGCTCCATCAGCCCCTCTGAGGCTTTGATGGCTTCCATTACTGGAGGGCACAGGAGCATGCAGACAGGCAGCTACATTGTTCAGGAGGCCATGGCAGACAGCTTGGGACAATGAGCCTGTCTTCTCCCCTGCCCAGCTCTCATCTCAGTGCCTCACCTGATCTCCAGGGCTCGGTGCTCAGGGAACTGGCTCTGGAAGTGTTTCAGTGCCTGCATGACAGCTGATGTGCATTCCACGTATGTGTAGTCAATCATGATGTCACCTGCCAGCAGGCAATGGGTATCAGTGCCACAGCCCCTGTGGGCAAGCCTCCAGGCCGGGTGCTGCCAGCCTGTCCCTCAGACGCAGGGCACACTAATCCCCTGTCAGGGCCATGGTGAGCCCAGGCCGCTTTGTCCCTTCACAGCGGGCAGGACAACCAAGCCCCACAGCTCCCCTTACCAAACACCTCCGAGGGGTTCAGCAGCTCCAGTAAGTGGCCTCCTCTCTTGGTTTCATAAGTGGCAAAGCCTCCATCTGGGTTCCTCATGCTCAGCAACTGCCCAGACAAGCAGAGAGGGGGGTGGGACAACCTCACAGGCAGTACTACTCCAGTCTGGCCCCATACCGCTGTGATGAAAAGTCAGACCTACAGGTCTATGGGGCTGGCAGCAAACCCAGGTCCCAAACCACCGTGACAAAGCAAGCCCAGTCTGGGCCATCACATGACATTAGGTCACACAGGCAGCTCTGAATCACAACAGCGAGTTACCACACCAGGCCTCATACTAGCTCAGGTCTAACCAAATCTAATACCAGAACTAAAAATTCTTTGGGCCTTGGCTTCTCTTACAATCCTGCATGTCCTCTGGCCTAATTTTTGCAGCTCTTACCACATTCACAGCATCAAAGAGGCGCTCAGCAGGCACAAGCTTGGCTATGAAGGGACACTTCTCCTGCAGCAGCATAACTGCCTTCAGCCCTTCTGCTGTGCAATCTGCCACAATCCAGCCACAGTCCCGTGTGCTGAAGGGGAAGCCACCCTGGAAAAGGAGTGGGTGGGTTTAGGGAGCAGGATCACTTTCCCTCACCCACTCTATTCTGCTGCCCCTTATTCCTATTCCCTCTGCCCAAATCCCTGCCCCAGTCATGTGTCCTTGAGAGACCAGTGGCAGCCATCGTACCTTGTTCATATGGCGATAATATTTCTGGTAGTCAGGTGGGTTCTCTGGGATCTGCAGGAGACAAGGAACAAGTGAGGGCAGCCTGGAGGTGCCTGGCTGTAGGACCATGGGCTGAAACCATTGCAGGTGCAGAACCATGGGGAAGTGGACAGTACCTGCCTTCCACTGAGGAAAGTAGACAGGAAAGAGGTCAGCTCTGGAGCAGGGAGAAATCACCTTTTGGCCTGATTTCAGCAAGTGTTGCTAAAGCCCCCTAAGGGAGCTTGCCTGCCAGGGAGCCATCTGTTTTCAGTGCTCCTCTTGGCAGCACCACAAACAAGACCCGTGACTGCATCAAGCTGCTGGTGATAATGACCCTCATCTTGAGCCACTGCTGGCCTGGCCAGCAGAAGCTGAGCTCATACAGTCACTATCCAATGATCCTGGCTTTCTCAGAAGGTGCCTCAAATGTGTCAGCACCAGACAAGATGAAGGGCAAATCAGCCTCAGCTTTCCGTTTCCCAGCCTTTCTAAGCTCAGGCAGACAACCCAAGCATCCCTGGGCCTCACTAAGGTCCTCTCCAAGCTTCCAAGATGGTTCCGTGAAAACAGGGAGTAGAAAACAGGAGGCTGGGCCTGGAACTTTGCTAGTCAGCCCTTCTGAAGCTCTCTTCAGAAGGCAACAGAGGCATCCAACAGGGTTCTGAGCAGCAGCCAAGCCTGCACCGCCAGAGTGTGAGACACCACTGACCAGCTCTGCTCACCTGGGAGAACTGGAGGAACCCATGGGCCTTCTGGAGGCAGGAGGTGAATTCAGGCACCTCCTGGGCTTCTGCCTGGAAACAGAGATGCAGAGCGAGCAGTCAGCAAGGGGCTGTAGCCAGACATGTTTTCCCAGCTCAGCCACAGCATTCCAGGCCAGAACAGAGTTCTGAGGGGGTGCACAGCAGAAGCTCTGGTACTTGGGGACTCATGAGAAGAGACCATTTTCCCAAGGCAGCATGTAGCACTGAAGGGTGCCTTACCTCCAGGAAGGCTTGGATGGCAAAAGCAGTATCCCAGAGCTGGGATCCATTTGTGCCCTGGAAGAGAGAAAATAGGCAGTGAGAGGCACGTGCTAGCAGCAGCCTGACCCAGCTATGGGGACTATGGGACAGCATGTCCCTCCCACATTACCCCCAACAGCTCCTCCCTACGTCATCCTGCATCACTGCTGGTGTGCTGGCACAGAGGACAGATGCAGCAAGTGAAGGGACAGCAAGGGAACACAAAATAAGACAGCTGCTTCAGTGTGCTCTGTGCACAGCCAAGGCAGGAGAGGTGCCTTATTAAGAACCTTAACCTTATTAAGAGGCTAGCATTAAGGAACAGCAGGACACAATGGCTCTGAGAGAAGCAGAGCTCAGCTCACACTTAGGATCAGGGGCCTGGCTTTCTCCCAGGACTCATGAGGGTGGATGGAAGGGAGGCCTCTCAGCTCCCAGCCACAGGGAGGCAAACTAGCAGGACAGACAGTACTCCCTCCTGGCACAGCTGGGCGAAGTAGCAGTGAGAAGGCCACCAGGCACCAGAGGTGAGATGCCAGGAGCTCAGGCCTAGGATTAACACACTATCCCATTAGTGCACAGGTTGCCCCAGCACACCAGGTTCCCTTCAGTCACAGCTGAACTCCTACAGCACTTCACCTGCATCTTCATGCCGTCGAGGCCCAGCCTGTGGGAGGAGAGAGGACAGTGCTGCAGCAAAGGCAGAGTGGGAGCACCAGGAGGCAAGTCAGGAGTCATGGTGTGCTGTGCCAGATGGGACACACTCAGCCCTTACCAGAGATAGTCAGGGATCCTGGAAACATGCTCCTGAAAAGCTGGGGAGTCCTTCCCTTCCACGAACCAGCGAACCAGCATGTTGATTGTCTTGGAGATCTGCCCAGAGGAACATTGTCACTGCTCTGGATAGAGCTTCTTCCAGCCCCAGAAACATACATCATCCCCCACTCAATACAAAGCCACCCAGAGGTTGTCTTGGTCTTGGTCCCAATGGCTCCACCTGTGACATCACCCAGCATAGCAGAGTTAGCAGGGCAGGTACCATGAGATTACTCTCCAGAGCTTTCCCTGATATCATCTCCCTGTACCTCAAGGGGAGATACTCCTCACCAGGGCCACAGCTGTCCCCGTGCCCTCTGTACCCTGTTAACCTTAAGCTCTTAAACACCAGGAGCAGGAGTTGAGGAAGATCTGGTGATTATTACATGCCACACTTGCACAAGCTGGTCCTTGAGGAACAAAGGGTAAGATACTAAAGGATTTACAGCAAGTGTCCTACCGGCCCAATGCTGATGCACTTGGTGAATCTGTCATCAGCCTTGATGTGCTCATACAGCTCTGTGACGGCTCGCTGCCGTAGCTGAGTGCTGTGGTGAGCTTCATACACGTTCATGATGGCTACAGGAGAAGAAAGGGACATGCAGTGAAAAAAAAAACCCCACCCTGTGCAGCCAGATTCACTTGCTGTGGCAGGCTGCACCTCAACTCACACAACAACCATCAACCAACAAGCACCAGGATGGAGCAAAGCTCTGCCCCAGAGTGCCTGAGGACATGGGCACAAGGCCCCGCTGCTCTCAGGTAGGGAGAACCCCATGGATCACATAATTCCAGTCTCCATCCCAGCTGCAGGGCATACACAAGTAGCTGGTAGTAGACCCTAAAGAACTCTGAGGGTACAAGGCAGCCTCAGTATCCCTTGCAGCAGGTCCCACACTCACTGTAGGCAGCACCCAGCAGCCAGCTGTGTGGGGTGTACACGTCACAGGCAGCCACGTTGTTCCTCTGTGCTGGCCAGTCTATGCTGGTGTAGTCTTGCACATACAGCTCCTGATACGAGAGAGCAAAGGGCAGCCTGGCCAGCCAGGTGCAAGCACCTGGGGCAGTTACTGCTGGGAGCTGGCTCAGACACCGAGCAGGTTGTGAGAGCTGACACTTGGCAAGCCAGAGGCTGGCTCACAAGAGCACGGCCAGCACATCAGATGCTCACAAAGCCGTGTATCCTTGCCCAGCAGGATCAGCTCCTTCCTTACCTGCCGCAAGCTCCGTATGAGCTCGTCCTCTTCTGCTGACAAACGCTTAGCATAGCAGTAGCTCATGGGAAGGTAAACCTGGCGGCAGTGACACCAGAGCCGTGATGGATGAGCTGGAAACCATGTGGGAAGCAGCCTGATCGCAACAGAGAAAGTACTGCTGTGAGGTACAAGGAAGGCCAAGGGCCACGGGTGAGATGTGTGGAATGCCCAGAGCAGGGCAGGCCTTTTCCTGTCCCCTGCACTAGGAGATATACACACAGCCTGGCCCTGCTCAGATTCCCTCTCCAACAGGGATACTCCCTCCTGACACCACTCCAGGCCCAGGACACATGGCAGAGAGAACCTCAAGCTCAAAGAGGAAAGAGAAACTAGTCTGGTCAAATGGGATGTTGAAGGCAGAGGCCTGGACTGACAGTTAATGGCATTTGCTGACGAAGCACCAGCAGCCCTTGGTATTGCGCAGCCCCCGATTTCCTTCAGGGACAGTGTCAGACACTTTCCCTCTCTGACACCCAGCAACCCTCTGAGTATTCAGAGAGGCTACAAGCAAGGGTTTAGGGCTGGCAGCCTCACATGTGGCTGTCCCTTCCTGCTAGGGGCCAGTTCTGGCTGCTGGTAGACACTGATGGCAGGCAGGGAGCACATGAATGTATTAGGGACTCCTTGGGAAATGCCAACAGGGCTGTGCTCTGACATCTCCCTTGGATGCAGTGTTCGGTGCTATCCACCTACAGGCTGGCCTCCTGCTGGCTCCCAGCTGACAAGCAGCCTGAGCACCTCCAGTTCCTGGCTGTAGCTGGAATTATCCCAGCAATCACCAGCACCTGGGACAGTTCCGGGTGGAGGCTGGTGGCAGGACTGATGCTAGCTCCTCTCTCCACAGTGAGGGGGGCACATACCACATCTCTGGGAGAAGCGTGTTCATTCCCTCCCAGCTGTAAACGTTCAAGACAGCCAGCCAAAACTTGCCCCAGGAAGGGATTCCCACAGCACCTCCTGCACAGAACAGTATCAGCTTTCAGGGTTAACACAGCCATGCCAGCTCCCAACTTTCTTCCCCATCACAGGGCCTACTTCTCCCCATGTTTGGAAGCACACTACTCAGGCTGGAATACATGTCCCAAAACAGAGCAAGCAGGCAATGGCACAAAAATGCAACACAGGTCCCCATCATTAACTGAAAATGCAGTTGCCATGAAAGGCAAGTAAGAACAACAGTTCTTCCACTATCTGGCAGCCCCCAGTGTTGCCTGCAGCCCTCAGGTCTGGCCAGACCTCTCTCACCAGTGTACCAGCCCCATGGCTGACCTTTGCTGTGCAGGTTGACACGGGCCCGCACAACGTCAGGGTCATCTGGTCCAAGCCCCAGGATCCTCAAGGCTACGTAATTGAGGGCTGTGCCAAACACTGTTGATTTATCTTCCACGTGTCTGTCAGGAGCGTACACAGAAACACCACATCCATTAGTCAGCTATTGCCATTAGCCAGACACAAGCTACTGCACAAGGCTATCTTTGTTAGGGTGAAGTGGGATGCCAGGGGTGATTTTGGAAAAGAGGGACCTGACTAATACAGGAAGAAACATTGCTCTGTGCTATCCTGTCACACATGATGCTTTGGGATATAGTGCCCCAGAGAAGATGTGGCCAGACTTGATGCTACGGACACCTCTGTGACAAACAGTGTACGTGGAGTGCTGCACAAGCAAGTCCATCCACCCAGAGCTGTCACAAGTACTGAGTCTCCCTCCCTGAGCCTGGGCAGATCTGACAGCAGCTCCTTGGAGCTGCCATCACTCAAAGAAGCATCTTTGGTACTCACAAGCCCCAGCCTCCGTCTGGGAGCTGCACAGAGCGCAGGTAGCGTACCATCTCCTTCCGGAACCCCTCGGGCAGCTGGATTTTGGCCGTGTGGCAGGTGATGAGGAGACCTGGAGGACCAGAGAGGCCGGCACTGTAGAGAGCCGAACCCCAGGGCACTCACTCCTAGGAGGGGTGTCCAGGCCTACCTGGCAGCAGGAACAGCGGCCCGCCGTAGTCGCCCGCCCAGTGCCCATCCTCGGCCTGCAGCGCCGCGTAGAACCGCATCCCGTTGCGGGCCGCCTCCCGGGCCGAGCCGGCCGCCGGCAGCGGCTGCAGCGTCGCGCCCTGTGGGGAGACAGGGGCACTCAGCGGGGCGCCCCGGGCGCGGCCCCGCCGCCCCGGCCCGGGCCCCCCGCACCGTGTCCAGCCCGAGGCTGTGCTGCTCCAACGCCGTCTGCGCTCGCCGCTCCCCGACATCGCCTTCGCCATCGCCCAGGTAGTGCCAGAGCTGCCGCCCACCCTCGCAGCGCAGCCGCCAGTCCGGCAGCTCCGTGGCCGCCGCCGAGCGCCAGGGGCCGCCGCGCCGCCGAACCGCCCTGCCGGACACGGGCACCGTGAGCCGCCACCGCCGCGACCGACCGCACCGCCGGGACCCACCCACTGCCCCGCCAGCGCCGCTCCCGCTCCCCATCGCGCCGCCGGCGCTCACCCGCCGTGCGCCGCCATCGCCGCTCCCGATCGCCGCCGGGGCCGCGCCGGCTGGTCCCACATCGCCTCACGGGCGGCAGCCAATGGCGGCCCCCGGCCCGCCCCATCGGCTCCCGCCCCATCGGCTCCCGGCCCGCCCCGATCCCATCGGCTCCCGCCCCCGGCCCGCCCCATCTCCTCCCGTCCCCTCCTGCCGTGGGACGGTGCTCGCCAAGTTGCTGGGGCTGCCCTCCTCCGTCGCACATGTCTGCCCCTGGCACAGGAGTGCCATCCCTCCCACAGACGCCGACAGCCGAGCTGTCCCTTTGGGTGACAGCGCCAGCCCCTGGAGCGACTGTCCCCACCTCCGTGCACTCCCAAAGTCCAGGCGTGTGGCTTCCATCGTTAATGGAAGTAACAAAACAGCTCCGGCCCAGCCTGGGTGCTCAGCTCATGTGGGCCACGAGGGATGGGGAGATGTGTCTGGGTGCGATGCCAGCCGTGGGCACAGTGCACCCTGACCCGCGTGTGCCCACGCTCCCGCTGCCCCCGTGCTTCTCCGCTGCTGCCTCCATCCTTGATTCACCGCCCTCAGCTCTGCTTTCCCGGGGCGTCGGGCACTGCTGAAACCCCGGGGCGCTGCCCGGGTGAGCAGGGCCGTGGCCGCCGGGGCTGACACCCATAAAACACTGTGATTTGCTCTACAGGTGAGTCAGGTATCCTCACTATGAACCCTGCCCTGGTCCCTCCAGCACGGCTGGGGGGTGTCACCTTCATGCAGGTAATGCCGTGGGACAGCAGTCCATGAGGAGATGGCAGAGCTCCTCCTGGCTGGTCCCACTGACATGTCCCCATCTCTCTCCCAATACCCATCACTGCCTTCCCAGGCCAGTGAGCAAGTGGGTTTCAGCCTTTCAAAACCCTTGGCTCAAGAAGGCTTCCCAAAAAAGAGGCACACAGGGACTATAGATCCCAGAGATGCTGTACTTGCTGCTGCTATGCTATTGGAAGGGCTGGGTGGACATTTAATATATACTCGTTTAAATTGAGTGATAAAATTCCTTTCAGCCTTTCACAGTGACCTGGCTTCCCTCCTGCCACAGAAGTGGCACCAGACCAAGCTAAACTGGCAGAAAAGGCCCTCCATGTCTTTGCACTGCCCAGAGACAAAAGAGCTACTCACAAATGTGGCACCCATCAACACCCCAGGACAGAAAAATGCTTGTCTATTAATTCTTAAATATCATTAATACTTACAGTATATAATGCACACTATGAGTTTAATACTCCTAACAAACAGGTATTCACTCACATCTAAAATAACATCAGGGATTATCTGCAAAGGATACAGTGATTTTATTTGATAATTAAATAATTAATTTTGTATTTATTTCATAAACTAGGCTTAGGTCACTCAGTTCAGCCCTGGCTGTGTTCAGTAAGAGCAAAATGTTTTTTGGATGGTGCTGGAATTCTCCTGGAGGGGGAATGAATGGGGATAATACATTTGACTTGTGTCTCATCCCACTGGTCCTCAGCAGGGAGAGCTGTGCTGCTTCTCTTGCAGTTTATATGAACAGAGGGAACCAGAAGTTCACTGACATGGTTATTCTATTTGAGGCTTAATAGTCTGTTTATTTTTGGTTTAAGAAAAAAAAACTGTCATGACTGTGCCTGAAACAAGTTTCATTAAAGTATCCACTTGTCCATGGATGCCAAAATCTTAAGATAATTTATGGTAATATTTGCCTAAGGGGAGTGATGGAGGATGAACAACTTAGTTTTACTTTTCTGTCTCTATTCAACCCACCTGCACCAAAAATTTTTAATAATTGCCAAACTCCTGTTACTTAGACCTTGTTTTCATCCACGTTTTTCTGTGTCTGAACCTCATCTGGATTCAGCCAGGAAGTAGCTCACCTCTGGCTGCTGTGTTTGTAGGTGCCAGGGAACTGCTGTGTGTGCTGGCACTGTGAGTGCAGCCCTGCAGAGGCAGGGGCAATTTCTTCACCCTCCCACCCAAATTCCTCTGCTTTCATTACTTTTTATGTCCCAGTTCAATGACCGCTGGTGTTTGTCTCATGGTCTGGCAGAGCCTGGCGCCACACACACCCGAGAGACAAAGAAATAGGCTGTCTTTTCTCCTGGTATGAGGAGCCCATATTGTGAGGGAGACAGGCAGAGGGCTGAAGTGTTTTGCTCAGCTTTGGGCACTGAAAAACCCTCTTGCTTCTTTAAACCTATCAGCCCAAAACTCTGGCAGGGAAGCTCTGACCCTGAGGAAAGGAGCCCCAAGGTTGCACCCGCCTATTCAAAGATCAGAACATGAATTTTAGAATAACAGAAGCAGCACTGAAAGCACCACTCACAGCCCCATACTCATATCCAGACCTCCTGGACTGTCCCAGGCTAGGTTAGGGATGATCCAGGCCAGGAGAACAGCCTTTGCAAAGGATACGAGCCTGGACAAAAATCAGGAAAGTCTCTTGGAGCTGCTCATTAGGAGAAGCAGAAGAGGGTCAAGATTTCTGGTGTTCACATCTGATCCTGCTGCTCCTTCCCACCCTATCAGGACATAATTCCAGATCATCACCTGTAAAATACAGAAGTCAGAATAATTTGGGGAGAAATGGATAGCAAGAATGAGTAGGAAAGAGAATTTTAAGACTGCTCAAGTTTTGATCTGTCACATACTACTTTTTCTGTTCCATTTTAAGGAAAGGTCACTTTCCAGAATGACATCAGAATATGGTTTAAGGAGATGAGCTAGGACCTTGTCTCTGACTAGAAAAGGTTTGCTTTAATGCATTTCTTGGCTGAGTACTGAGCTAGAGATCTACCAGATCAAATTGCTATAAACAGAAAAATGCTGTCTCTTTCCTGCTGACAGAGAGCCCCATTTATAGCCAGCTTTTACAGGAATGCAAGTACTCTTGGAAAAAAATCAAATAGTGCAAAATTGCTGACAAAATACCTCCACACTAGAAACACCACTACCTAAAAGCATCCCTGCTGTCCCTGCTAGTCCCACCAGAGCACAGATAACTGTTGTCATTTGCAATGGTCTAAATGCAAGAATTTCAGTGGTCAGGTAAATATTTAGAGTCAACATATTCAACCTTAATGCCAGGGAAATTATTTTTCTCCAAATCAGTGTTTGAGCCTGTTACAAAAACTTTTTAGGAGCTGATGTAAGGAAATTATCAATGTAGATGTTTTTGGGGTTTTTTTTTTTTGTTTTGTGTTTTGTTGTTGTTGTTGCTGTTGCTGGTTTGGTTTGGTGTTTTGATTTTGTTTTTGTTTTTTTTTTACACCAGCATGTGAAGAAGTTTTTTAAAGTAATGTGGTCATAGATCAGTAGAGTTGGGAAAACTGCCAGGGAATATGTCTGTCCAACAACAGGATTTAGATAAAAGTGCATTTAATGCCAGTTCATGGTGGCTGCTGGGGCTGGTAGGACACTTGTGAACAAGTTTTATATCAAAATCCCATTTAAAAGTACATAAAAAATTTAAGTTTGAGATAACTTCTTAAAGTTTCTAAAAAGACCTTTTTTTTCTAGTGTGAATCAGTATACAAACAATAACTCATCTTTTTCTGAGTTTTGCATGTTGATTTACACATGCCTTCACAGAATTGGTTCAAAATATTTGCAGTTTCACCTGTCTCTGGTGTTGGGTGGGTATTTCTTTAACATTTCAATATTTATTGAACAATACACACAAAAAAGTATAAGTCTTATGCTCACACTGACTGCAAAACATATTTTCATTGATGCTTTCACTCCCATGGTATAAATGGTTTTGCACAAGAAGCAATGCTTTCAGTTTGACGAAGCATTTTATTGGTGGTATGTTTGGTGAAGCAGAGTGAATTGAAAAAACCTTATTTTCCCTGTCTGGCCTGACTCTACAGTCTTAAAACAGTAGAATGCAGAAAAAGTGTGTTCAATATTAATAGTGTGCTCCCAATGACCTGAAGTAAACATAGTGAAAAGATCAGATGTACAAGGAATTGCTATTTTTGCATATTCACTGTTCAGAGCAGAACAGCAGCTTTAAAGAAAGCATTCACATCTTTGAATCACAAGCTTGATTCACAGAACATTCTGTGCATTGAAAGACTCATCTAATGAACAGAGAGTAGGCATTCTATCTTTGAAAAATATGAAAATGGTACCATAATAGATTTATTTGTAATGTGTAAAAACTGGGTCTAGGGATAATCTCCAAGTGCTTGTTTGAACAAAAAAAAAGTTTACTGCAATACATTTTGAAACCGGAGGTATCCCTATATACGAGTCACAAAAACTGGCTGATTGCAGCTATGCCCCCTTGCCGTCTTCAGAAAACAAGTCAGGCGGGCGGTGTTTTCCTGCGCCAAGGGCGGCTTTCCAGCGGCTCCCGCGTGGGTGGCGGGCGCAGGAGCGGCTCAGCGCCCGGCCGGACACCCCGCCCCGCCCCGCCGCCACCCCGTGTCCCCCGCAGGCATAAGAAGCCGGCGGGTCCCCGCCGTGCCCGGCCACGCCGCATCGCTGTGCCACAGCCCCGCCGGCAGCAGGGAGGTGAGAGGGGCCGCGGGATGCCGGGCGGGAGGTGGGTATTGGCAGGGCAGAACCACCGCTCCGCGTACCTCTGATCTGGAGCGCTGCTCAGCCTTGCGGACGGCAAGCAGGCAGGGCTGGAGCATGAAAAGGGGATTTTTGTTAGGGTATTTGCTGCCGTGTCTGGATATTGACTGCTGAGTAGGGGAGGACATCAGCTGTGGGATCAGACTCAGAACCCTGAGGTGGAGAAACAGTAGCCAGGTCGCAGGGCAGGAGACATGTACCGATGGGATATGACTAAAATGAGGCCAGGCAATAAGGCTTCTTTATTTTCCCGGCTTTTGGGAAGGTGGGTTGGCAGCTCTCCCTCTTTGATCAGAGTCTCTTTGGTTTGTCCGTTTGTGAAGTCTGCAGGGAACGCTGCAATCTGAATTACTATCATATCCCAAGAGGGTCTCCACACCAAGTGTGGGAGAGGGAGGTTCGAGAGGTGCTCATTTTGACCTGCTGGCATCATCAAAACTGGTTCCTACCAGGTTCCCCTGACTGCTGGGCTGGAGACAGGTCTGCAGGCAGAGGCAAGGTGAGGGGACCTGTGACAGCAGGGACAGCAAAACCATTCTGAAGCCCCGGAGCAGACCCCATGCCTGCCCCTCTCCTCGTCTTGTGGCTCTGCTGTCTTTGAGAGCCCCTAGCAGCAGAGTTATGGTCTCTTGTGACCTTCCCCCCAAAGCCAGGGCTGCTGCCAGAGCTTCCCAGCTCTCCCTTCCTTGAACGCGGGTCCGACCTTGCTGCTCCACGGGCAGAGCCCCAGGGTGGCCGTGCTTCCAAATCCATAAGAATTGCTGGAGCTTGCCCAGGCTGGTGCTCCCAGTGTCCCCTCTGACCGCAGGGCCACGCCACGACCATGTCCGAGCTGGAGAAGGCGATGATCGCCATCATCGATGCCTTCCACCAGTACTCCGGGAAGGAGGGAGACAAGCACAAGCTGAAGAAATCGGAACTGAAGGAGCTCATCAACAACGAGCTGAGCCATTTCCTCGGGGTAAGTACTGCCCTCCCCGCAGCCTGGCTGTGCTCGGGGGCCATCCAACAGCCCCTGCGCTCCCCTAACTCTGTCTCCCACGGGAAGCCTGCACAGGCAAAGAGGTGTATTTACACAGCAGGGCATTGAATCCTTTGTCCCAGCTCTACAGAGCAGCAGGATGAGGGGAACAGCCTATATGACAGACTGAGGTGTGGGCTGGACTAGGGAAATTACCTTCCCTGACACAGCCTTGCCCCAAGGGGCTCACGATGTCCCTTCCCAGCACAACAGCTGTAGCTGCAATTCCCTGGGGCACAGGACAATGCCCCACATACTCTGGGAAAATCCACAAAATCTTTGGGATGTGTCTGAACAGAGATTCAGCCATGAGAGCACTTGGGAAATGGGGACACATTACTGTCTGGGCCTCGCTGTGGTCCTCCTCAGCTTTGGCTGCCTGTTTCTATCCCTTCAGGAAATCAAAGACCAGGAGACTGTGGACAAAGTCATGGAGGCTCTGGACTGCGATGGGGATGCAGAGTGCGACTTCCAGGAGTTCGTGGCCTTTATTGCAATGGTCACTGCTGCTTGCCATGAGTTCTTTGAGCATGAGTGAACTGGTGGGAAGCAGGTGAGCCCCTTCTGCTCGTGCTGGAGAGAGGCAAGGCAGCATTGCTCCTCTAGGAAAAGGACTGGCTGTGATTACAGATACCTTAGAGTTCAGTTTGCACTAGACTTAAGCAGCTTATTAAAAGTGTTGTGGCTTTGTGAACAAAACCCACTTGTGTGGCTCAGGAAAGGCTATTGGCTAGTGTCCATTGGGCTGGATGCAGTGAGAAAGTGCCTTGCCTCTGTTTTAAAGCTCCTTCCCTGCTGTTTTAAATCAGGAATTTGCATGGGCTGGAAGCAGAGGGATGCTGTGATCCAAGCTTGTGTGCAAAGGAAAAAAGGAAATTCAAGGTTTGAAAGAAGAGGTGATGCAGAGGGGCTGGTTTTGGAAACTTGCTGCCCAGCCCACTAGCCTGAACGGGAAGGCTCCCAGTGACTCCTGTGGGCTCTAGGCACAGCATTAGAAACCAGTTCCTGTCCCATCACAGGTGCTCAGCAGAGCCCACCTATGTCTTGGTACATTGAGACACCCTTGGCTTGCAAGGCAAAGTTTAACAATCTAAAAGCATAACCATCTGACAGCTCAGGCTTTTCACTTGTTGATCAACCCTGCTTTTAGCAGCCGGCAGAACTGGAAGCAACAGCATATGAGGCTCCTGCACTGGGGTCAGCTCCTGGGCCTGGGATATGCCTTGACAAGGTGTCCAGGCTCAGTCAGAAAGGAAGTGGGAGTGGCCCAGTGTGACCACAGACCAGGCACAGCCTCCTGAGTATGTGGAAATGACAAGGAATAAAACGTTGGTTTGGCCTCTGGTGAAAAACGTGTCCTTTTGTGCTAGGCTGCTCTGCACTGAGAGAGAAAGGCTGGGGGATCAGGCCCAAAGCACTGCTACAGCTCATCCCCCTGGGGTTCTTTTTGGGCATTGACCTCTCATCTCTTCCCTGGTGACATTGTAACTGGCCAGACAACCCAGGATTGTCACCAGCACCGTGTTCCAGCTGGCTGCCCATACTGCCAGGTCTTCCTGGACACAGGGACAAGGGTCCTCTGCAGGATGTGACTGCTGCTACCAGGGTCATCCAGGGGCTTGCAGTGGTGAGCCCTTGCAAAGGCTCAGCTAAACCCAGGACGACCCCCAAAAAGCCTATGCTTCTGCCTTTCCAGTCTGCACCTGCCATCCAGCTCAGCAACACCTGCGAGCTGGGCCTTCCTGGCCTGCAGCACCAACAGTGACAGATGCACAGCAAAGATGCTCTCAGATGGTACTGGTTTTACCTCATTCCACATATTATAATGATTTTATGCACAAAATTACATCCTTGGACAGGGACCATCTTGGTATTCTCACCAGCCTCCCCCAAGCTGTGCAAGGGGACGCTCGGGCAGAGCTGGGCACACAAGGGACAGCATCTTGTACTCCACCTAACACAAAAAGCCATTTTGCCACCCCAGGGTGGTGCTCACTTGATGAGAAGCAGTTTAGCATCCAAGTTACTTCCACCACATTTTTAACATCCTCCTCAGGTCTTGCATGAGCTGCTTTCAACAGTGGCACAGACCTGAGGCCATGTGTGAGAACAGTGGATGGGAGGATGTCTGTCTCCATGTCCCCAAGGTGAGGCAGGGTGCACAGGACTCTCTGGACCCTCTCTCAAGCCTGAACCTGAGTCCAGCAGAGGGGTCTGATTTTTCAGTACAAGGGTCTGCCCATGGGCCACATCTGTCATGGTTCTGACTCTGTAGAGATGATTCAAATGGATTTCCCACCAGGAAGGACACTATGAGAGTTTCCTATGTATCAACAATAGAAAAACTGAAACAAAGAGAAGTACAGCAACAGAAAGGGCCTGGGATTTTTAGAAGATGCAGATTCACTTCTGAAGCTAGGAAGGTGTCATGGGGCAGATTTTGTACATCTGTGCTGTATTGTACCTTTGCTAAATCACATTTTCAGAATTTAAAATACTGCAATAACTTTCTGCTCTGGGAGATTAGAATCTCCACTTTTATTCTATTCTCAGATAATTTTAAGAGATGTTCATCTCTCCAAGGGAAACCTCTCTCTCCATCAGACAAAAAGTTACCATCATGTAAGAGCACTTACTGACACCCCTCCCCTCCCAAAAGTTCTTCCACACAGGATCTTACCAGGAGTGCTGCTTGTTGCTCATCTAAAAAACATGTACTTAATCTTAACAGCTGATGGAAGTGGATCCAGGCTGAAACATTCAAGAGCAGAGCTCATGTACTGACAGCAAGAAAAAAATCTTAAAAAGAAAGCTATGGTTTTCTTCCCTCAAATGAGGTGTGGACTTTTACAGACCCCAGAAAAGGAAGGGAACCAACCACAGCACTGCCATTCATATTTGGGAGAGAAAAGTGGCAGAAATAAATAATGATTTCGCAGTTACCTTTGCTAGACAAGTTTAAAGGAATTCTAGAAATATAGCACTTTTATGTTTAGGTGAGAACAGGGTTAAATAAGCCAGAAGTGACTGGAAGAAAATACATTGGTGCATATAATTTTAATAATATGTACTGAAAGATAAAAAAAAAAAAACAGAACTCTGCTTATATGGTACTGGATAATCAAGCCACACCATAAAACTTGGTGTTCCTAGTTCCTCCTAAACAAAACAAAAATAAAACAAAATCCAAACACAAACACAAAATCTGAAGATTGTAGCAACAACCCACATTAGAATTGGTCATGACATGGAATTCTGGCTTGCAAATATCTCATCTGAAATATCTGACCACATAAATATTTGAAGTATATTAACCAGCTGCCTTCCTTTTTCCTGGGTAACAACAATAAATAAGGGCATTAAAGCAACATCATAGTACTGTTACTAAAATGACAAAAAGATCTTAAAATTCTGGTGCCGAGTGCTGGCTTACAAAGAACACTGCTGCAATAAAGGCAGCTTCATTAATGTTTGGAAGGTTATACTTGCACCTCAGAATAAATCTGAAACATTCTACTTCAACAGCATTCCCTCGGTGTACTGAGGGCCAGTGAGCCAGTGACAGCAGCACGTTAGTTCAGGAGACAGGGCTCAGTATTGCCTGGCTGTACATTTTATACTCCCACAAATCAGGTAAAAATCCACCAACCAACCAACCAACAAATAGTCCTTATACCTTTGCTGTGAGCTGGGATTTCAATGTTGCACTCATTCAATTTAAGATGAATTACAGATTTTTGAATCCTGTCCTCCTGAATTTTGAGAGAGATGAATTTAGTTGCTTTGGCATTGAAATCCAGCATGCTTTAAATATGTCCCACTCAGGACTTTGTGGATGTGAGGCACAATGCCTAGCTGGAATTAAAAGTGAGAAAAACAGCAAAGGCTCCAAGATGCCATTGTCTCGTTATGTGCAGTGCTTTCAAGCACAAAACACACTTTGCAGGATCAATTTATGTTTGTTTTCTAAATCTACTGGCAATACAAATGGCTTCTGTAAGCACCTCACCTCTCTTGCCTTTTCAAACAAAACACTTGCCTTAAGAGACTAAATTTACTTCCATAAACAAGGATCTAAGTACAAGCAGGTGGACTGGTCAGGAACCCTAGAAAGTCTGGGTTAAAAAATGTAGATGACATGAAAAAACCTCCCAGGGCTCCTTTCCAAGATGGAAAGGCCTGTAGCCACAGTGTTCTGCACACAGTGAGCTGATTGTGGGCCCAGCAGTCTGACCCATCTGCTGCACCTCGAAGTGTTTGCACTGAACTTTGCAAGAGAGAAAGGAAACCACTTGGAAAAACACTTGGCAGCACATCATTTTTTCTGGATAAAAGTTAAACCAGACACCCTACCTCCCATGAGCCATGTTGAAGGAGGGACAGGAAGAGTTCTTTTTGGGATTTTTTACAGCCTTTCCAAACTGCTGCAGCTATTAGAAGTGACATAACTTTTTAAAATTGTAATTAATGGTTTTATTTTTTTAAATTAATCATAACCAGTATATTAATTATAAACAGTATGTTAGTCTTATATCATTTAAAGCCAGCATTTAGCAAAGTTGTCTGAAGTTACTTTTATGGGAATACAGCTTGGGAAAATTTTTGACACATTAAATCTGGTATGCTTCAATAAAAAGGGCCTGGGAAAGAAAGATGTATTGTTGAAGCTGAACATCTGGAATGAAGAATTTATGGACTACAAGGACATTTTGCAGAAACCAGAAGCGACACCAAAGACTGTGTCTGTGTGTTGAAAAGTCCCTTCTGGAGAAAACAGATACTAAAACCCCTAAAAATATGGACTAATTAACATGAACAGTGAGGAATCAATAACCAATAGAGGACAGTATACTCATGAATGAAATATAATTATGCAATTTAGAATCAATGAACCCTAATTTGTTTGCTAAAAATGTAGAAATAGGTAGAAAAATTTTCTATCTGTACCTGTGTAGAGGCTGAAATTTTGTCAGCCATTTAAAAACCCTGGCCAAGAATAAAGAACTGCCTCACTCTCCAGCACTACAAAGACACTATTAGAGGACACAGGGAACACATTTTTGTCCTTGCACATTTTTCTGTGCGAGACATCTATCCGGATCTTTAATCTTTGTGAGGTTGCAACGTGCACAGTGGTACTTTGAGCTGAAAAGGACAGTGGAGAGAGCACTGTGCTCCACCAGCTTCTTGAAGATCTTAAAAGAAAGGGGGCTTCCCCTTGAATGTGGTGCAAATACAAGTTTCTAGAAGTTTAGACAGCATTTCAGAAGTTTCAGGGGCAAACTCCGGGCAAGCCTGTTGTCCTGGCACAGTTCTCTGTGCTGGGAGCAGCATCCTGGCTGTGAAAGGAGCGTGCCTGCCACTGGCCTGCTAGCCAAATTCACAGTCCTAAGCTGGCAGTCTTAAGGGTAAAGTTGAACAACTACTTGTGCTGCTACCTGTTCATCTTCCAGCCTCTCTGTGGAAACAACTGTGCCTACCTTTAGGCTCTGAGATCTGGAGAACACAATGGTAGAGGCAGCAGAGAAGGGAAGGACAGAGTGCACTGGTGAGTTTGATGTGAGGCAAGGGGAAGGTGCAGCCCTGTACTGGCTTTTACTTCTAGAGCCCTTTTCTATGAGAGCAGCTGCTGGATGTTTGCAACCAAGACGTGAGAGTGAGAAAAGTGACAGCAGGTCTATCTGGGAAAGAAGATACAGAGCATTGTGTGCAGTTTAAATGCTGTTAAGAGAAGGAGGTACTTTGAGAACATCTTCTGTCTTGACACTTCCTCCTGTGTGATCTCTAGCCGCTTGGACACGGTGACATTGTGACAGTGTGCGAAAATGATTGCACCGTGAATGACAGTTTGCACAGGGAAGAGGGTAGAGCAGCAAATGCCTTCTGTCCTGGCACATCCAATCATCAGTTAGTGCTTCACTGTGATGATGGACTCTGCCACTTTGAGAGAACTGGTGCTACATATATAGTTTAGGAGGAAAGTGGGAATCACCAGTGTGTTTTGTCTAGCTTACAGACTGCGAAGGGACTATAAAGGCCAGCAGCAGCTTTTTGTTGTAGGACTTTTTCTTAGTGAGCAGCTGCTAGATGTTTTGAAGGGGTTTGGAATTTGAGAGTCAGAATGCAAGATGGTACATGGATCATGAGGGAAAGTGACTATCTCCAGGGAGCTGGATGCAGTTCAGTTGGTGTGAGTTACATGTTCAGCAGCTGATGGCACAGAAAAGCTTCTAAAAGGAAGCGGCTGTGCTGCAATTGCCTTTTATTTTGCAGCCTATAAACTGCACAACCAATACAACCACACGATAGCGCTGTCAACTCACAAAAGACTGAAACACACCGAGCCCAGCTCGAAATCAGCCCCAGGTCAGAGTCAAATCTGAAACATCCCTGCTCTCAAATCACCTGTGTGAAGACAAAAAGGTTTGTCTGATCATCCCCTTCCAAGTACAAACTCTTCCTTGCAGCACATTCAAACGGCAACATGAGCTCCTCTCCCCTAACAAACCTTTTTACTCTCACAAGTTACAAACTTGAAAACATCTGCCAAAACCAGGGCTCACAGAAGTGTCGGTGGAGAAAGCTCTTTGCTGCCTACAATTTCAATGGCACCCATCAAAGTACAAAGGCACGCCCTGCTATCACCACTTTCCTTCTCAGCTCTAGGTGCCACCGTAAGCCTTCAGTCTCACAGAGTCAGGATCCAAATGGAATGGCACCAGGGACTGCTCACACACTAAAGCTACAAGGACAAAAACTCAACAGTTTGGCATCTGCATTCCCACTGACAGTTCAACAGCTCTAACCTAGAGAACTGCTTATTGGGAAAAGCCTCTAAATTCACTGAGACCACTCAAAGTGCCCATCCAAATTTGCTTTCTTTGCCAAAGAGAGGAACTAGAACTCCATCTCAAAAGAAATGGTAACCCTTCCTCCAAAATCCAAAATATCCAGGGACTGATCCCCTACAGAGGTATCAGAACACTGGTACTGGGCATTACCTGCCCGGGGCAGTAGATCAGCTACACACCAAGACCTAGCATAGCTGTTTACTTTGTCCAAAAGAATTGGCAGAATTTCAAGAAGGCTGCCTCTGAGAAGTGGAAAACACATGACAAATTTAATCTTTCAGGAGGGAGACCACCTTGCAAAGATGGATACCAACTCCATCTACAAATTGAGTCAGTGCTTCCAAACCAAATATGCCAGGATAGAAAGTTGCTGCTGCCTTTGCGCTGCACAACATCTTATCTGCACCTCCAGCTCTGGGGCTACATTCTTTCCTTCCCATGAGAAAGCATTGCTGTTCTCCTTCAGGAACTTACCAAGCAGAAGTTGTATAGCACATCCAGCACTGGCTATGTCCAACAACAGCTCCTACACAGAAATGTCTTGCTGGACTATACCACGCCCTCAGCTTTTCAGTGCTACGTAGCCCCATGTTCTGCCTCTCTTGACTTCTGAATCTACCTGGAAGCACTTACAGCACAGCAGCACAATCTGGATGAAGAGAAAGAGACATGAAGCACATGTTTTTGTCCTGGCACATTTTTGTGTGACTTCTACTGGGATCTTTAATCCTTATGAAGCTGTAATGTGCACAGTGGTCCTTCAAGCTGAGAAGGACCATGCAGAGAGCTGATCCCTGTGGCCTCAATGCCTACTGACACCTTCTGTGTTGGTTATTTCAAGCTGCTGGACATGCTAGATGCCACTGATGACACACAGGGTGTGCATGTCTGTTGGGCATTTGTGGGCCTGCTGTATGGGCCCCAACCTCCTCCCTGAGGGGCAGAGGTGCTGAGAGTGCTGGGTGCCAGACTGTGCATCCATCCCTCTCTCCCTCCCCCCAGATGACCTCCTGGCTATCCCATCTCATCCAGCACAGTGGAGACTGGACCAAACTTCCTATGGCTGGCCCTGAGCCCCCCCAAGACTACAGCCTCAGCTATGCTGGGCAAGGTGAGGGGATCATCTGGGCAGCTGGTAAGTGAGGGTGTGCCTTGGCTTTGCTGCTGCACAATGGGCTCTTCCCATCACCCTGCCTGCTCCCTGAGCCTGCTTGTGCTTCCCTGCTCCCTGTGCTGGGTGAATCTCAGCAGCTGGCAGGGGCACTGCTGTCTCCTCTGTGTGTTTCCCCAGCAAAGTCCACTGTCTATCCTTGCTTTGGCTAGAGCTGCCATGCCATGCCATGCCACCTCGCTCCATCTCATCCCATCCTAACTCCCCTGGCTGGCAGGGACATGTTCACCTCCTGAGCTGCTGTTTTCCAGGGCATCCTTGGTCCTTGAGGGAGTCCTGTGAGTATGGCCCTTGCCATCCCCAACCCTTCTCACACCCAATGCCTCCTCTCATTCTCATCTTTCCTTCCCAGGGGACAGAGAGGACCATAGGAATTACTGGCCTGAAGGGGGAGAGCCTGGAGAGAGAACCTGCTTTACCCTGACAGTTCTGGAGAATTTTGGTAGTGCAGCCTTATGAAGTTGCTGGTGGGGATCATCCCAATGCTGCTGTTTCTGCTTGTGCTTTTCCTTTTCAGCTAGTGCTTTCTCCCTGCAGCCATCAGCCTGGAGCTGGCATCAGGCCTTTCTGTCCAGAGGGTGCCTTCTGCAATGCTTCCCAAGGGTATAAACTTCAGTGGCTGTCTGGCTGCAAGCCAAGCAGGGGCATGGCCTGTCTGTGTCTGGAGCTGGAGCTCAGAGGCCCTGGGAAGGCTCGGCCATGCATGGAGCAGCTGCGTAGCTGCACCACGGCAGTGCCATCCTAACAGCCATGCCATACCTGACATGGTGACAGACAGCACTGCAGCTTGGCAGGGGTTCCAAACACAGGAAATTCAGGACCATCCAGGCTTTACAACTGCTTTACCTGCAAAGCAATTGCAGTGAGGTTTTGTAGAAAAAGCTCTTAATACATTACACTGTCTCATATATGAGAGCTGTGCTAAGCTGAGGTTTTGAGCTAACAGTTTGTTTCAACATTCATCAAGTCAGATTTGCAAGAGCTGTTCTGAAATGTTTAATAAGCTTTTTGTTTTAAGATTTACTTTACAAGGCAACTTGTATCACTTTCATCAGTATCTCAATACAAAAGTCTTACAATGCTTTGTTTGCTAAAAAACTACAACATGGAACTGGGGGTTAGGGAGTTGTCTCCTTTTGCCAGCTGTTTTGGGAGAAGTGGTGTCCCACAGCCTGCTGCTGGAGACTGCTGGACTCAAACAATAAGTTACACAAGTTCTGTACATAATTACAGTGAGAGTATGCAGCTGTATTATACACTACAGGTAAACACCATCAGGGCCCATAACTACTGTAAAGGAGAGCTTTTTTTTTGAAGACTTCAGAGTTGTGACTGTGGATAAATCTGATCTATCAGGGGACTGACATCCATCTTTCTTAGGCACTAATCCAGGCAGAATTGCCTTGCAGAAGTAACTGGTTCTTCTGCAACCTTGTGCATTAAAAAAAATTTATGTAGCTCTCTTTAACAAATCTATAAAAATAATTATTTTCTAGTCTTGTGCCTACCTCCAAACACAGAATTACTTTAATAACTTCACATTCTCTTTCTGCATTAGGTTCACTGCAGTATTGGATCAGGCAGAAACTTCAAAACCTTAATTAGTCCAACTGTGACCCAACCAACTGGACATTTTAGCCTGAACAAAAGAGTTTAAATACAACTCCAAAGAAAACAAAGGAAGTTTGTACCACAACAGCTCAAGCTAACAATGAATGGGTTTTCTATGGTGAGAAATAAAAGTTATTATTTCAAGTTTTAGCACAGAATATTCAGGGAAAACATTTTGTAAGCTTATGCTTTGTAAACATTTATACAAATCATTCAGAGTGGCTTTGGAATGGATTTTTAAATCCTTGGCATTATGCAGGGCAGGAATTAACAGCTCACACTATGAAAACAAGTGACTTTGACATGGAGTTAAGAGCAAGAGCACTGAAGGCTCCTGCACCAAGTATTTAAAACTGGGTATTACTTTGTATTTTATTATAAAGTTTATAGCATTACAGAGTCCAGCATGGCACCATAAGTAACCTTGTTACAATATTTGTTTTTGCTTGGTACAAAAAAGCTGATCAGCAGCATAACTGTTACACTGCATCCAGGATTGGAAGGGGTTGGCTTCTTCTGAAGAGGGATGAGTCAGTGATTTAAAATAAAAAGGCTGCATTTTTAAATCTCAAATATGTGCAAAATTCCTTTCAGTAGAGAATGTGGTAGAGGTGTGTGCAATGTTGAAGGATAGGCCTCAACCCCGATACTGCCAATATACTGCAGTCACGTGGAGGGTGAGCTCTGGATGGTTACTCACGACTTTGGATGCTGTTTCCAGGAGTCCTCCTCACAGCTGGTGTTCTCTCCCCACCCCACTCTATGTCCTTTCATGCAGTGCATCAAGTACTGACATTCATAATTATTCTCTCCCCTCTGCCCCCCCTCCTAGAATAAAACTGGTCCATGATAGTTCTAATAAGCTTCCTTCAGGAATTCCAGTAAACTCTCCATCCTAAGACAGCTGTGACTGTTACAATGGGTTTATGAAAGCAAATGCAATCTGGGAGATGAAGGGCTGCATGTAAAGAGAAGTATCTCCATTTTCCTAAAGTCTTCAACAGCTTTTAAAAACAAGAGCATGGATTCCAATGTTATTATGAGGAAAGCCCCTTGGATTTTGGTGCTTTAGCCTTGATGTTATTTGCTGTTTTCACATGTTGTAGGCAACATAAATAGGATCCAACTGATCAGCTAAAAATCCATCTCTCAAGTGCATCCGTTGTTTCTCGCCACGGGAGTTGATGGGAATGACGCCGGGATCCACGATGACCACGACACCAACAATGAGATAATGCTCTTCCAGGACCACATTCGTCACCAGCGCAACCAGGTCCAGCGCTTCCTGCTCTGAGCCTTCCAGCTCCACCACCACCACCAGCAGGTTTGTCCACGTAAACACTGCACTGTTGGCATGACACACGTGTTAATGGGGAGAAAAAAACACCTAGACAAGTCACTAAAAGAGATTGTGAAAAGAAAGACATGACCTCCCAAAGCTTACAACTAAGCCTGAATGCTTTGAGGCTGGAGAGGATCTACAGCCAATGATACACATAACTCATTAGGGCCAAATGGGAATAAAACATGTGAGAAGACATCATCCATGAAATCCTTGAGATGTGTTTACCACATCCACATGTGTACATTCTGACACTGCCAAGGAAGTTATAAGTTCATCTGCTTTAGAAGAAATAAAATCATACAGAAAAATAATGCTGCTTACCATTCTGCAATGCTCTTATGTGCCCTGATTACAGAGGTTTCTATGTCGATGGGATGGTACCTCATTCCTCTGAGCTCCAGAGTTTCATCCAAAGAGCCCACCACATACAAGGCATCGTGCCTCTCTGCAATACAACACACACATTTCAACATCATCACATCTACAGGACAAACACAGTCACTTCTATGTGCTTATTCCTGACATTCTAAGATGTTCCCAGTGCTTCCTAGGGGAAAGGGTCTATAATGCAAGCTCTAGCATTTGAGAGAATTAAGAGCTCATACAGCACTTCTGCCTATGACTCCAAGCAACTGAAACCACAATGAAAAGAATTTCTGGGTCATCCAGTTCTGTCCTTTCTCTCATAAAATGTAACCTCGGTTCATAAACCCAAGCAAAATCCACCGTTAAAACATCTTTTTGTTCCACTATTCTCACCAGAGCACTGTTCTTCTCTGATTGACACAACCACTTTTCCCATTTCCAAATTTAACTTTATTTCTTTTTAACACCAGCTTATGTCCACTCCTGCCAGCAAAATTCTACTCAGTTTCTTAAGATGCCACAGTTTACATAGTAATAACAATTCTCTCCTCTCCCCAGCCCCAGCTTTGCCAGGTTAAATAAGCAAAGCTCTCCTAGACCCTAACTGAAGGACACACTCTCCACATTCACACTTGTAACTCTGCTCAGTTCAATTTTGCTTTTTTTTTGTTAACTATTTTATAGTCTTGCTCAGTTGTGTTACTGGAGGTGAAAATCATGTTGGGAAGTTGTATTTAATGTATACTGTAAATTCACTGCCTAAAGTCTCTAAAAAACTAAAGGACAACTGACATTGTTCCATGGTGATAAAATCTCTGTGATATGTGATTTTTCAGAAAGCTACAAGGCCCAAAGCCTTGCAATTCTTATTATTCAGTGGCAGCAGTCAGGACACTGACACTATTCATGTAGACACCATTCATTTAAATTCAGTCACAGAAAACCAAAATATACATTTGTTACTAAGTAACATATAAAATATAAAGTTGTTACTAAGTTAGAAGCATGCAAACTCCTTTCCTTAGAATGTTCAGAGGTTTATTTCTTTACATATATGATAATCAAGAGCTGTATCTGCTTTGTATTCTGTATACAAACAGAGCAGATGGAAGATAAACTCTTCCCAAATTTAGACATCTTCGCTTAGAAAAACCCTCATGATTACCAATTTATTTTCTACACTGGAAAGTTTCTCCTCTAGACCTTTAACTCCGGAAAGACTGCAAAATCACTGGTGTTGGTGCACGTCCTGAACCTGCTGTATGATAGAACATCTCCTCCTTAATTGAGGAGTCTTCTGTGAGGGAAGTCAGCATAAAGCTGCTGACTCAAGTCAGCCCAGTCTTTGCTGGCTCAGCTTTCCTTAGGAGCCTCCCACCAGCGTTGCTGGAGGGGCAGGAGGTTCCTCTCACCTCCGCTGGCGTCCGTCAGCTCCGTCCTGCGCAGGAAGCCCAGGTAGCCGGTGCGAGCCCACACGGTTTGAGTGTCCCCAAAGCTCAGGTGAGCAGTAAAGTGATCGGCGTGCAGCGCTTCTTCTCCATACACCGTGTAGTAACCAGTAGCATTGTGTGGGCTACTCACCCATATCTAGGGGATAAACCAAATCCAAACTGGAATGAACACAGGTTATTTTGCCAGACACAGACAGCATCGTTAATTGATTTAAAAGATCTGTTTCACTGATAATTTTGACTACTCCAAAATGCCAGTTTTATTGAAAGCGTTAACTTCTGACCAAAGAAAAGGAGTTTTATATGCATGTAACTGGGGGATGGTAAAGGCCATAAAAAAAAAAATCAACCAGGCATTTGGCTTACTGGAAAGGAACACTTGCTACCCTCTTAGCTGGGCATTTTATTGCACAACAAAAGATGCCTGTAAAACAAAGGTCAAACCAAGCAGCAAATTACCTACTGCTGCTGCCTGCTGATGGGAGTAGATCCCTTCCTGTTCTAGCTGCTGGGCACACACAGACTAGTGCCCTGGTCTCACCTGGTGCTGTGCAGCCACATGTGCAGGAATGCACACAGTGCCAGCTCTCTGTGGGGTTCATTCATGTCCCACTCAGGGGAAGGAAGGCATTTATCTAACAGGAGGTATGGATGGATCACATCACTGCTGATAAACACAATACAACAGTACCAAACCTTTACCTCTCCTAGATGTGAGTCTCCCAGAGGTCCCTTGGTTTCTGTGTGTGCTATGATGACCTTTACTCCTGGAAGAATCTCCAATAAGAAGCAAACAGAAGTTAAGAAAATTAATTCATCAAAAGAAAAGTTAATCAGAAGCCAACAGTCTGTGCTTCCCTTTCTGCTCCTTTCTGCACCACAGACACCAACCATCTCTTCCTACTACACTGGTTTACCTTGTTAAATAATTCTAACTCGGAGCAGCTGTTTTGCAGCTTCAGTGTTGGTTTCACACCTAGAAAATGCCTTCCATATGAAGGCCTCAGATTTGTTTTGGTGGTATCAATTTATCCTATTGTTTAATGTCATACACCTGGCTTCATTTAACTACTCAATCACAACCTGTTCTCCTGGACACATTCTGATTAGCCAATCTCATTCCACATATTCTTTAATGAGATCCAGGTGATGCAGCTCCCCACCCAGGTGAGGGCCATGAGGACATAACCAGCTCATAAAGGCTTGAAACAGAAACAGCAGTTTTAGAGTAGATATTGGGAAGAATTCTCCCCTGTGAGGGTGGCAAGGCCCTGGCTGGTAAATGCTGTCCAGAGAAGCTGTGGCTACCTCACCCCTGGGAGTGTTCAAGGCCAGGTTGGACGGGGCTTGGAATAACCTGGGACAGTGGAAGGTGTCTCCCCACCCATGGCAGACAGGACTGGAATGAGATGAGCTCTGAAGTCCTTTCCAAGCCAAACCACTCTTGGATTCTGTGAGGTAGAAGGATGACACTCTGTCTCTTACCTTCCCAGACTCCATAAGTGGCAGACTGTGTGGAGAACCTCTCTCTACCAAGCGCACCCTGAGAAAACAAGAGGAATACATTTGTACCAGGCTTTAAGAACTGTTGGAGATTAGATTTTTTTCTTCTTTTTATTTTTTCCTCCTTTTTCTCTCAGGAAATTTTCTCCAACCTGCTGCCTAAGAGATGATAATGACTGTATTTCAGAAAGACAAAAGATGTAGCCAAGGAGGAGGGGGAAAATTGCAGCTGGCTGCACTTCTGTAGGCGAGGGACTTCTCTTGGGAAGGGCAGAGATTTTGGCTGGGGGGTGAGGAACTGGGCTTGGCTCTTCTCTCTCATCAAAGAGAACCACTGGTCTGTGGTTGCTGTGGGAAAAAATTTCCTGCCACCTTGGAGTTCTGCCTTTTACTGCTTCCACCAGGGGTGAGCCTTTGCTCGTAGGAGCCGCCGGTGAACTGGGACCTCAGTAACACTGGAAAGGACCCTCACCATCTACTGGGGTGCCTCAGGGGAAAACCTGGGGCCCACTCTGAGGGAGACTCTCCTGGCTGCTTGCAGGAGCCCGGCTGCCACTGCCCAGCCCCACTGACTTCTGCTGCTGCTTTGGGCTCTTTCACTGCACTTCAACCCAGCATCCTGTGCCCGCCAGTACACCCCGTGGCCCAGGCTATGGCTGCAGAGTTTGTGCTGTGTTTTGTTTGCTGCTCAGGGAAGGCTGAGGAACAGAGTTATTTTGGTTTGAAGGAAGGGGAAAAAAAAAAAAAACCCTAAGGAAGATTCTAACTGTGCTATTTCCACTACCTAACAGAGCGTTAGGGAGTGGATTTCTTGGAAGGGAAGAAACCAGCCAGGGAGTCAGCTGGCTGCTGCCAAGGATAATTCAACAAACCAGTGCTTTTCCACAGCCACTGAAGAGTTAATGCTTTAACACAGACTGTACCTGTCATGTCGAAGCGCTCTCATATCTACATAGACTGTTGTTGGATCTGGTCCTGCTGTTCCCTAAGAATGAGGAGGAAGAAACAAATTCATCAGAAGCCACAACACCCTGCTTTCATTCTCACAGCTACATAAATTCACAGATTTCCTCTCTCTTTTTTACTGACACTTAGAAAGCACTTCCCTAATGTCCAAGAAATAAAGTGGCCCCACTTTCTACAGTGAGTACTGTAGAGCCTTTGCTTTCTATGGAATCAGTCAATGAATGCACAAGTGAAGTATGTAAGTACAGGCAAGTCTAAGTTTGCAAAATTTTGAGATTTAAAATTCAGCTTTTAGGATTTGATTTAAGTAAGCACCTGCTCTATAACCCACACAGCCAGTGCAAAAGCATATAAGCACAAACCTATGTGGGCCCAGTCCCTAACACTGTAGAAGCAGATGGAATTTAGGACGTGACAAGCACACATGCATCACTATACCTGTTCAGCCAGCTTGCCCAGCCTGTTTGGCTGACAGCAGGACCACAAACAGAAGTAACAGAGGCCATCAAAGTGTGGGAAACAGAGAGAAAGGGGAAAAAAAGAAAATACAAACAAAGAGGCACTGGAAACATAAGATACACACAGTAAGACAGAAAACAAAACTTACACTGTTTTAGAATGAAAAGAAAATTTCCATTTCAGAATACTTAAGAGCTTGGCACTTTTTGGTAGCTATTTTGCAAACATGCAAGTCTCAGATCATGGAACAAAAGAAGGCTACAGCAACTCATACACTGATTTATAATAAACCCATTCTTCCTGTGTAAGACTTTGCAGCTTCAGAAACACCTCAGTGAACCAGTTTAGCAGGGCTGAAAGACATGCATTTAGCCTGCTAATTTGAAACCAAAGTTTGTTCATTCATTTACATTCATTTAAATCCTATTTAAAAAGTCTAATGAAGATATCACTTTGGAAGAATGGAGGAAAAGGGCAGAAAACTCCTCCCACTAAAAAGGATCTCAAGAATGGAAAAGAGAGATGAAAAAGGCATAAAATGAAGTGGAAGCTTAACTGCCCAGCAGTCCTGTATTCCACACTGGAGTTTTTTGGAGTACTTTTTCTGTTGCCATTCAGTACTCTGCATAAAAACTGTTTCTCACACCTTTATCCCAAACTGGCTTTTGAAATTTTTATTCACACAGGCAAGTTGGAAAGCTATTCTTTCACACTTGGCAACTTTATTCAATGTTAAAATCTTAACTTGCAGTCATCTTGATTTCATGTGTATCCTTCATGATTTTTCACCTACTGATTTATAAAAATCACTCTGACATTTCTTTATAACCATTTAGCTCGGTCTTGTTAGAAATTCTTTCTCCTTTAATTGTGAAAGAAACCATAGAAACGAAGGAAACAATTGTGAATGGCAAGATATTTAAGTAACTCATGTCCCAGAACATCTTTCTTGTAGGAAACCTAGAACACTGTAATATATTCTGAAAGCTAAAAAGGCTTTTCTTCATCTAGTGGGCACCAGGAAGAAAAAAAAAAGGAAAAACAAAGTTTTGCAGAAGTACAGTAGCAATTTCCATAGAATCCTATTTTATTAAGTGTAATCCATACCCATAAAATTGGAAATTATGTTTACAATTACACATACTAAATCCATGTGTCCCCTAAGATATTCCCCACATACAAAGCTACATAGTGCCTCATCTGAAACCTGAGCACTTATTTACTAACTCAAGCATCCCTCAAACTCCAGCGTGCTTTCCCAGTTCTAGTCCGTGCTTACTTAATTTCTGATTTTTCAGTTAAGTTTTGGAATATATATATATATATATAAAACGTATGTATTTTTTAAAATCTCTTGACTGGAAAACAAATACCTCATTAGGAAAAGTTAGATTTTATCTGGTTATATTACACATAAAAGATTATTATCAGCTGAATACTAAACTATCAGTGGTGGTTCTGGCCCACAGCATGTCATTATCTCCAGACTGTAAAGCATGGCTGAGTACTTCATGGGCATATCCACCTTCCCAAAGCTTCCCATTTCATGCTTTTAAGTAAAAAAAAAAAAAAGCCTGGTTCTCAAACAAGGTGAGACAAAAATATTTGTATGTTGCTAATAATCATTTGAGAACTTTAAAACAAAAAAAAAAAGCCTGCCAACTGTGTCAATTTTCCTGGGTCTTATTTGTGGAATTCTGTCTTCCATTTAATTCCACATTATACAAAATAAGACAAAATCTGAATCACACAAAAGCTGAAAAAGCATTGCTTGTAACATGCAATATTTATGAATAGGAAACTTTTCATTTAGTACTTCTCCTGCATAGTAGGAAGGAAACAAGTTTCTTAGTACTGACCCTCTGGATCAGAAAAGCAAACCAACTGTTCAATTAGTACAGAAAAGTGAAATTATCATAATGAACATAATATTAAACATCTTATTAAAAAGCTTCATTTAACTTGATGACGAAGCAAGCAAGCAGAACATGATTTTCTACCAAGTCCCCAGAGATTCTGTGCAAGGAAGAAGCAGTTTAATCTTACCTGTAAGCAAATTGCTACGTTGACCCTGCACCCAAAGGTGGTGCTCACTGCACGAGCAGACAGGCCCAGGTCTTTGAAGAGCTTGGAGAAAGACTGGGTGAGGGTGATCCTTGGTCTCTCCTCTGCCACCACCATGCAGGTGCGCACGCAGGACAGGTTAACCCCCTTCATCTGGGAGGGCAGGGGGGCAGAACAAACACTGTAACTTCAAAGGCAGCAATTCTAGAAAGAAAGTGTTTTATCTGTGCAACAGAATGGCTTTAAAAGCACTAGAGTAAGACACAAACTGCTTAACACTACAGACATCACGTAGCTACAACACAGTCTCTCAGCATTTTGAGCTGAAAAACCCTTGGAATGTCATTTTGCCACAGAACTGGGCTCGCCAGAGACCTGCTGGCTCCCAGTACTTGCACACTTTAGGTGTCCCAGACATCATCAGCTCCTCTCAATGTGAATATGAACCTGGAGCAAGCAGCTGTGAGCCAGGATTTCCTTTGGTGAGGTCCAGTGGAACAAGATTTTTTTGTCTTTACTGACAGCACACAATACAACCACTTTTTTGTGAAGGAACTGGCACACATTCCCAGTGGAAGTCCTGGGCAGCTGAGTTACTACAGCTGTGGGAATTCTCCTTCCTCCTTAAGGACACTGTGTCTGAGTTGAGAGATTTCCCTCAAAAAAACCCCAGATGTATTAGAGTATAACTGATATTGTTAGGAATCAAGGAATCATGCAGCATATGCTTTGGGTGGGAAGGAAAGGACTTCAAATAAAGCTCATCTCATTCCAACCCCTCTGCATGGGCAGGGACACCTTCCTCTAGGTGAGGCTGCTCCAAGCCCCATCCAACCTGGCCTGGAACACTTCCTGGATAGGGAAGATGATATCCATTTTAGAACTTAACACTTTTGGTATCAAGTGATACCTGAAAATAAGTGAGACTTGCTGAGTTTTGGGGGCTTTTTCTTTTGGCTGTTTTGGGTGAGGTTTTTTGTGTTTGGTGGGGCTTTGGGATTTTTCCTTCTATTGGTGTGCAATTTGTCTGGGATTTTTTTTTTGTTTGGTGTTGGCTTTTTTTCTTGTCTCAGACACAAACAAGTTGATAGGCTTGCTATGTATTTTGCCTAAAATCTCAAAAACATCCAGCAGCACAGAGGTTGCATAAATAACTAAAACAGAAAATACAGGACTTTTTTTCCTCCACCAGAAACATGGAAGATAAATCTTCCAGCAGTCTCAACACTCCCCAAAAATCAAGTCATAATGGAAGGCTCTCATGGGAACACTTAAACCTCATATTCTCCAAGCCAAAATGAAGTATTTTTGGAAAGATACATGTGTGTTTATGCCATTATGTGAAAAATGAAGCCCACTCACCCGGAGAACATCAGTCTGTGTCCCAAGGCCTTTGGTGCATATCTCCATCACGGAGTAGGAGCAGAAGGTGACACGCACTTTGTACTGGCTGACAGCAGACAGCCACAGAGACACGTTGCTCTCCAGCTCCAGAGGAGGCACCAGGATGGACTGGTGTCCTGAATATATGCTGGGGAGAGGAAGCAATAGCAACATGAAAATTCAATTAATTAATGCATACGGTATGTTTTAAATGGCAAAAAAATTTGCAGCTTTGTGAGATGTGCTGCATTAGAGTAGGTATCTGGCTGAATGAAGTCAAGGCTCACTCATTTTAAGAAACATTTAACTGCTTCCTTTAGCAGTGTTTCTTACTGCATACCAATCTCACAGTGAACACCTTAAAGGTCTTGTCAAAACATATGGTTTAATCTCAAAATACTTTAAAAGGATTTACTT
The DNA here is from genome assembly GCA_003676055.1 of Chloebia gouldiae. Lineage (NCBI taxonomy): Eukaryota > Metazoa > Chordata > Aves > Passeriformes > Passeridae > Chloebia > Chloebia gouldiae. Next base: position 357,039 of record QUSF01000070.1, on the reverse strand, counting down.
AATCAATGTGGAACAGACAGCGAAGTCCTTTTTTTTTTTATTTCCTTGAATTTGGTATGCAATTCATTCCACTTGCAAACCTGAAGTTACCCCAGTAACTAACTGACTTAAATGGATTTTCTTACCACAAAAGGTGTTTTCTGAACCACTGATAAAAAGGTTAATTTAGATTTCTTTGACAGTTTCACCCATGCCCATTCCCTGGGGTTCTAGAGAGGCTGGGCACATGTGAGGAGACCCAGAGCTCTGGAGCCATACCTGCACAAGCACCACAGTGCAAAGCCCAAGCCACAGTAGGGGTCCAGGCAGATGGCAATCTGTCGGGATGGGTACAGCTCACACTGGAGCTTTATTGAGCGACATAAGGCACTTGTAGCTGCGTGTGACATCTGCAAGGGGAAAACAGGACCTCTCAGGGACCCTCTTCTAGAAAAAGGGGTTTACAGATTTCTTTGTAAATGTAAAGGAATAAAACATGATTATATCTTGTTACTGTACCTTTACTCCTGCTAATATACCAGTAGTAGACACACTGAAGTCCAAGTATGCCAACATATCTGGAGATGTAGGTCTGAAAACACTAGGAAGCTTCTTTTTAGGCATATCATCTATTTAAAATACGTAAATAGAGGGGAGTACTAAATTATTTTGAGGAACAGGCACAAGATAAAAAATGTATCTTTACAGCATTATCATCAGATCCTCCCTACAGCTTCTGGACAGCTATTTTAATGCAACACACAACACATCCACTCAGATAGCTGTGGTGTAGCAAAATAAATGTATCACCCTTCAAACTCTTTCCATTTTGGCTACCGTACCTGTATCCAAAATAGTGGGCCACGTTTTAATATCTACAGCTGCTGCAGCCTCCTTGGACCTGAGCAGTTTCATTATACCTTGGGTGGTCAATATACATGCAGACTTACTGACCTGCAAAAGGCAAAGCATTAAGAACATTGTTAAAACCAGACAGTGCGTGCTCAAAGTCATGTCATATGTATGCAGATGAGATAACCAGTAAGATGAAGAGATGAAGACAGTAACTGGAAACAAAGCAAAATAAATCACAACAATAAAAGACCATTTAAAATGAGTTTCTGAAGAAGTCATTACTGACTCAGCCACAGCGCACTGAATATTTATTTTCTAGCTTATTTTACACTGACTGTGGCAAAACAATTATCAGGCTGCATCAACCATTCACCACTCCCCAAAAGCAAGAGGAGAGGAGTGTCTCATACCTACCTCTACAATCATTTTGACAGTGGGCAGAGTGGTAGCAAGGTTCTGTGGATGAGGCGGGCGGACAGTGATGGGAACACAGCCAGCGTACAAACAGCCATAGAAAGTTGCTATCAGGTCTACCCCTGGAAAGGTTATTTGTGCAATTAAAGCCATTTTTATCAGATCAATAGGTCAAACTCTTTCACAATAATCAAAATACACAATGATTTGTGTTAAGATGCAAAGATTTGTTACAAGTGTCCATTCAAATCAACAGGCTGTTCCACACCCAGTTTAAAATGTTTTGCATTTAAGAGCTAGCAAAAATTATTCCAATCCAATTAATGGATAGAATTTATTTTCTTGTGCTGTTTCATTGTGGGTTTTGCTGTCTGTGTTGCTTTACCTGGAGGGTAAACCAGGGCCACGTGGTCACCAACATTCAGCCGTCCCTTCTCCATCAGTGCAGCTGCCACTCTCTCTGCCCTTTTGTGCAGCTGGATGCAGGAGGCAGTGCTGGCTACAGTACCCTGCACAGGATACAAGTGACAGCAGAAACCTTACAGAACAGCAGCAGGTGAGTGACTTAGATATTGACATGAAAGGGGGTAAACCAAAAGGGTTTCTCCTGGAGACATGTGAACACACCAACATATAGCATGGTAGCTCGTTAGACCCAGCTATTTAAGACAGGTGTTCACCAACAGGTAACTGTGCCCAAGTTTTGTGTTTCCTTTTGCAGAATCTCTGTGTCAAGGGTAAAACCTGCCTGAACAAAGTGACCTGGGAAGGGGCTGCTTCACACTAGGAAACCTCCCTCAAAATCTCCTTTACTCTGAGAGAATAAACCAATTAGACAACAACAATGTTGAAACGATTTCTTCTGTTGAAGTACAGTCTCAAAAGAAAAGTTTTAACTACATCCTAAACTCTTTTGCCCTTCTGAATGAGACCTACAAATCCTTCACTTCCCAAAGACTGCTGCTGGACTTTCTGGAAGCCTCCTGTGTGCAGTACAGCACAGCACAAAGTAGATCCAATTTGTCCCCGAGCTCTTTCTGTCACTCTATGTGCCATCCTTTTTGAGGGCAGAGCCTAGCCCAGGGCAAGGCATCAGCATCCCCTGCAGAGTGACAGTGTTCCTGGAAAATTTGACTCCAAAGCTGTCACAAGGGCTCTTCTCTACTTAGGCTCCCAATCTTCTTATCAGGAAATCCTCCATTTCTGACTTACAGCTAAAACTCATGCTCAGGAATGAAGACAGAATCATGGCTGCCATTAATATGACAAAAGTTGTGTTCTGGCAGGAAATGCAATTACTGCAGTGTTTAAAGCTAGGCAGAATGTATAGTGAAATTCCCAAAGTAGAATAAAACATATGACATAAAATTCCAGAAGTGGAAAAATTTATGCTGCTTACTAATTAGCAATTTTTGTCTGCTTCATTAAAATAATCTGCAGCATTTCAGGAAAAGACTTCTAGAAGGAATCTTCTTAGAATCAAATAGTCTTTTATTTTGGTCTTAATCTCCAAGTATGACCTAAAGTGCATCTTACCTTGGAATTCAACAGAAGGAAGAGTGGATGATCTGGAGTTGTCTGAGCTCGCCACTGAAGAACATCTGCTAAATACAGGAACTGAAAGGCAAGAAAAAGGAGATACTCAAATTCACTCAAAGTGCCTCAGGTGTATTTTCAGCAGAATATCACACCTGATCTTCTCTCATTCTGAATAAGCTAATTCAAATATTTAATGATACCAGGACCCCAGTGTCACCTTTCTTGCCTGGTCATTGTCCTCCAGCTGGCTGACATCTCTCCCCGAGGCTTGTGCAATCCTCTTGCCAGCTACGAGGTTTCCTACAATCATCGATGCAGGACCAACATCTGCATTTTGAGAAGAACAGTGCAAAATGAGGAAAACAACCCAGGGAACAAGCAACAATTCAGCCTGCAGGTGCCCTATACAACATGGGTATATAACATACTCTGGTGTCCTCACCTGGCTGTTTCTGCCGAGGCTTGGGCAGGTTGGTCACACAGGTGTGGGGACACATCAAGACGTTACAAGGATGCAGAGCACCCTCCAAAAAGCGCTGCTTCGTTTCTGAAATATGAATTCCTCCGAGTGGAGCCTTTGGCAAAGTGTTGGCTGGCACCAAGGCAAGGCAGTACACACCTACTTGGTGAATGCTATCAATTGCCTTCATAGAAATTAAAAAAAACAGACAAACATTTCACATTATCAACTGGGATGTAGCTAGAGCAAGAATTTGAATTCAATTAATTTATAACATTAAAATTTTTACTTGCACCACAATTTGCAAATAAAGGGTCCAATTCTGCACTCACTGAACTCATAGAAGCTGTGCCATGACTTCAATGGGAGCAGGAGCAGACCCAGGACTTTGCTTGTGCCCTCTATCAAGGGGATGCCACCTGCACATCAGGGATTAGGAAAGTCTCTTAAAAGTGGGCAAAAAGTGCAGATATTTTCAAAAGCCAAAGTTATATCACAGCAAATTTAGCATGTATGGCACAATCACAAAACCGCAGTAGAACACAAAACTCACAAAATGTAGGAGGGAAGTATCTTTGCTGCCTAAATCTTAAGTGTCTCTTTTAGCTATGACACTTTGAAAAAGAGAAACAAAAATATTTTCTCCCAATACCAGATATTCTCTCCAAAAAGATAAGAAGGCTGAAATTAGACATAAACCATTATTATCCAACTGCCTTACTCTTAAGACCAAACTTCCTTTATGTTGTTCTCTGGATCCTTCCCTTCAGTTGTCCCCAGAGTCTTCCACAATTGATGTCTCCTTTTTAATTTCCTGAGAACTGTTTAATTCTAAAATCTGCAAATGCAGTTCCCCTTTCTCCTGTCCTTCATCCCCAAGAAAATACAGTAAAATAATTAAGGGAAGAAGTTTTTAATACTTGTTGCAGATCTAGAATAAGGTTGTTAGTGATAAAAAAGCTTTTGGGGCTGTTCTGATAATTGTGAATATTTTCAGAGGTAACTCTCAGTATGAAATCAGAAGAGATGTAGCATTAACCCAACAAAACCCATCAGCCTTAGGACACTGAGAATCCTAGTAATAGAAAGTTAAAAACCATTTTAAGAGAAAGTCTTACTTTTTACAAAATTTTGTTAATTCTCAACCCTGAAAAAAATTATCTTAGTACAGCTCTCTGTGGTTACAATGATAGGTTTTGCTTATGGAATTAAAAAAAAAAGCTCTAATAGTCTCATTTCATGCATCAGCCTTATTTGCCTGGAAAGAGAAAAGGACAGACTGACTACCTGTAGAACCCTGCTCATCCACTGAAAACTATCCTCCTCTGAGGCGTCAGGGCGTTGCTCTGCCACAAGCACTATCCGATCATCATGCAAAACGGGCACAGAAAACACTGCTATCCTAAAACACAAAGGACAGAAGAATGATAGGATGCAACACAGGGTGAGCAGAGCATGGCTTATCATCACATGGCAATGGCTGCAACCTCTCATGGCACCGTTTCACACACATAAGCATTATTCATGCCAGATCATCACAAAATCACAGGAAAATTTAGAACACATGTGGGCTCCCTGCTGTAATTGCCTTCTGCTGGGGGTCAGGTGGATTTGCAGTCACCCATGTAGCACGTGTCTGACAGGCAAATTCCATACATGTAGGGGCTGTGCAAACCTTGCCTACAAAACTCCATCATGCACACTAGACTTGCAGCCCCTATATACAATGTCCCTTCTGGAAGACAACTATGCCAAATTACTGACCACCAGATGCTTACACTGAAAAATATTTAACCCCCACTGGGGAATTACCTTAGTTTTAGGCTTGTCTCTTCTAGGATAAAATATTAATAATACCTCAGACTGGTCCCAGTCTAAACCCTGAGAGACTCCACTTGTCATTGATCTCCATCTGGACACTGAGCCATGGACCACTGAAGAGCACTCAGGCTGGTGGTACAACACATTATCTCTGAGGGTCGTTCAGCAGCCTCGTTTGGTCTTTAGAACAGGCTGCACTGTTCCTCCCTCAGCCACCCAAAAGGCTCAAGGGATAGAAGTGTTTTACATCCAGCACAGGAGCTTCTTTTGAGAGCCTTACGAGAAGCTTTGAAATAAGTTTTAGACACTTTAATATCTACCTTTATACTGTGTGAAAGTAATTTAAAATCTATTATGTATGAAGCAGGGTCAATATTTACCTTTCAAGTTAGCAGGAACAACCAAATTCACAACCCATTACTAACTTTCCTAAAAAACACACATGAAAAAGTTCACATGCATTGCTCCTGTGTGTACTGTGTCACTTGATGACTGTCTGTGGGTTAAAAAAGGAGCAACAAAGCCCAACCAGCAGCGTTGGGAGTTTTTAAGGCACTCACCTTCCCCGATAGACAAACTTCATGGGTTCAACTGCCAGGGCGGTGGCTACCACATCGTCTGCATTGTGCCTGCGGCCACTAACTGTCATCAGGCCATCCAATTTTCCCACCACAAACACCAAATAGTCCTGAAAGGAAGGAAGGATTAGAAACAGAGCAGGACAACCTCCTCACACCTGGCAATACAAGCCTGACTCAAGCCAACAGTACTCTCAAGATCTACAGGAGGTCAGTGCCCTGACCTGCCCGAAGTCCTGCTGAATTCAGGGCTATCACTTCAGAGTTGGGAGTCAGGACAAAGTAGGGCCCTGAGGGCTTGTTCACACTTACAGGACCCACAAAGCCAAGCAATCCTGTTCTTGTGAAGGGCTGGTCTGATACAGGCATGCCAGCTGCCGTCACTGGGATGGCCTGGAAGAACACAGAAGGATTCAGACACTCACTGGACTGACAAGGATTTTCACTCCTTTACTGCCAGAATACATGAAATGGGGTACACTGCAAGGAAAAATATGGGCAGAAAGATTGAAATGCCTTCAGGTAACTACACATAAGACAACTGTGTTAATTTAGAGCTAAGATAAATTTAAATGCTCACATGGGCACTACACTGGACTGTGGAATACAGAAGCAGCTGACTGACTGCAGATAAGAATTGGTATTTTTGGTTGCAAGAGACAGAATGTCTTGTAATGATTCTATGAATGAAGCAAAGTGTATCTGGATAGGGCTTTTTTCTAACTAACTAAAAAACCAAACAATAAAACACACACAGACACACACAAGACCTTTAAGGAATACGTAAGTCTATTTACAAGAAGGAATACTAGAAACAGAATAATTAAAAAGAAATCCAAACCTCAAATACATTCTTGGTGATTCCAAGGAGGCCAAAATATGCTGTCCCAGTTGCTCCTGAATTCACACATATTTCTCCAACCTCATCAGCTTTACACAGATAAGGAGTCCCATCCACCTTTACAACACACATGCTGGCTGCACGGAGGAAGAACACAGAATCACAGTGTTAGTCTGCTCCAGCAGCTGACACCTGTGGTGCTCTGCCACTGACAGATAAAGATTTCAGTATCACTTATTCATCAGCTACAGCAAAAACACAGCATGTAAGACGGCTCACTTTAGCTTCCTGACAGCCTGTGCAATCTGTTCTCCAAGATTAAGTTCACAAATGCAGTGCTTTTTTCTTACAGCACTTCACAGCCTCCACATCAGCTGCAGCTGAATCAAAGGCACAATGGACTAAGGGAGTGTAAGACTCAAGATTAAGAAAGAAATCAATAAATCTACCCAGGTCAATACAAAATAAACATAGCAAAGCCAACTCTGCTGCCTGCATGGACCAAGGAGTGCTGGTGAGATAGATCTGTGGGTATATTTTCAAACCTGAGAGAAGTCTTCCAATTGTCAACATCCTAGGTTGGAAAAGGTGAGAGACCATTACTCAACCCTACTAATAGATCAACCTCTAAATTATCTTGGTTTCATCAAAGTTACCTATCAGAACAACTAGCAGTTATTAGTAATTGTTTGGAACCATGCAATGATAACCTTGGGTAACCAAAAGTAAATAAATGCTATTCAAATTCTGGTACAGCTTCTGGGTATTTTATGTGTGAATTAGATGTCTGGAATTAAAACCTACAGTATGAACTATAAGTCATGCAAAACCCCACATTTTGCAATTTAGGAGGAAGAAATAAAACTCAGGGCAAATTGGAACTGACGAAATAATTTATTACTACAGGAAATAACTTGCACAAACATCAGAACTCTGTATGTAACACTTGAACAATGATGCAAAGAGAAGTGTTAGTAACTGGAGAAAGCACAGTTTGTGGACATTAACAAATGTACAGCCCTCACTGCATTCAAAAACATAGAAAAAACAATGGATCAGCCTGCAGTCCCTAAATGATGCTCCATCCATGAAGCCAAAGGACAACCCTATCGCCCTGATCAAGTAAAAAAAAAAAAAATACTTACCAGTAACCAATGTATGATACAGGTAGTCTACAGGTACATTCTAACAGCAGGCACAGTTCTGTCCTGCCAGGTTATACTGCAAGGCTGCCCTTCTGCAGTATCTGTGGAGCCTCTACTCTTGCTTCTCCTTTTCCTGCTTCATGTGTGACATACAAGAGAGTGCATCTACCACCATTTCAGTCTCTCTCAACAGCATTGCATCTGAAAAAGAATTAAAGAGAAGGGAAAAGCAGATGGGACAGGAATGTACATGTGGACTACACATCACGAAGAACACAGATTCCTGCTAAGAAAGCTTGCTTTCTTCAAATGAGTCCACATGTACATTCTGACAGATGGTGACTCACAGCAGTCAAGCCTGCCAAGGAGTATCCTGGCAGGAGATGAGAATCCTGCTGTGCAAAGGACGATGCTGATGCCCTACCAAAGACTGGATTCAGTGCTGGATGTTTCAAGACTAGCACAGCAGGAATGCAAGAAGAATTCCAGGGGCCTGTACAGCAGAAGGCTGTGACCAAAGGTTCTGATGAGGGTCAGGAAGTGCTCTCTTGTTCCCTTTCCAGAATTTCACAGTGGATCCATAAACAATGGTCACCCTTGCATTACAGTCTTTAGGAAGCATGTAGAAGCATGTAGAAGCATGAAGCCTTAAGAGAAAAATACTAAAATTCCAGGATGAAATGCCCCTAGAATCACTGTGGAAGGTATTTCCAAGGTTTCCAGAGAAACCTCATCCTTGAGAAAAACAGCATATGGGGTATCAAATGCAGACCTGAATCTCTTCCTGCTCCTCTGGAAAGGGCAATAGGCATAAAGCTAGCCAACTTCCTAGATAAGGATGAACATAAATCTAGACTCTGGAGGTGATTCATGAGCATCCAAAATGTAACATTTAAAGTGGAAGATAACATCTCATCCCAAGTGCATACTGGCGCAGGTCTCCAAGAGAAGTCGCTCTGCAGTCGCTGTTGTGCCACTGTGTGGCAGACTAAAGTCCCGAGGAACACAGATCTGATGAATATGATAAATTCTAAGGGCTAAGTGGAAAATAGGTGCTGTTAACCCACAATCTAAGGCAAAAAAACTTAAAGCTTCACCAAGTTGTTCTGTAACAACTCTTTCTGCTAAGGTAAAAGAACCAGATCCCTCTGCAGTGAAGATGCATTGTGTTAACTACCAGAACCTGGGCAACTGTTTGCTCAGACATGGACAGAGGAAACTGAAATACAAGACATCCATGGGCTGGAAACAATTTGAGCATCTCAACATTTAGGAAATTGGAACCATCTCCCTAAATTTCTAGAAAAGACATTGAATGCAGCCACAATCCAGAACATGATTCTGTTCCTTGCAGAAGATCTTGCAGAAGCCCACAATCTGATGCCAAACTGAAGTTTTCTGCTTGAGTGGAACAAAGTAGCTGCAGCAGCAGCAGCACTGTTTCTAGGAACTAGCCTTTGTATGATTAGAAGCTAGAGGGATTTATACCTTTCAGATTTAAGAGTGTTAGCTCTTGTCAAAGAAAGGCCATGAGAAGGATCCTGGTGAAAGAATGGAAAGGATTAGTTGGAAAGTAGAAGGGAGACAACTTAACTGCAGTTAACATACCCACTAAACAATGTATCCAGGCTCAAACTTAAGGTATTCTATACTTCCAAGATAACAGATAACATGGCAATCACATTCCAGTTGAGGCTGAGAATGGGCAGAAGAAAAGAGGTCTGACACTTTCCCTACCATCTTTATCAGTCCAATTTGAAAAAATGAACTGAATGTTGTGAGAAGTCAAATTTAGCAATGCCCAGACCCAGACAGAAACTATGCAAAATAGCCCAAGGTGGTCAACAGGTGGGGTAAAACATCATTCCTCCAGAATAGGATTCCATGGGAATGCATACCAGATTTTCTCTTAAGAATTCCCATGCTATCTTTGAGGAGAAGATTTCTCTGTGGATGGAGGCACTTCCCTTGAGGGTCTTGTGATAGCCAATTATGGTAGATAATGAACATGAAGGGAATGTGGCATCAAGAATGGGCTATGGGTTAAACACCAGTGACATGTGACATGACCCTGGTGTCGATGGCTCCATTGAGTAAGATCCCCTGAGCAGGTGGGCTCAGGAATTCAGAAAAAAAAGCAAGTTCTGAAGAAAAGGAGGGTGCAAATGGACATTTTATCTGTGACCTTTTAACCAGACCTTTTAACCAGTTCCTGAATAAAACATGCCAGAGATCTTCACAGATCACAAGATCAAAACTATTTGGCTTGACCATTTCCAAATGAAATTCAGGAATGTGAGCTCCTAAGTCACAAAGTATTTGAAAGGCTAGGGCAGACTCCTAAGTTCAGTGGGGATCAGAAGATGGAAGAAAACCTTCAGAAAGAAATACAAAACCAAAAGCAAGACTCATCAGCCAGCAGAGGGGTAATGAACAGGTGGTGGTATGCTGTCTCCTGTATGCCAAACACCAAGCCAGAATGGACAAGGGCACACCCTCCATGAATACTACACAAGAGAAAGCATAAATCTTACCAAGTAAGGTACAAGTATCTCCACTGTTAGAATGTACATGCAGACTCATTTGAAACTAAGACATTAATTTACTTAAGTATTTAATTTTTTTTCATTTAGCACACCCCTGTAAGTAGCTGCTAGTCTTCTGACTTCCTTTGGACTCCAGAGGATTTTTTAAGAGACAAAAGTTGTCAATTATCCTTTACAATGACATCTATAATGCATATTCTGACTTAAGGAATGTACAGAGAAATTTCTGTTGGAATTCTTAATACATGGATAAATTGAAGTAAATCTGGCCCAGATTCTTACAGCTCAATGCTAGTCAGGGTTTTAAAAGAGTTAATGAATTAATTTGCCCAAATTCTGCTTAACCTACAAGTAGTTTTATCACTTACTACTGTATTTTTAAATAGCAACAGCCATCAATTACAAGTCATATCATTCTGAGGCACTTAATAGGACACATTTAACTGTTCTCCCCTCACACAGTCAGACAAGTCACTTGACACTTCTTACTCAGGCAGAAAGTTATGGTAGTGTTATCACTGCCTGCCAGTGGCCCCCTAATCCACAAGGGTCCCCTAGATTTGCCAGACAATGCTCCAAGGAATTCTGACAAAGGAGAAGGGTTTTTTCACACATCCCTCTGACTGCTCAATCAGGCATTTCACAAGGACAGAGATGTATCTTTTGACAAGTCATAATGAGGTGAAATTACTTAGCCATAAGTACACAGTGAACTTTTCCAACATCCTAAGGCAGACTTGAACCTGCCACTGAGCAGGGGACTTACAGCTGAGGGCTGTAAATCTGAGGGGACTTACAGCTCCAGCAATTGAATATGAAGAGTAGCTGCAGGCAGCTCTGTACCTTAATGTAGTCAAGCACAATTTGCTGTGAGCTCAAGCCTACAGCAAAGCCAGGGGCATCCCTGTGTTGGTTTTGCATAGCCTGGTTTTTGGTAGCAGGGGGGCCATAGAAGTGGAGGCATACGAGATAAACTGATCTAAAGAAAGATTTCCATTGATCCTGCATCTAATACCACTTTTTTGAATAGCAGCAATATTGAGTTTAAGCTCAGTAAGTACACCAAAGGATTCATGACTACCTGAAGGGCACACAAACTTGCTCCCTTCATGTCCCCAGGTCTAACCTATCATCCAAGGAAAATATTAGGAGCATAGGTGAATTTCAGTGAGGTTTCAAGGGGACAGCAGTAGTGTGGACACCACAATCAGACAGTAATAGCAGTACATGCCACCTGCATTCTAGTCAAAGCAGAAAAATCACTATTTTTTTGAGACACTGATGCCAGTCCTAGAATCAGAGAATTGATTAGGTTAGAAAAGATCTTTTAGGTCAAGTCCAACTGTGAGGCTGAAGTTACTACTGCCTTTCTTGGAATTTATTATGGACTTTCAAAACAACTTCCAATGGTCTTAATACAAAACAAAAATTTGAGAGAAGCTACACAACAACCAGGTGACTTCTCTGCTTCGTTTTGGCATGAAGTGCAGAGCTTCTGCTCTGTCATCAGCAAAAGGAAGCTCTACTGAATTTAAGTTCAATAACAACAACTGAACCATTGACTTCAGGGGTGGCAAAAGGTTTCTGGGGATAATAAAGAAAATTAAACAACACCATGAGACTTGCACACAATGGCTGAAATTCTCACCAGCAGAGTGGGAAGCTGCCTACCTCCTCTTATTTGTATCAGGGGCTTTGGTGTACAGAGAACAGGTTGTTACTGAAATTACACAAGTTGACTTTATCTTTGCCTTGAGTAAATGCTCTACAAAGAGCAGGGCTTTAGAACCACAGCTCTGCAAGATAGGAAGTTCATAAGGAGACCAAGAAGAGCAAAGCCAAAGGTGCCAAGGGCATGACCAGAATCAATCAGGTTCTTTGGTAACTAAACAATAAACTTGAGGAGTGAGGAGAGCTCAAAAAAAATCTGTATTTCACCTTCTCCAAGCACACCAGAGCACGTCAGAACAGGGTCTGAACCTAGTAACACAGACAGTACCATGGAACTGCCAGCCTAAAAGCTGGAGTAGATGGCACCAAGTGTCCAGTCCTTCATCCCACTGCTCACAGTCTGAGGTCTGGTTTGGCACCCTACCTTTACTAACCTTCTTCAGAGTATTCTCCTTTCCAAATGCAGCCAGATCTCAAGTGAGAACAACAAGGATGAGACAAAGTCTCTTTGCTTCAATCAATGGGCTGAGGAACAATACCCAGCTCTACCTAGCTCAGGAAACACAGTGTTGCAAACAGATATCATTAGGAAATAGGTTAATCCAGGTAACTCCTAATCACTTTCTTGTTCTCCATGGGCAGGAGAAAATAGTTTCCAAAATTAGTTGTTCCATCACCTCTGCAGGGTTTGAGATGAGGTCCCTTTCAACTGAAATATTCTATTCTACTCCATTCCACTCCAAAAACAATGCTGCAACAAGCCAAAAGCATTTGCCCACACCAAAATCTACGATCATTCAGTTTTATTGTGCATTAATCTATAATCCACCATGTGTTTAGGTAATGTGTCAAAGCATAACTCATACTACCTTAAAGGTATTTAGTATTTTTATTTATTCCATGCACACAAGTGTAATGGTAAAGATAACTTATTTGGAATATGCTGAAACCTACACAAAATGCTTTCCTACCTCCAGGCATGATCTGCCCAACATCCTGCACAGTTAACACTGACAACTTCTCCTCTGTATCCACTCTGATCACGCCGAAGCTCAGACAATTCATGGATAACACTGCTTTTCCTGGAGGGGGGCCACCCAGTTCAGAAGGTCTGGAAGACAGAAAATCCAGTAAGATATGAATCAACAGACCAGTACTAGTGAGAGGGTCACTAAAAACATTCTGCTGGTTTCTCAGGCTTGGTAAGGTTAAGAAAAAGAATGGTTTCTCACTTTGAACAAACAAGAATTCAAGACTTGTACAGTAACTGAATGAAGAAAGAGCTAAAACAAAACTCTCCAAAACTTTAAAGTTTTTTGTTTCAAGTTTTCTTGAAGTTGACTTTCTGAAAAGGCACATTTTGATCAGAACTGCTATCAAAAAATTCCAGCATATCCCATCTATATGTCTATTAATAATGAAAGTATTTCTTTTTCTCAGAACATCCCTTGCTATCTCCAGAAATCCAATGATATTTCTCAGACCATCCACAACATTTTTTTTTTTTTAAATTTTAGGCCCTTGTTTACATATCATTGTACATAAGCAATTGATGGAGGATTCACCATCATCTTCCTCCTAGATGAGTAAGTCTTATTTTGGGGGCATTTTAAAGGCCCTTCAATAACTTCAGTGAGGAAGAGATGTCACTTTCCCAAAGCATGAAAAAAACACCCCTTGCTTGACTATTCTTAGAAAATATTAAACTTTTAAAAGAAAATAAACAAAAATCACCCATCCTTTAGTGAAGGAGACCCCTGTGAGCTTCATATTTCCTTCTGCCTAGGTCTTTGGGAATCTCTATGTGCGTTATCGTATTTTCTGATTATCACCATAACATGAGATTCCCCATCTCTGGAAGTGTTTAAGGCCAGGTTGGATGGGGCTTGGAGCAACCTGGTGTAGTGGAAGGTGTCTCTGCCCATGGCAGGGGATTTGAACTCCGTCCAACCCAAAGCATTCTGCGATTCTATGACACATTTCAGTAGTCAATAAAAGCTTCAGTTCACTTCTCAGAAAAAAGGGAATTACCTGCGAATAGCAACAGTTAGTGCCTCTGAAGAACTAGCACAGGGACAGATTACTTCTGGTCTCAAACCTCTGGACTGAAATACATTCAGGAATGCGTCACAGGAAGATATTGACCCTAGAAAGAACCATCACATAATCAGAAACATTTTTCTAAGAGCAGGAAAGCTTGAGCTGCAGGAATTCAAAGTCTGTGCTCACTCTCAACTCAGTTATATGAACACTGTTGTGTTCATGTACAAACCAAATATTCTTTCAAACTGTCCAAAAGGCAGTTCATTGTAGGAGAGTAGATTTGGAAAAAGAACTCCTAGTGACTAACAATAACATTGAATGAAACTCCCAACTGCGTACTCCTCCTCTGGCAGCACTCAGCAGCACACAGTATCGTGGAAAGTCCTTCAGAGATCAGAATACTTTGTCACTAAGGGTAACTTCATGCCAACCTCTTGTACAGCTCCAATCTGATTGTTTCTTACAAAGGTCACAGCACTTAAATATCAAATGCTTCTGACATAACTTTACAGTTCTACCAGGCCTCTAGCACTTGGCCCAGAATGGATTATATCTATATTTATATCTTGTAGATACCAGTTCAAGTCAATTCACAAGAGCACAGCACTAATGAAACCACAAAGTTCAAAAAGTGAATTTACACTGGTAAATATAGCCAAGAAATGCAAACAGCAATGAAAAAGCAGCGGCATCACTGGCACACAAATAGTGTTTTACTACAGAACAAACTGCTTAACTCCCCAGGCAATAGCTCTGACACAGAGCTTACAACAAAGAGAATCTTGGCAAGACTGACACTCATGAAACACATCCATACTCACAGGGATTGGCTCCATCTGCCACTATTAACATCCGTAAGGAGCTCAGGCTGACATCTCTCTGATCCCTCTGAGCCAAAAGTGACCAGTGCATATCACGGGATTTTACTACTGCTACATGGGCTGCAAGTCAAAACAATAATTATGCTGCATGTGCAGAACTAAATAAAGACCAATTATACAATTATGTAAGTATTCTTGTGTATTTATACAAATTTATGAAACGGCACACAAAATTTATAGCACCACAAACATAGAAAACCAATACAAATGCCAAATATTCAACTACTTTAACATGTAGTCATAGTCAATGTGTCCAGATGGACTTGATCACAGAATTTGAATGTCTGCTATAATTCAAACACTAGAAACAGTATCTTTAAAGGTCTCTCAGAAGAAGCATCAACATCACTCATCAGTGAAACTATGAGCACACAGAATACTGAAATGCAGTATTTAGTGCAATACAAAGACATTCTGCACAAACAATTTAATTTGTTTTCAATAACCCAAAAAGACATGGGTGAATTAAAACAACCTTTAGTGTACCTTTGTATGTGCAGACTTTCTGTATCCAGGAAAGTGGATTAACCTTCATTAATGCATAGGGAATACTGATGACATGCATCCTGTTCATAACGCTCTACAAGAAAGAGATTATAAAATAAACTTCCAAGTGGCTTAAAAAATATAGAACATGTAACAAAGCTTAAATAAACCCCCCCATCATCACAGTACAGCATAACTCTTACAGTTAACTAGTAGTGAAAACTATGTGTATACTCTGAAAAATATGCTACACATGGTACAGAAGAAGCAACAGTTTATTCTGAAAAATATAAATCCTGAAATAAAAACCATTTGAGATAAATGATTAATTTATAGCCTCATTCTGATACTAAAATACTAGCAATGAAAGAAGCAGATTCCTGCAGTTTTTTTTGCCTTTCTCGCAATACTTACCGTTAACACTCCATGCCAAAGGCCAGCCTCTCTTTTGAAATCCAAGACATTTGTTAGTGTTTCAGCTG
Organism: Chloebia gouldiae; assembly: GCA_003676055.1. Lineage (NCBI taxonomy): Eukaryota > Metazoa > Chordata > Aves > Passeriformes > Passeridae > Chloebia > Chloebia gouldiae. Next base: position 341,298 of record QUSF01000070.1, on the reverse strand, counting down.
AAAGCAAAGGAAAAAAAAATCAGATTTAAATAGCATATATATAAAAATACTTAAGAACTACAAATATTTGTTCAAGCAACTCTGAAACTTCCATGACTGCTAAGAAACCAAAGCTCTGTTGCCTATAACAAACAGGCCGCTTAAGGTCCAAGTGGCTTGTTTTACCTATTGCAATAATCTTTGAATTGTGATTACTAGACTGGAATATTACAAGGTATTTAACACCTTGATTAATTATAATACCCTTTCCATCTGCCAATGAACTTTGCTGACTGAAAAGTTAGTCTTGAAGCAAAATTCTTCAGCTGAACTGAAAAAATTAATTTTTATTTGAAAGAATTAGATACAGTAAGAAATGCCACCATGGCTCTACTAAATTTTCTTGAATATTTTCTCTGAGGGATCTGAGTATCTTATGTAATTCAAAAAAACAAAAAAAATCAAATATTTTAAATCAAGCATTAAACCTGATTTTTGAGGAATATCTTGTATTGATTAGGTGAAACTTGCTTATCATTGATGTAGGATGGATGTATGCAGGAAAATATTTGGTTAAATGGTAGCAAAGATTAACTCCGTACAGATGGTCAAAACCAAGTGCAGTTCTTGGCTGTTCATTGGAAGAATGACTGCAAACAAGCACATCTCTCACTGTATTCACATCTCTGGGGAGATGTTCTTTTGTAGGACATGATTAGGTAAGGAGATCCCCTTCTTCTTCTTCCCCATCTTCACAGGTGGCTTAACACTCTTTCACACATCACACCTTTTGTGAATGAGGAAGTTTGTTTTTCCCTTTGCAGTAGAAGCAACTACTCAGTACCTGAAGTTCTCTGGAGACAGCAGACATGATAATGCAACATGAATTGTCTGAAGATACAAAGCTATATAATTTTAAAGTTTCACCTATCTAACTTACCTTCTGAATAACCACATGCCTGAGTCAGTGCATGACAGTGTGCCAGCATGGAGGCATGAGATACAGTAACACCCACTGTGCTGCCCTCTTTACTTGTTTTGTACTGAGAAGAGAAAATGTATGCAAGCATTAGCTTAAGAGCAATACCAAGAAAATTTACAGTACTGAACTGAAAACATATTACAAAGACAAACCCAGATTTTTTTAATTCAAAAAGCTAGCAAAAACTATATGTCCACAGAACACACTAATATGGTAAAAAATCTGTTTCTCTACTCCAATTAAATTGTCCTGGGGATCCCAAAATGCTGATTATCCCCAATCTTCAACCTGACTCCACACAGCCTGTCTGGCAGCCTTGGATGGAAACATTCTTGTTTCACAGTTTAAAATATTAGAGCTGTCTCTTTTATTATATCCAGAGTTTAGAGGAAGAAAACATCACATAAACTACGACAGAGTAACCCCAGAAGTTATCAGATGACACTGCATCACCTCGATATAAGCAATCTCGGCGCTGGCATCCCGCACCTGGGGATGCCAGTCCTTGGCTGGTTTTGCCAGATGCTTCCCATCAATCACAAACCAAATGAGACGAGGCCAGCCTTCAAAGAAGAAGAAAAGCTACTGTCACCACAGTTCCAAACATCAGAGCTTTTCCCCCAGTATTCAGGGATAATGACAGGAGGCAAGCAAAAGCAAAATCCCCTGCTGGAGAGGAAGAAACAACACAAAGGACTGCCATGACAATCAAGGCAGCCCTTTATGTGTAAGAACCATGCAAGCAAACCCAAAAACTGAAGTTTGACAGCAACAATCAATATACCTGCTTTTTATCCCATAACACATAAACCCACACCTTTGAACGTCACCACCTCGCCAGTCTGAGCTTTTGGGAGGCCTTTCTGACAGGCATCAGTGGTTAAAGCTAACGTGACTCCACAGCTGCCCAAAAGAAACCCAATCTGCTGACTACCAGCATCCTGTAGAGAAACAAAGAAATAGCAAAATTACAAATAACAAAGCTTTTGGACAGTTTGTTGTAACTTCTTCATGTTTAGAGGACATTAAGTCAATTTATATCACAGGAAAAAACAAAAGTCAATCCCATAAGACCTTTAAATGACTGAGAAAATATAAGTTTTTCTTAGTGCTAGCAAAGATTTGCAGCAGATCTAGTAAGAAAAGCAGCGTCAGAAGCAATGGCTGTATATCTCTCCACAACCCAACAGGATGTTTATAAATTCTGCTAAAACAGAAAACTCGTTTGATGCTGTTTCTGAGTCCTGACACACTGAGGAGCAGAGCCTGTAGCTTTCTAGCTCTTTCCTAACAATCTCCAGGTGTACAGGATTATACCTGTGTTTCCAGAAACTATGGTGTCTTTGCCTGCCTCCTTACTCAACATCAGAGCTGAAAAGACAGCCTTTCTCTGATAGACTCAGATAAATACTTCTGCACATGTTTTTGAAAATCATGAATTAAAATAATTTCTACAATTACATACCCTAAAATACTTAAATTACTAGCTTAATAATACTTCCCTCTTTCCTTAACTGAATATTGAATATAATTCCAAGCACAGAATGTACACTGAACAGTCCACCTGATGCTTTCTGAAGAGCGGGCTCTGAAGGACCCCATATAAGGAGTGTTGGACTTAGACATACACACACACAGACAAACACTTCATTTATTTATCAAACCATAAAAATGTTAAATGTATCTGCCTACCTTTCTTGTCAGTGGAACTTCTATTGGGACAGGAATAAGTTCTGCCAGGAGACATCCATAAAATGCCACCATAAACATAACTGGATCACTATTAGGAAATACGAGAGCTACCTACAAAAATACAGTAAAATAGGAAAATATTCTTTTTGTCATTTGGCATATAGAGGAGCTGCTTTTTCATCTGTGGAACAAAATTTTCACAACAATGTCCAGGTTCATAGATAACCAGGCAGAGAAATACTAAGTATTGAGACAATGTATTATTGTAAGTCACAGTAATGATTAATTCACAATATATTATTATGGTATTTTATTACAAGGCTTTCTTCAGCTAAAGCTGTTCCTCACTATTTCATCCACAGGGACCACTTCCAACAGCAGCCTACCCTGTCTCCAGGCTTCAGCAGGGGCTCATTCTTAGTGGTTAGCTTGTTCAGCAGGGTATAGGCTAACTTCAAGCTTCGACTCCACAGCTTGCCTGAAGAATAAAAGAAGAAATTAAGAAGCAGATACTAAAACTGTAACACTTAATTGGCAGATCTCAGTTCTTTACATATGCACTAAGCATGATGTTATCAGAACAGTTGTCCGAGTCCAAGTACAATTTAGAACTTGGCTTCTTTTTGGTTTACTTCTTTTTTTTTTTAATTCTAAATGTAAAACTAAACATGCTATTCTAAACAACACTCAAGGCTCTACTGCAAATTGAATTACTGCAGCTGCTCAGTTATATTTCCTGCATCCTTCATCTGTGAGAATGCAAACAATAAAGTTCAACATTCTAACATATTATACAAGGAAATGCTGCAGAAGCTATCCTGAAGGACAGAGTTATTTTCCCCAAAAATGTAATTTACTATAATACATCTAGGTCATTAATACAGGCAAGTTTCACTTCCCACCATTAACATCCTGATTATGCTCCTGAGGTATGAGTCTTCTCTATAAAGCTGTGCAAGAAGATGTTAAAATGGAATGTCTCCTCTGGGAACCTGAAGAGTGCATTATTAGTCATCTGTTTCTACCTCCCAGTTTACACTAGGCTATTTTTAGTGTTCTCTTATGAAAAAAAACACACAATTCTAAAAGATTTACAAATAGCCACTTGGAAAGAACCAGTATGTTTTGCAATAAACATTTTCTCTTCCTTAACTTCTTTAAAAACGCTGAATTCATATACAATGAATTTATAATTTACATTCCTACAGCAATCTCCAACCATGTGGTCACAAGCAGAGGCAGCCCTCTGAAGTAAGGCAAACAATTGTTTCATGAAGAACACCTAATTCCTCCTGGCAGCTGGCTCCAACACGTACCATAGGTCAGGGTATAAATGGCTTTCCCAGTGGTATCCAACGCTGTCAGACAAGGGGCTTTGGACTGGGTGGTTCCCCAGTGCTGCAGGGCAGCCAGCAGGGAGGGGGGCCAGTTGGTCACAACCCCCAGGGGTTCCCCTTTAAGTACATTCACTTGGTTTCCTTCAGGCTTTGGTTGATTTGGGTCAGGCTGTTGCACTAAAACCAGAGCACAGTAAAAGGACAACATCAATCCATACAAAATGTGTAAATTACACTTCACAGGCTATTCTCTGAACCATTCACCTCCTCCTCACAGCTATCACTACTTCTCTGCTTTCTGATGATGCTATGCTAATCATCTATTGGCTTCCTAAAAAACAGTGACCATCACTTCAGATGTGATTCCACATTATCGAAAAAGCAGAATTTGAATCTCTAGCCCACTTCTCTCTACTTTGGAAAACTGTTTTCTGCTGCTTGTACTCCACATCTATTTCAATGAAAGCTGCCTTAAGTCAAGGAGGGTTATCAGAAACAATGGCTTCAGTGACATCTGGACACTGATTTTTGCTGCACTGGATTCTTAACAGGGGATGAAAAATTACACTATGCCTGGCTAACAACATATTTTTAAAGAAAGGCCTTCTGTTAAAATCTGCTCCAAGCTGCTCCAGAAAGTGAAGTATCTTAATCTTAGTTAGCAAAGTCCTGGTTGAAGTTAGCAAACACTCAATGTAGGCAACCAGCAAAATTAATGGTTCCAAGTGATGCTTTCCACAATTACATGCACCTCAATGGAAGTTCATCTGAAGCAAAAGACTAGAATAACAAAAACATTTTATCTTTCAAGTATCAAACCAATAGTAGGGGAACTCTAGTGGCAGCTGCTCAGAAATGTCACAGTGAGGTTGAGTTTAAGATTATCTTACACTTGTGATAACATAATGACCTTTCTTGCTCCACTGTATTAATTTTACCATAACTTGTTTTCTATTCAGAAAATAAACCAACATTTGCTAAGTATCAGCTCTGTCATGAATCACTTACACTAGGAGAAAAAAATGTATCTGAAAGAAAATTAACCTTCTAGCAGTTCTTCAAAATCATCCACAAAAAACTCCTTCAAAGGTGGGCGCTTTGGTCTTTTCAAAGTATTTAGAAGCTGCTGGATTTTAGAGGACACTCTGCTATTCACTGGGACACCTGGCAAACGGAAAAGATTTATTATTTACCATGTATTAACCGAAATACACTAAAACACACAACTTTCAGGTGGAAAAGTCATTCAGGATGAGTACCTTGTTTGGAAGAAAACAGCTTTAACTAGTATGACTTTCTACCATGGATTTATTTGCTTTCAAACAGTGCAGTTCCCTGGCTACCTGGCTGATGCAGATACACTTTATTTTATCTTTTCCAACCCCTTCATGAGATTTTAACTGAAACATGAACAATGTCCTGTTCTCCAGGAATCTAGGTATTTACAACACCTTAACATTCATTCAATTTGGAAAGCATCAGAATGCTTGGAAAAATTGAGTGAATCTTTCAATATGTCAGAGGGTTTGCAAAAATAATCACAACACAAAAACATGTTAAATGCTGACTTTCATTTGTATATGTTAAATTAAATGTAAATATATGTTTTTATATATATCAAAATGTAGAACTCTGAGGAAATATAAATTCAAGATGCATATTAAGATACATATACAAGGGGACACAGATGGAAAGGCAGGAGGTCTATAATGCAATCACCATCTGCAGTTTCCAGGATGCTGCTGCTGTAGCCTCTGGGTACTCCTCGCATGGATGCGACCTGCGGGCGCTCGTGGTGCAGGTATTCCACCAGGCCAGTGGTCACATCAGGTGGGGCAGAGTGGTTCTCTGTAGAAATGCAAGACAGACACAGGAGCTCATCAGGCACCTTAAGAATCAATCAAACCTGCTTCTTACATGAGAGTATTTCACAAATCCTCACAGGGGATTGAGAACCTCCTTATAAACTGGAGGCATGAGCCTGCTTTACTTGGAGCTGTGCCCCATTTCCTGGCTGCAGAGCAATGCTTAGGGAATGTCACAGAACGGTTTTGGTTGGAAGGGACATCAAAGCTCATCTTGTCCCATCCCCTGCCATGGGCAGGGACACCTATCACTAACTGCCCATGCAAGAAGTCGCTATTATCATTCCAAAAATGTAACTGTGGTTATAGAATGGTTTTGAATGGAATGGGTTAGGAAATGGCAATATTTTTGAGAAGCATTAAACAACAGACAAGAAGAATAGGACTGAAATATTCAGAATCCTGATGAGCAAAAATAGGGATGCAGCAGGGAAGAGCTGGAGAAAACCCTGCTGCCCAGGGCTGGAGCTGCCTCTGCAGACACAGTCCTAGGAGGACGTCACCATGTCACAAATCCTGCCAGAAAACCTGCAGGCAGAGTGATATCTGGGCAGTGCTGTGAAATACATACATAATCCCCCATTCTGAGGCAGTGATCAGCCCCAAAATAACAAGTGCTTACTGCATTGGTCCCACATTTCCAGAGCTGATATACAAGCCACAAGTCCAGCTCTAAGCGGTTTTAGAGGCATCACCAGGAGAAAAATTTAAATCCATTCCCATCCTTTCCAATGTACCTTGATGCAATTCTAGTGTTTGCACTGCAGAGACTAAATTCCTTTCATGTGGGTGAGGTACAAGAAGGAGAAAGTCTTACTTCATCTGTCAGAAAAATGCTCTGGACTCAGTAACCACAAAGATGACAACTGTGTAAAGCTGACCTGTGTAACCACTGCCCATAGAGAGCCCATGTATACACCTGCCTCATATATATGGCTCTCACTCTGTTCTATATTTTTGAAGTTGCTTTTTGGTTGGTTTTCTCCCTGGCTTTCCCAAAGTACCAAACCATAGGCTTCCTGCAGCATACAACTTGGCCACAGAGACAAGTGTACCTGGTTCCCACTTCCCACCTGACAAACCCTGCAGGGACTAGCAATGTCTATGTACAGAGAACAAATAGGTTCAATTTTCAGGATTTGTGCTCAGATAAAAACCACACTAGCTTAATTAATCATTTGAGCATTAATAAATGCCTATGAGACTCCATGCTATTTGTTTGTATCATCCAGAAATACCATGGCACAGCAGGGTAAGATAAGTGGTAAGGAGTTAAAAAAAAAAGTGTGAGGAGACTTATGACTTCAGGAAGAAAGGTTAATTGGATTCAGACTGAAGGACCTTTCCATTAGTGATGACCAGACAGAGATAAATGCAAGAGAGTAGTGTCCAAAGGAAGAACAAATGGGATGTGACACAGAATTAAAAGACATGATGATCTGTATTTCCAGCTGCTCTAAGAGCTAAGGTGGGAAATATTCCACAGTTGATACGGTGATCTTGAAAAAAAACCAGGACATACCACTAGCCTTATTAATTAAAAAAAAAAAAATTATAATACAAAAGGAAAAAAAAAGCCCCCTGATGTACAGGATTGTCCTTGCTGCTATTAAGTGAAAAACAAACATCTTGAAAATAATGCACACTTCTATCTGACTCCACTAACTACAGTAACCTTGCACTTCCAACAATGCAGTTTACTGCCTGGGAACTTAGCTTGAGCTCACTATTAAAAATGCAGGCTGGAGAAGATTAGCTGTAAGGGAACAAGCTGCTAAATTTAAATTCTCCAACATCTCAAAACTGTGAATAGCTATTCAGTACATATCCAAAACACAGAATATTTCAGTAGGGCATGGCAATTAAGATATGTAAGATGCCTTTCAGATTGCTGATATCAGCACACTATCTGAAAAATAAACTCATCTATGCTCTAGGACAAATAAAAGCCCCTTTTAGAAAGTATGTGAGTATTTATCACAAGTCATAAAAGTTTGCAGTGTAAGAACTGAGTAAGTTTTCATATTTTTGTGAGCTAGGAAAAGTACATGCAGAGAGGAAAAATGTCCCAACTGAACTGATACTGGCCATGCATGAATGTTACCAAGCTAGGAATGAAAACTGATAAAACATGGCAAGCATTGCAGAAATGAAGACCATTCGTATATGAAAATGCATCTTTTTTTTTTTGTCAAAGGCACTGGAAATTTTATCTTTATAAATATTTTTAATAGATCATCTTGTAACAATCCCTGAGCTTCGTTCCTTCTAGATATTATAATTATTTCCCACTAATGGAATTTTAAACTTGCATACAGCCCAACATTCAACTGCTTAAGTGCTGGACTCTGAACTCTTTAGTAAGGCCTTGATTTTGCACACAAGGTATTTATTTTGTACATTGTAGATTAAACATTCCTGACAGACAGGTCTATCTGGCCTGGGGCATGAGACATAGCAAGCTGCTGTGCTACATTTTGGGTATCTTGCAAGTTTTTACAGCTATATTAAGAATTTCATCAATCCCAATTAAGCTTAAAAGGTTAGCTATAACTGACTTTGTAATTTAAAGGAGTTAAACATGATTTCTACTAATCCATAATATGAAATCCAGAATGACTCAAAGTGAAGTGGTGACAGATTTCCTCTTTCTTACATTCACCAAGGACAAACAAAATTGCAAATTTCTCATTATTAATAAGCTTGGAAAAGGGAATATGGAAAAGTTAAGTTTCTTTAAAGGTTTTGTACAAAGAGCAATAAAATTTCCCTAATGTACCTCTGATTTTGCAACCTTCCCAAAGATTCTATGTGTTTTCTGTCTTTTGGGTGCTTACCAACTGAATTGTGTCCGATATACACAATCTGACTTTATTTAGGGTAAATACATGCAGATTGGAAAGCATGCACCAAAACCAGGATTCCTTTAAAATTGTGCTTTGGAATCCACTAAAACTGAACTTTAGTTTCTTGGTAAAGCAAGCATTTTACCAAGAAGAATGCATGTTCAGATCTCATGAGCAACTGGCTTGGGTAAATACATATACATCATACCTACCTGGTCTGTGAATGGCACATTTTAAGGCTATTCACAGGTATCTCCTGGTGAAGACCTTTGTGTTTAGCCCTGCTTTGGGATTTGTAATCTGATTTCATTCCAACCACACCGTAAGGTTTACTGACCTATCTGCGTGTGTGCCATGAGATCTGCAAGCACAGTGGCAGCAGTGGTGGCAGGAGCTGTATTGGAAGCAGCAGCAGGTTTCCCTCCAGGATGAGATGAGGTGGAGGATGCAGAGGATGAGGTGGAGGAGCCCTGAATGACCCGGTTAAGCCAGGGCTCTACGTTGGAATGGCTCTGGAACGGAGTGGAGCTGATCCGCCCTTGCCGCCGCAACGAGCCCTCATCTTCTGATGCTGACGATGTGTCTGTGGTCAAAATAATGATGACAGGCCTGTAATGGGGGAATGGGAATGACCCAGCACCGGGAACACGGCGCTCGGCCGCGCTGCGCACAGCGGGCTGAAGGAATGGGACATTCACACACACAAATCCCCCTTGCTGCCGTTTATTGGGTTAAGACAACTTCTACACATTAGGGCCAGAACACACTGGGAGCAAAGTTTAAATTACCTCCAACATATGGAATGACATGAGAGTTAAAAAAGGCTTCTAGCTACAATAGACGATCAGTGAGAATCTCATCCCGTCCCTACTTCACTGAAAAAATATTTCTGTTCTGAACAGGTAAATTTTATCTCATCACACCTGAATAAAGCCCTTTTTTTGTTGTTGTTGTTGATCTCCTTTTTTACTCTTTTTGAGGGGAAGGGAATTCTTCACTTTCCGATTCTTCTGACAAATTGTTTTGAGAACTAATTCCTAAAAAAGCCATGGTGCTCTGAAGTTCAATAAAAGACTAATTACAAAGCATGTATTTTAACCACATAAACTGATATTAATTATACACAGAAATGCTTAGTAAAGCATCTTTTCATTCTAGATGTATATTTGTTGTTAGAAGTCTGACAAAGGGCTCCTAATTTTATTACCATCCAGTTACTTACAACTTTCCAGATATTTCCCTTTGGAATCTTTCCTTATTTATTGACCATCCAAGAAAAAATAAAAAGGTCATTCTAAATATCAAGAAAAATACATCCCTTGTGATTCTGAGAGAAAACCAAAATGTCTTATTACAGAAAAAATCTTGCCCGCATAAAGAAATTGCTGAATTTTAACAACTTGATCTGTTACATGCTTTATATAAGGTAGTGTCTGTTACTATAAAGAGTCCCAGACATGGAAATCTGGGGTTGGTTACATCAGGAATGCTGCAACCTTAATTCTGGCTATTTTCTGAATCCTCTGGACACATAATTGTTCATCTAGATACAATTCCATGTACATTTCTTGAAGCAACATAAAAAAGCTACTCCTCATCTTGGGCAACACATTTCAGTTACCAGCTCTTTAATTTTCTGATTTTCAAGAATATGTGCCTTTCCAATAACTCCAGACTAATTTCTCTTAGCAGTCTAAAATCATGAAAACCAAAAAACTATTTCATAAGAATCCCATTATCTTGATGGCATTTTCAAAGTTAAAATTGTAGATATCGCATTATTTGACCTCCCTCATCAAACATGACAATTTTGAATGAAAACACCCAAACAACAGATCTCTGAGAAGATTCAGCTATGGTGCATCCCCATTCCTGGGTCCATGTCTCATGTGATACTTCCAGTCTGCTGCCACATTTGGAGTTTTTGGCAGCTGATTCCATTTGCTCCTGGAGAGAAGCCAAACCTGTCCTATATTGCTTGAAACCTTCACTTTCTTTTAGGCAGAAAGCAAAAATAAATAATGCCAAGAATATGGAACAAGATGGGATTATGAACAGCCAGGAACTGAAAAAAAAAAACCAAACCAAACCACCATGTCTTCCATTTCTAATCACTTCAGAAGAAATAGAACTACAGAAAAAGCAGGTTCTCACAGAATACATACTCTGATAATATCTCTTTACTCAGTCTCAAGACAAATGAAGTCTGTGTACAAAAATGGAGGATCCATTGTAAAATCATTCTAATATCAAAACATAAATACACCATGAAGTAGCAAGGTCACCTCAGCAGTAGCCCTGTGGCAGTGGCAATGGCTAATCCATGGATCCTGGTGTGTGGTGACAGAACAGTGACAGAACACTGTGCACTTGGCTACCAGCTCTTCCTGGCTGGGAGCTGACCCAAGACAACCACAGAAGCCACCCCTCTTTAAGCCAAACTTGCACGAAGGCTCAGCTCCAGTTCTGATCACAGGAAATTTGTGTGGGAAGGATCAGAGACTCAATAGGACAAAACCAGAAGTATGTTAAAATTTTTGGAAGGATGACTGATAAAAGTAGTTCCTTTACTGCCAGCCAGGAGTTGGATTTCAATTCAACACTGTGCTGAGAACCACGGATTCACAGAATGGTTTGAGTGGGAAGAGACCCTGAAGTTCCTCTTGTTCCACCCCCTGCCATGGGTACAGACACTTTCCACTATCCCAGGCTGCTCCAAGCCCCATCCAACCTGGCCCTGGACACTCCCAGGGATGGAGCAGCCACAGCTTCTCTGGGCCAGTGCCTCACGACCCCCAATGTAAAGAAGGTGAATCTGATGCTTCCTTCCTGGCACCTGATGGTAGCTGTAACATAGTTACAGTAGTTTCAGTTACTAATACCAAAGCATGTTTTAATTGCATTAACTCCTGCCAACACAAGGACTTAAGGCAGTGGGTGAATGGCTCAGGATTAGATACTCAGCGCTACTCGGGTTTTTGCAACTTTAGATCCTTCTTGCTGAGCTAACATTGCAAATAAAGGCAGGCCTGTAAAAAGACAATTATTTTTATGATTTGATATAGCTGAAGAAAACACAGAATATTTTTGAATATCCTGGGTCCCCATGATACAGAACTCATCCAGTGGCCCATTCTCTTACAGAGATAAGGGGATTTCCTAACACCTTCTCTTAGAAAGAACTTGACAGATTCTAGAGTCACTTAACTCTTCACAGAATATCCTGAGTTGGAAGGGACTCATGAGGAATACTGAGTCCAACTCCTGGCCCTGCACAAGAGCACCCCAACAATGACACCACATGCCTGGGAGTGCTGTCCAAATGGTTCATGAACTCCAGCAGGCTTGGGGCCATGACCATGTCCATGTGGTGGTCACACCACCAGCTTTCAACTCCTATTATTTAAGGTGCTACTGCACCCTGCTCAATCCCAGTGTGAGCACACATGGCTTCTTTGCTGACCACCTGCACAGGCACATTAGAAGATGACAATCCAGCAGCACAAACACACAAAAATATGCAGATCCCATGGCCTCATCTTGCTCTGTACACACATGTACACATGCCATGCCCCACACTCTCTGCAGGTGAGCAGGGCAGCTTTTATCACAGAACTTAACAGTGCCTCCACAGCATCTCAGCTTCTTTTTAATAGTTGCTCAGAAAAAAAAAAGGATACTTTAATAAAAATACTTAGCATATCTTCTAGGTAAAAACATTAAGGGTCAAGAAAGTCCATATATAAGAACACAGAGGATTACTGTTTATTAACTAATGAAATAATTGGAGAATCCACAAAAATAATGTACTTACATGTGGGACTAGCAAACCAAAGTGGAATTCTCTTTAAATGGGAAGAACAGAAAGAAGAAATACAGCTCAGAAAGCATACCTGAACTCTTCTTTCTTAACCCCTTTCTCTAAGGGGGTTAAGAACTAGAAATGACAGAGAAGGGCAGTAGAAGTCAGTGTGCTTCTGTTCCTGGACCACATTACAAAAGACACGTGCACATTCTCAACATAAAACATCTTAGGAAATGCCTCTTCTTCGTATACAAGACACCAGCTTCAAACCACTTGGTTTGCTAGCACAACATGTTCCATGACTTTCTTAACCTTCAGAAAATTCACTGTGAGACAACAGAAGATTACCTTTTCCCCAAAAAAATTAAAAGGTATTGTGCCATAATCAATCTGAACAATTATTATGTGTGAATTTCTGACTGTTCCAATCTGCTCACCACTGAAGAGCTGAAACCATCTGATGAGTGCTCTACAATTAATGCAGCAACTTAATGCTCTGGTATTTTCTTCAACTTTTAAAAGAAAAACCTTCTGCAGTGTGACATGAGGTATTTTCAGCTCTGACATGCTTGCCTAGATTACTTCCTCTGAGTGAGGCATGATATAAGAGAATATACTTGATGCATAAAGAGTACCTGGTCACTCTGTGACTGCTTTCATGTGGACTTTCAGCAGCTATGCTATCTCTAGATGAGACATTAAAAACCATGAGGAAAAAATCACAGCATAAATCCAGCCAAGACCTGATTATTGAGAAATACAGCAGTGACACAGAACTCCAGTGCAACCTATTAACAACTTTGGGCAGGGACACGTTCTGCTACCCCAGGCTGCCCTGCTGGTATGGGATAGCCACAGTTTGTCTGGGCAGCTCTGTTAACTCTCAGTGCTCACTCAACATGTACCTGGAGGGGTGTATGTCTCTACTGAAGAGTGCACCAGGACAGAGCGTCTCTTCGAGGGCATGGGCATCTTCCTCTCTTTATATTTTGCTAGTGCTGCTTGTACTGCTTCAGTGTGGACATCTAGACAGAAAACAAACAAACAAAAAGGTTAGAATTTCAGTTGGTCAGGAGGATTGACTCAACACTACTGCCTCCAGCTCCAATCCAGTGTAGAAGCAATGGTTTCCAAAGCTAAGGGAGAATAAGCAGGGGCAAGTTGATATATTTTCCTCATAAAATCAGCCTGAAAATGCTCTGTGAGTAACATTTTGAAAACCCCCCTTGACATAAACACTGCAGTAATAGAGTACCCAGTATGTTAGTTTGGAACTGTCAGTTATTTTCATTTGAGGGGGAAATTTCAATGCAGATTCTGTAAATTTGCAACAGCATTTGACTATTCATCCTCAAAATCCAGGAAGGGAAAAGAAGTGCAAGTACATGCATACTTGAAGTTCTTACAAAACAATGCAAGTAACAAAAAACAAAAAAGAGACTAATGGACTTAATGATCTTAGAGGTATTTTCCAACTCTAACAAAATTCTACAATTCTATATGAAGAATTAGGGAAAAGACACACAGAGCTCTCACTTTTCTGAAAGCAAAAATTACCCCAAGAGGCTCAAAGGCTATACTTTATCTTTTCTAATTTTTAAGCCAAAATTGTGATTCAAGAGGACTGCAGCGTTCAATCAAGACCTCATTGCAGATAAAATCTAATGTATTCCAGTGATTTTTCAGCAGCTTTTTTCTCTTTGACATCTACATTCCAATGGTGTCAAAAGCTGAAACTTATGCAGGAAGAAAATTCATGAGAAGTGAACAGATGTTGAGGAGGAATGAGGCAGACCAAAAATAGACTCTGACTTACCACCTAAGACTCAAACTCATGAAAAGCACAATACAGTAAATATACACTTAAACATTGTTACAATTGGCTTGTTGCAGTTTAGGAATGGCATTCTCCCATCGAGTATGCCCTCTAAAAACACTTCAAGACAGACACTGCTCACTCTCTTCCCCCTCTCCCTCCTCTCTGTGGTAGGATGGAGAGGAGAATTACTTGGAAGCACAAAAGGCAAAGATCATGGGTTGAGGTAAGAACAATTTACTGAAAACAGCACTGAGATATGAAAATGAACAGTATCAGCAAGACTGATGACAGAAGGTACAAGAAAAGAATTGCTACTGCTGAGTGTGGCTGTCAATAGACAGAACCCAAACCAGGACAGAGCCCAGGAGTGAGAATCTGATTCTGCACTGGGCTGACCATGTTTCTTCTACATGGAAACTGCTGTACAAGATTTTCAGAAATTAACTATTCATTTTGAAAGAAAACCCATATTCTTTCAGTAAGTATCCATCTATTCTTTTGCTAAGATGCAAACATGTAACAGGTAGACAAATTTGAAGGTATGAAACTATTTGTAGTTATGTGTATATGTCAGACATACACTTATACAACTTACATATAAAGTACAATATAACATAATTGTACATATAATTTTCTACGTATAACAGACAATGAAACTCTCTCCCTGTACCTACATGGATTTACCTTGGTGATGACTACAGTATCAGTATTTTACAGTATCTTCTTTTTTTTATTAAAAAGTATGATTTCTGTAGTAGCCCTGACCCCCCTTTGGTCATGCTGAGTCCTAAGGAACACGCCCTTCAGTCTGGCCACATGGATTCTACAAAATCACAAGAATTCCTGAGCATATGCTCCCAGACACCAACCAGTTCTTCACAGCAATAATGTCACTTTTCAGTCTGCAGCTCCCTGCAGATAATCTGTTCAGAGCAGTATTTAAAATATGTATAAATGCAAATATACTATCCCACCTGTGTGTTCCTACAAGACTCAGGAATGCACTAAGTAGATGCTTATCTCAAGGAAGAACTTTTGTGCAACCAACATGGGAGGTTCAAAGATGATGGTGTTATGAGAGAAAAATATTAAGAAAGAAAAAGGGAAAAAAAAAAAGCCCAAAACTGTACAACCTCTGCCCTTTAATACAATATTTCCTGGGTCCCCTGTCAGATTTTTGTTGCTGTCCTTCACACCAAGGACTTCATAGTAGATGTTTTATATATTAAGAAATCCCCTTTTCTTATGTCTGCCTGGTCCTTCTCCATTCCCACATCTAGGCTTTTTGTCAAGTCTTGGTTTCTCCTGATCCTTAATTATAGCTGTAATTGTCCACTAATGAAGTTTACTCCCATAGATACCCAGAAGCAAACCTTTTATGTCCCCAAATTCTAGGAAGTTTAAGCAGGATTCAACATCAAGGTTGTTTCTGAAGCCTTATAAGTAGGAGCAAAATATCCATTCTGCAGGACACATTTCCTTGGCAGAACTTCCAGCCAAAACCAAGCTGCAGTGTTTCTAGAAAGAGACAGTAACTGTGAGATGCAGTCACTTCCACCATGCCTATGTCTATATACAATTTGAAAGACATTTTTGTTATATTAACATCTCATAGGAAGCAGGGGAACATAAATTGTTCTCCAGGAAAGATCTTCCAATGAGCAATATAACACACAATATTTGTAGTCTGCATATAAACACATTAAACTATTAAATAATGTGGCAGATAAAAAAAAATGAAAGCATTCTTAGACAGTTGCACATTTTGGGAATGGAAAGGCCTAGATGGAGGGCAAGGGTGTGCTGGGGCTTTTTAACAAAGCAGAGCAGGGCAGGTCATAACATCACACAGATTTGTGGGAGCAAGCATGGGAACTACTTTTTATTCCATTTCCAGAGGGCAAAATCACTACCACCTCATCCTCTAGTCCTAACTCCCACTCCAAAACCTGGAACAGATGAGATTAACTGATAAAAAATGCAACCAGGAGACAGTCAGGATGAATTTTTATTCTGTTCCATGTTTTATTTTTACAGCACCAATTTAACTCACCATTCCCTCTATACTCATTAAATCTATTCCTGGCTTGAAATCTTCCCTATAATATCTTGTCCTTGGACATCAGCTGAGTAGGAACATCCTCTCTCATCCAAATCAATGAAGTAATTGCTTTCACTTCCCTGGAACACTTTGTTCCTATTCCACTTTTGCTTTAAGAGCTTTTCTACATGATGAAACACATTTCAATAAAAGAAGTAAAAGGAATGAAATTATTTTAAAGAAGCAGAACAATTAGGGTACAAAAATTCATTAATTAGTATAAATTAAATTTTAACTGGGTATTGGAATTGCAAAAAGAAGCTCCCTACCACTGTCTGTTACTTAAATTCTTCAAAATTTACTGTGAAAGTGATTCACCATGTAAGAACTGTGGATTTCAGTTTTCTTCAGGGAATTAATCATTCATAATCAGACCAAATGTGTCACATTTTTGAGAATAGGGATCACAAATGCTCAACAGTGATCACTGGAAGGGATGAACAGCAAGCCCAGCATTTCATTAACACAAAGAATGTATGTACCAAAGTGAGGGGAAAAAACCCATATGCTGCCATCCAAAAAGCAGAAGAAAAAGTTTAAAAAGTCTTGGAGAAGTATTTCTAAGCTTCTGCACTTTATTAAGCTGCAAGCAACCACCAACAATTAATAACTTATTATAAACATTTTCTCCTTCTGCTCTAGTAAACCACATAATCTTCTCTCCTATTCTTTGTACCTATTCTCATTTTCTTTTTTTCCACATGTCCTTAAAAAAGGATTAGGGAGGAAAACTAAAAGAGTTTGTGGACTATAAATCACCTACACTCTTACAGCTCCTAAACTGTTCAGCTATTAGAAGAGCATTTTTCTTTCCTATTTGTAGATTCTGCTCATTTATCAGCCTCTGATTCTTGTCCCTGCCTCAGGCACAGAAGGATGAATTTCTACAGTTGGTTGAAGGAAAAAATGACATTTATAGGCTCACCAGTGTCCCTGCTGCTCATGGATTTCAAAATACCAACAGGCAAATCAATAAGCTCTATCTAAGTGGGATGGGGAGAGGACCTGGAAAAAGGTAAAATCCATGGGTTGAGATATTAACAATAATATCTGAAGTAAATTAAAATGTAATAATAATGATGATGATCATAATAAAAAAATAATAATAGACTTAGAAAAAGAATAATAAAATATGAGCCTTATTCTCATTGTAAATCCAAAACACAGTACTGTACCAGCTATTAAGAAGAAAATTAGCACTATTCCAGCTGAAGCCTGGACAGCAGGCTTGTATTTATCAATAATATTCACCATTGGAATTTTTTGGGTAATATTTACTGTGTGAAGACAAATGCTGAGGATGATAAAAACATACAGTCGATTTAAATACACACCTCTTCTGTGAAACAATCTTAAAACGTGCTTACAGAGAGTAAATGACAGATTGATTATATAAAAAGAGAAAATTGTTTCACTTCCTTGCTTATTTTAAGTAATTTATGTTGATGGTTCTAAAGTACCTATAATTGCTCCAGAAACAGATCCTATTCTATGAAAAGCTGCATTTTTCCCTCATCAACTACTCTTGAAAAAGACATAGGAGAACTGATGAGATTTGAAGAAAGGAAAACAAGAAGTAAAAACAGAAAGGAAAGAAAAAAGAAGAAACAACACACCCTCCCTTCCCCATAACAGTCTAAAGGAAAAGGTAGGTGTGAGAGTGAGGGAAGGAGGCTGAAGCTGATTATCCTCACAACAGTCAGCATGTAGGGAATTAAAAAGGCAACAATACGTCTTTGCTGAGATAAAGAAGCCAATCACTAATGCAGATTTTTTTAACTACAGAGGAAAAAGGAGAATAGATATGGACAACTAAGAGCTATATCTACATTTCCTTGCAAAGACCTAAATAAGTTTAACCTAAACCAAGTCAAACTGTCACTATTTGGTTTTGATACCATCTCAGCACATTAAGCCTTGTAATATATCACTAATGGGAGAAAGAAATCCAATTATGTGTGTTGTAGCTAAGAACTTGTTCTAGACAGAAATATTTAATGAAAAATTAGTTTGGGGAGCTGTGCTAGGAAACCACACAAAGAACATGGCAGTCCCCACCAAGGACTACCTCCCAAGGATTTCCTGCTCTAGCTGTGCTCTCCTTGCAGATTTTTATTTCTGTTAGTTTACCAATGGCACAGCTTACTCTAATTATTTTCTATAATATAATTTTCTATAACATATTTCTATAATTTAATAATTTTAAAAATACTTTAAACATGTCATTTAGCTAATTACAACCCTATACAATATTCCCTGGCATTCAGAAATTTCTTCTCTGTGTAGCTGAATACAGGCATCTTTCCCAGGAGTCTGTACACAGAATATTTAAGAAGTCTCATTCATCATTCCACCAGCCCTAAGGAATGTACAAAGCACATCTGCTCCAACTCTGGAGCAAGGTTTTCCACACCAGCAGGGCAAATAGGACACAATAACCACTCTGCCCAAGCAGTGGCAAGACAAGGTGACCCAAGACCAGCCTCCTGCTCATGATGTGCAGTGCCTGCCATCAATTGCACCTCTCATCCCCAAATCCAAGGGGTGGAATTACACTGCACAACAAACAGAAAAATATCCAGCTAGATGTCCAAAAGTACTTAGGAGAAAAAAGCTTCCAAACACCTGTTTTTCCTCACTATTGTGACAAGGGATTTCACAGGGAAATGGTACACTTCAACCACCTGAAAAGTAACAATGGGAACAGGATGCAATGAGGATATCAGTATTTTCACACATTTTTCCAAAACAGATTTGTCACTGTGGTGTCCATTTAAAATAAAGTAGAGTATCCATTGTGATATTTCCCTTTTTTGTGCACTTGCTTTAAACCAGGAAATATTAGAAAGAAAGCTACAGCAAATATATAACCTTGCTTTAACAAAATAACCCAAACAAGTAAGCAAAAAATCCCCCAAATTCACACACTATTCTTCAAAATTTTTAAGTAACTGTTACAGAGACTGGAAACCGAATTTTGTTTTCTCGGTAATTATGAAAAACCTGTTGAGCATGGTAAAATTCACAACAAGAAACACATCAGTAGACAGGTCTACAATCTCCTTCCCTTCTTGCATTTCCTCCAGGCTGGATTAAACCAAAACCACTCATATATCAGAACAAAAAGATACTTGAAAGACATTCACTATCTCTTTTCTTCTTCCAAAACACTTCCAGCTTTCTGTGCAGGTACCATTTTACAGGTATACTTTTCCTCTTAGGACATGTGATGCCTCAGCTGTATCTCTGTCTCTTACCAGATCGGAAGCGCTCGTCCCTCGAGTTGGTGGATCGGGATTTCTGCTGCTTTGATACCCCAGCAGTGGCTTGGGAAGAGCCTGGGACTCTGTTCTCTGCTTGCAGGGATGGATCCACACCTGAAACACAGTTTATTTTAGTACAAAATCAGCTTTGCAAATATAATATCTGCTTCCCATGTCTACACTGTTTCACTACCCTCAACACTTACTCACAAGTTCAACTGGTGCAAGACAGTACCTTTAAAAAGGGCTCATCTTCTACCTGCATTTTAACCCAATTTAATCTATACTCATTTAACAGAGCAACACTCAGCAGATTCACATTTCACAAAAATGCTGCAATTCTCTAGTATGACCTTCACAGATATTAATGCAGAATTACTGTCAGCTTCAGCTGTGTAAAAGCTCCTGCTGTAATCTAGGTTGTCTGGGTGCTTTATATACTTCTGAAACAATGACAGACCTTCCCAGCCTCACACAATGTAACAAAAGTAAGAGGAACAGAACCATTCTCTACTTGTTTGCTCTGCATCTTATTAGAACAGGGCTCTGGATAACCCCGAGCAGTTGCTTCCATTTAGGCTGGCAAATATTCAGGAAGATGAATCTCAATTTTACACTGTAGCACAAAAGGAAAAAAAAAAATCAAAGGGGTGGACAGTAACCATTAAATATCCACTATCCTTTCCCCATCCCCAAAATGAGATGACTCCCTGCTGGCTCTTGATCCATCAAGGACTATATAAATTTGGACTAGAAACTTCCATTTGCAAATTATACATCCACACTTCAAAATAAAATATAAAAATTCCAATGCAGCTAGAAGGTTTATTTTGCACAATCCTAACATAAATTTAGCTTAGTGCTGTGTTTTACAATGAACTTTCCTCAGCCATGTAAGACCTGCTGCATCAAGGTCACTGTATGTATTCAGCCCTTGTACCACACAGGGCTGAATATTCATTTCACTCCTTCCTTCCCTTAAAGAGCTTTTGCTTTCCCAAGTCTTTTGAAAACAACACATTTTGGAAACCAAGTATTTTGAGTACAACATTTTCAAAATGCAAATATTTACCAAAAGCAACTCTCACTGAATAGAAGACATCATTCCAGAGGAATCTGGGTTGGTTCCTTTGCAAGGCAAGATCTTACTTTAACAAGTAGGAAAAGGTTCCTTCCTCTCTCATGGGGCTTCTGTTCCCTTTGTTACAAAGTGAGTATCAGGAAAGAAACTGGCAACTACTAACAAGTCTAGGAATATAAGATGTTTTTATGAAGGCATTTCAGTAAGATAGTCTCTACATTAGAAGTGTAATTGGATTAAATATCCTGTTTCTACCCCAATGGATGAAAAAGAACTTTCAAATACTCTATTTAAATGTAATATCCTCATGGAAAGTGCTTTATCATCTTCATGACAAGGTAAATTACCATATACCAGCTTTCTTGGCTATCTGTTATGACTTTTGGATGAATGACTCCACAATCCCTTTCCCAACCCCTTTGCAGCTAACAGTGAACACCTCTGGAGGTGTTCAGAGACAACCTTGAGCTACATATGGGTTCAGGGTGTGGGTGTGGTAAAAATGAGCCTAAATAATAGAAAAACAAAGGAACATTTAATAATTCACACAGATCTAAGTTTTAAGAAATTAGTCCCACTCCAGAGATAAGCTCCTTTCTTTTACAGTTTGCAATAAAGAACAAATACATTCTCACCTAATTTTTCCTGTTTTCCAAAAGTAAAGCTTTTTAAACAGATGACAAAATAGCTAACTGCATTTCCCAGTAGGAAATATGGAGACAGCCCAGCAAAGAAACCAAAGTGTCCTCAGTGGAACAGAACAGAATGTGTGTTTATCAATCTACAGACCTAACACCCCTTGAAACACTCAAGCAGAATTCTGTTTGTATGAGAAAAACAAATGTAGTCTGCCAAATGAATTGATTCAACAGATCTCGAAAGTGGTAAAAACAGTGCAGAATTCTATTCCACATTTCACTTGAACACAAGTTTTCCATAATCACAGGTCAACAGTCCAGGGGGATTTGTTGGTCTGGAAACAATAAACAACAGCTTTAGAGTGTGTTAGAAAGACTGAGGCAAGTAATCTCCTTAAGCCTGAGCCAAGCAAATAGTCAAGGCAAAGGGATAAAATGATAACTACAATGGTACAAAAGAGAACAGGCAGCAGGACTGGGAGCCTCCCTCTAACTAAGACTACTTAAGAAATTCTCATAAAACATCATATGTACATAATTTTTGTGTAATTTTGTCAAAAGAGACCTTGGGTGAAAAAGACAGCAAAAGAAAACCAGATTTTTTTTTTTTGCTGTGCCATTTCTTTTTCTCCAGGAGGACTGTTAGCGGTAAGTAGAAAAAGAGATTCATGTTCTTCCCAATTCCTTACTCTTCCTATTTGTAGTCTTGTAGTAACTACAGGTCTTGAAATCAGGATTTGTAAGAGCCCCTTTTCCATTCTGTAATCCCCTGTGGGAGGAAAATAACCTGGAAAATGAGCTGACTGGTATAACCCATCAGCAGATGACAGCCTGCATTGCATGCAGGATGTCCTAAGTCATGTGCAATCCGAGCACTACTGCTTGGCCACACCAATCCTGGGGGCAGGAGGAGCAAGGAAGAAGTGACCACACATAACAACAGGAGTCCATGACCACTCCAACACCACAACACACTCCTCCTCTCGAGACTCAGATTTTTGTGAATCAGAGTTATTGTGATGAAGCTTGTATCAGTGAATCTCGGAAGTTCCTTTTAAATTAGGAGGAGGCAAGAAATCCTTGGAACTGTCAGAAACCACAACTCAGTTTCTTTGGATTCAGTCTCCCTTCTTGCTTTCTCACAGTAGGTTTCATATCACAGTGCGAAAACACCACCAATGAATCTGAAAAACGTCAGTTTTTGGTAAAAATAGTAAGATAGTGCATCTGACTCTTAGGCTACATATAACTAAAATGCTGTTCCACAAGCCTGGTGAGCTTGTTCATTTATTCTCCTACTATGCAAATCACTACCTTAGCCTTCAGCAAAAGCAGATGGGTAATTAGGCAGTTTCCCCACTCACATAAATACCTTTACAGAAAAGACATATACTAAAGGCATTTTATCCACTATCACTGCATTTTCTCAATTTTTAACTTGCTCAAAGCTAGCAGGAATAAAGTCACCTTGAAAAGGATTCTTGTTTCAACTAACTGAACAATTTGCTTCTACAGGATAAAATTAAAAATAATATTCCTGTGTTTGTCCATCCTCAAGCATTGGAGAATCAAGACTAATACTGGCATTTCAAGCAATTTTTATTTATACAAGCAAAAACAATTTTACTATAAGAGCAGGGAAGAGCTGACAGGACAAGGAAGATTCTCTGCTGGCCTCAGTGGGGAGGATGTGCAGGATAAAGACATTAGGTGGGTAGAGATCAAATTTTCAAAACATAATGTGTTAGAGAGCTCTGTACAGAGGAGAGGGGAAGAGGGAGGCCAAAGAGGAAACTCCAGACTCTTTGTACATTATCAAATCTTTCTGCAGCTATTGAATTGGGTCTGGAAATAAGAAAGGAACAAACTACAGCAGCCAGGTTCAAAGTGTGAAAAGAAAGGAAAAGGCATGACAAGAAAATCCAGAAAGTGGAGGTCTGGCTCTGGGGCAGTTACTGAGTATCCAGTCCTCTCTCAAGTTCCATGTTACCATCCTCTACAGTCATATCCCATCTAAGAACATATTACTTGCTATACACACATTTTTTATCTTCAAGATCCAGTTTTGGAAATGTTCACACCCTCCAGATTAGAGGGACTGAAAAAGGGTTTGTCCAATATAATTTATTTCCCAGAATAAGGTATTAGAAATTCAAGAGATTAGAAACAATAACAAAAGGCATCGTACACATGCACTATGTCCGACAACCTTCCATGACTCTATAACGTTTTCCTCTACTCAAGGAAGTAAATTCCAGCTCATAAGCTTCCACTTGAAGCTCATGAAACCATTTAAGGGCATGAGCACTTTATATTCAAGGAAGCATGAAACAACAGCAAAGAATACAAAAGCATAGAAGACACTTGTTACCAAGTCAATGAAACCAAACACAAGCCAGGATTTGGATCCAATTCAGAGAATCCAAACACTGACTAAATCATCTCAATGAAAATACCCACAAGTAAGAGACATACTTACTTAGACATTATGACAGACTGGTAAGCAGAACACCCACAGGCCAATAGCTAGAACTTTAATTTCTCAAAATAATAGTCCATTTTAAGCAGCAGCTCAGGAGGTGCTTCACAAGCAGCCCAGCACTCCTAATGTAAAAGGATGTGCACTGAATTGAAAAGGCACAAGAATAGAAATCTCTTGATATTTTGAGAAACTGAGCAATGAAGCTATAAACTGCTTTTCTGACTAGCCTATGTGAACACATTACATTTTCACATACCTCATTTAAACCAAGTACACCAAGATCCAACCAAATTAGCCAATTAAAATTTCAAGATCCTTTGATCACAGGCATTATACCCATAGTATAAAGTGGGAGTTTTAACTCTATAGCACCAAGAAAGGTATTTATAAATTTGTCTCATAAATTTTAAGACACTATAAAGCTTTTGTAGACTCCAAGACACCAGAGTAAGTTGCACATTCCCTAAAAATGGAACTGCAGGTACAAAGTGCTATAGGGGTATGTAAAACTCATCCCACTCTGACTGAATGAGAGGCTGATTTGTGAGTACTTAGACCCACAAAGATGTAAAAACAAAAATCACAGTTACACAGAATCACACAGAGCAACCAGGTTGGAGGGACCTTGAAGATCACCTGGTACAGCCAGGAACAGAACACATATGTATTTGGGTAGCAGCAGAAAAATTATTTAGAGACATAAACCCATGAAAATGTAAGAAAAATAGAGGTATGGGACATGCCAGCTTCAACCAAAACTAGAGGAGGTTTCATAATAATTTTCCCTTAAAATAAAAATTTGAAAATGTTTAACACCTCAATTTTGCTGGAGCAGAAGTGCTAAGGAAGAAAAGAGAAGAAAATAATAAAAGAAAATAATATTAGAGTGGAATCACTCTGACACCAGAGAAGAAATGAAGTCACTCACCAAGGTGTTATTCTAGCCCTAACTAAATCCAGTGAAATAATTTCCAGGGACTGCTCTGTAAAGCAGCACCAGGACACTAACTGCAATTGCAACCTCATTTACACAGCCAAAGAGGCAACTGTAAAAACATCAGTAAGACATCAGCATACTCAGGAAACAACCATCACAAGGCAGGAGTTTTACTTGAGGTGCTAGAAAGGAGGTTTAAGACCATCACCCGCCCATCAGGACAGAATTCTCACTGTAATTGCTGCTTATTTCATTGTGTTATTTCTGAATACTTTTACACCCCAGCTCTACTCATATTCAAAATCACCCTCTGCCATGTATCTGATGTTATCCATCACTCAGAAGCTTCACCATGCAGCATGCCAGATTGCCTACAGATATAATTAATTATTTCCTCACAGTTTTATCTGGAATTTGCATGCAGAGGTTGACTGAGGAAGCCAATTACTGACTGTTAAATTTTACTTCATTAAAACAATTAATTACTGTTTAATGCTTGCTACTACTCAACACTTGTTTTGGATTTTGCACAGTGCACTTTGTTGGATCGGTGAAAAATAACTCATTCTAGTTATTATTTCCATATAATTACAGAGTTCTATAGTTCCTAAGCAAAATCTTTACATTTCCACTGACTCTTCATCACTGCAGATTTAAAATTTTAGAATACAAAACAATCTACAGGAATAAGACACTTGAATCACAGGGTGTTCTGCTTAATTTTCCTGTTAATTGAAAAGGTGCTTTGCAGCCACTTCTGTCTTCTTCTGTTCACCAAGCCCTCTGTGGGTTGTTTAACACTGTCTGGGTAATGATTTGGCTCCCCATAGATTCAGCCATACAGTGCAGCAGAAGATAGCCCAACCCATAAATTACATTTTATTGAGAGAAACAGGAGTTTGCACATGATTAGTTTGTAGGTGGCAGTTGATGAGGTGTAACAGGGAAAGTTAAACTTCCAGAACCCAAACCTGTGGGCATGCAAGTACACTTTTAAGACATAAAGCTGTAGAAAGACATGATTTAGTGGTCCTGGAGACATCAAATCATAGAGCAAGAACTCAACAAATGTAAAATGCTGACATTCATCAGTCTGCAAAAACCTGATGGATACTGAACCTTATGAATCCTATCAGGAATGCTGCAATTAAATTGTTAATTATGAAAAGCTTCTGCAGGCTCAAAGCCTTTGGGACTCCCACACACTATTCTGAGCCATGCTGAAGCTGTGTCAATTAAGGAAATTTCAAGTTAGAACTGGGTTAATGGAGCATATGTCAGGAAACTGAACCAGGCAGTTAGCTTCATGTTTTAAGCAAATTTTATCTTTTTACCAGAGCATCACTCTTTGTGCTCAGAGGCAAACAGTCTATTCATTTCTTTTAGCATATTAAAGCTAGATTCCTGTCAGCTTAATGCTAATCTAGGCAGAAGTGGTAAAAAAAGATCAGGTAATCTGGTACTTCTTAGAAAATGTGGTATCAAGCAAGTAGGACAAACCACAGGATTCGCTGACTCATTACACTACTGCTTAAGGTGATTAGGGAAAATATAGCTGAACAAGGAGAAAAATCTTAAAGCAGTTGAAAATCTAAACCTACTTTAAGGAGTATGGCAGACAAAGTACTGGAGTTATCTAAGCTATGCTTGAGAGCTGAGTACTTGAGTATTTGTGCAAACAGCCTTGTGAGAGCTGAGAAGGAAAAAATATGAAGTAAAACCCCCACTGTCAACAGAAAGGAGTGAAGGCAGAATAAATCAAAGATTATGCGAGATTAAACATGAGACAGAAATTCAAAGACATGACTTTCTAGGAGACAAAGTGCACTGATAGAATATTTCTAGTAATTGTGAATCCTTCACCTGGTCTCAGAATCTTTAACTAAGCTGAGTTAGAGGACAGGGTATTTTGAACAGAAAACTGAGACAGTTCTTTCCAGAAAAATGGTGTGAGGAGGAGAAGCTGTGGCAGGTGCAGCTAGAGCTTGCTGCTGATTGTCGAAGTCCTAAAACTCCAAACTGCTTCTTTGCAAGGAGCAAGCTATTTTAAAGTGATGACTTTGGTTTTGCTTGGCCTACAGAGATTACAAATTTGCTAAAACCTACATCTATTCTTAAAAAAATCCCAAATCCAAATAAAAACCAAAACCATAAAAAAAGAAACATTTGCTAAGAACCCCCATGATGAAACACCAGATTATGTTCTGACTGTTCAACACTGTCTCAGTTTACAGCATTTTATTATTGCTTCCACTCACCTTAGTTTTATTCTCATTTCCCCTTATCTTAAAATCTGTCGAACTATGGAAAATTGGAGGACTATAGAACACCAAATCTCAGTGGCAGCATAACAACCTTAAACCCCAAGTGTTTTCAGTATCCTAGCATAAAAAATATATTTTAAAAAGCTGGACACTTAGACTTTGGCTGTGGATGATGAAGTCTGATAATAGCCAGCTTCAGAAGTAATAGTTTATATATTAAAAAGTCAGCACTTTGAAGAAACAGAGGGGATGAGAGAGTGTGTGGAAATGGGGTGAGGCACAGGGCAAATGCAAAAAACAGCACATTAAAGCATGGAAGTGAGGACCACTGAGTATTTTCATCTAATGAAAGCAGCCAATTTGATTTTAGCAATAATTTTATTAATTCCTAAAGTTATTTTAAAGTCTCAGACACAGTTGTCAAACTGAAGTTTGCTGACAAAAAATGTTACCATTTAACATTTCATATAAAACTATAAAAAATATATATTTCAGGCTTTTTCCTTGCTCTGCACTTCTCTGTGACAGCCATTTACCACTGCTGGTTAGATGCTATATCAAATACTATTATAATTCATCTAGTCTATTTAGTGAAAACTTTTCCATTTTGTATTTTCAAAGTTTTGACACAAAGGTCTAACTTCCATGCAGTCTCTCACCTTGAATTAGTGGTATGTACCGTGCTAATAGCTTTGCCCTCTTTTTTTCATATCCTTTCTGAGTGATGTCTCCTAAAGAAAAGAAGAAATAAATACATATTATTTAGAAATTCTACATTTAAATCTTTGCATCAAGCATATTCTGTCAGCAACGTATCGGTGAAAGAATTTAACAAAGCAAACTATGCAGGGAAAAAAAACAACAAAAAAGGCATTAATATTATATACATATATAGATTCAGCCTACTTCTGGCCAAGTAGAACCCCTTTTACTCACGCATATTTTACACAGAAGAGTTCTTAC
Source organism: Chloebia gouldiae (assembly GCA_003676055.1). NCBI lineage: Eukaryota > Metazoa > Chordata > Aves > Passeriformes > Passeridae > Chloebia > Chloebia gouldiae. The sequence goes on along the minus strand of QUSF01000070.1, from coordinate 313,244 downwards.
TCTCCATTTAAAAATGATTCTTAAGTACTTTCCTTAAACCATAAGGGCTGTGTTTAATTTTTTGCTTAATATTCTCAATTTACTCAAATATCTGTCCCACCCCTATATCAGAGAACACTATCAGACACAAAGTCATTTCATTCTGCCATTCCCAACCTCCATCCAAGTGAATATGTATAATTTCAAGCTATTGACATTCCAAAACAAGCAATGGGAGTTCAAAGACATTGTTCAAAACAGGTAAGAAAAACAAATGCACAACCTGGAGTGTTTCAATCATAGCAGGTATTTCAAACTACAATCAGCCAGTTTTTCTTCATAAACCCATATAAATATTATATATAAAATTTGGACACAAGACAGAAATTACCATTTTTATTGAGCGGGAAAAAAAATTAGCAGAAGAAATACACAAAAATATAATTTTTATGCATATATAGTATTATTATATCAAAATGAGAATTAGCTCAAACTAAAACAAAGCACTACAAATGCCCAAGCAGATTTGGCTGCTGGGAACATGTGGTCAAAATGATCAACTACACTTTTTACAAAAAAAAAAAGGGTATCAGAAGATAGCTTTTTTCAGAAGAAGAGATGCATAATTATCAATTATGCAAGAAATAAAAAACTCAATCAATAGACAAGAAGCACCAGTAAGAAGAGTTTTTCTTAAATCGGAAGTTATTTGGAAGACAAAAGCTCAGCAAATTCTTTCAGGATCAAAACTGTACCTTACACAAATGTGCTGCACTGTCAGCTCAGAGAAGACATCAATTTGCACAGCTTCAAAAATGCTCCACAGAATCCTTATCCCAACCCTCTGTGCAGCTCAGCCTCTGCCAGGTACCACCCAACTGCACAGGTAAGCCATGATCAAAAGGCAGGGTTGGAGAGAGAGTCCTGTTCAAACCAGAATACTTCACACGCTGGCATCTTGCAGCACATGGAAATTCTTTGATTTTGCTGGAATGCTGACTTGAAGGACTTTGCTTGGATGAGGTTAAGCAAAGGACAAAGTCAAAAGCATCTCTGTAGCTTTCTGCAACGCTGTGGCAGGTTGAGCTTTGCTGCCCAGCCAAGCTGGGCTTTGTTCCTTTCTCCAAAGCCTGGGGGTGGGGCTCTTCCCAACAACTGCTCCCCCTTTGTCCCAGAGCCTCGAGGGGATTCACCCATCATATGGGCTTTTTGTGATCCCTCATTTCTTCCCAAAAGAGCCACACTGATACACCGGGGCCACAGCTGCTGTCATTTAGCCTAACTTTCTCCTGAGTTACTGGATTATACAAAAGCAATCTGAGGTTCCTCAATCTCAGCGATGCAGCTGGGAAGCCTGCATAAAGCCAGGCACTGAGCTGAGCTGTTAGAGTTCTCTTTGGAAGAGAATTTACTTGAAATATCTGAAGTACCATAAAGCATATATTGTAAAATACATCAGAGGTGCCAAGAAAATTAATCTAGACAGAGATGAAAGTGGTAACATTTCTTAAAATGATCTATAAAAATATATTCTTCTTTAGTGGATTCATTTATTTACAAGAATCTGTCACATAGTTACCCTGATTCTGCCCAGGCATGATTCTATTCCACCATGTTAGCACTAGACCTAAAAGAATCTTAATGCCAAATTCACTAAATTGAACTGAGAATTGATCTATGAGAGCCTGGAACTTGCTAAAGATAGGGAAATGGCTCCTGGTACCCAGTCTGCAGTGGTCAAGAGCAGAAATATTTCTAAATGAGCTGACTGTACATTAAACGTGGATGAACCTAATCAGCTGGATCAGCTCTGCAAGATGAAACCTTTACGAACTGCACTGTCTGGCCACTGGTGAGCACAGCCACAATTGCAGGTCCATCACCTTGACTGCAGAAACCTTTGCCAATTCCTTCAGGATAAAGTCAAGGGCACCAATATTGGCTTCTGCCTCAGAGGTGGCTCCTGGGTGGTTTGGAAAGGCAGGCAAGTTGCCAGTGTAAAACATAACATACATGTCATCTGTAGAAGTATTTAAAGCATATCCCCCATGTTTCTGGGATAGGCTGCCACTGTATTTGAAAAGTTGGTGGAGGTGGAAGAATCAATTCAGCAGACATCATTGCTAATTCTATGTCTTAAACAACCTTTTTAAAAAAGATGAACCAAAGATCAAAATGCAAATCCTTTAAGATAAACTACAGAAACACTGGAAAAGATGGAAGAAGGTTAAGGAACAATGGCAGAAATTAATCAGTCTAAAGAAAACCAGAAATGGTTTGGGACAAATTTTCTCCATATGCACACCTGTGAGCTTCAAGCTGGGCCACTCACAGATGTGCTACCAAAAGATTCTGCCAGTGACAGTTCACAATCATTTTTATTTAACCCACAAGCTTTTATCACCACCTAAACTAGGAACCAGAACAACTCCTCCAAACCTACTACGAGTACCCATTCCAAGACTTACCTGGTACATGTTCTCCCAGACACTACACTTGTGTAAATGAGGCAAAAGCCAAACTGATCAACAGACAACAAAGGAACTAAAAGATGAAAATCATTACTTGCAATCAAAGAAAGATTTGGATCTCCAACTGTACAGCAGCCAACACTTGCTGCCATCCCCTGAGATATAGGCTCTGGCAGTTAGTTCTGTGCTTACCATATCTGGTAGGTCGACTGCTACTTTAATTTAGTTTGCATATGATGAGCTAAGTGAAGTGTGAAAACGTCTTGATTGGAATCTTTCATATTACAGGAATCTCTTTAAAATGGAAATGACATCTGATCATTTCATATGGTGATGCATTTGACTAAGCCATTAGAAATTCTATTTCAAAGACCCTATTTGAAACATCCTGAGAGCATCACGATGCCTTTAAGCAGTATTAGAAGTTTAGCATGACTTCACTGAAAATGTGTGGTACTGGTAAGTCTTAATTTGCAGCAGGATTTGCATCCCTTTGAGGGAATTCAAGTTATCAAAGTACAAAACTTGTCTGATGTAAAAGTGGCAGCACAGTCATGTACAACTATATAAATGCAGAATTTCATTAAACCTTTGCACATACAACAGAATCACTGGAACATCAAGTTCCAGACACTAGTCAAATAATGACTAGCTAATTATATGTATCTTAATGATAGAAATGGAAGGAATTTGACCAGTATGTGCATAGCAAAAGATCGGGTCTTCCACTCTGTTCACAACTGCACAATGGGACTATATTTTACAATACCATTAATTGCCTAATACATTATAGAAGGAATTATCAAAACTAATAAACTTAGTTTGACCAAGCCATTAGGAATTTTGCAATTGACAAAGCAATCCAAAGTAACATTCAGAATTAGAAAATTTGAAATTAGAAAGAATAAGAAAATTCTATTCTGACACATTTATATAGCACCTTTTCACCTTGAAGTTTCAAAGCAGTTGCAGGATGAAGGCATCACTTATATTTTACAACTTTAAAAAGCCAAGGGTGGGTGAATCCTGCAGTTCAGAGAGGACATGCAAAGTCAGTGCATTCCAGGTTATTCTATTCCATACCACCCATACTGGTGAACTGTGTGTGTACATAGGGAGAAGAGAGAGCTTCTCCTTTTAAACTCTGGAATTGCCTGACTTAAACACTTATTTGCTTCATCTGCCAGGAGTCAGCATCTGACAGTGCAAAACAAGGTTAAATAACTAGATCACAAAAGCAGCCTCAGCAGCAGTTTCTAGGCTCAGTTAAGCCAAATTAATGAATTGTTCTTCCACTGCTGCAGTAAATCCTTAAGCTGGGTCCACAGGGAGACAGGAAAAGCTCCAACTCTGCCACTTCCCTTCTATGCTGCTGGAGCTCCCTGCAGAACACAGACACAGACTGAGATGCCAACTATATGTACACCTGTGGGTGAACAACATCTACCACACCAGGTACCACTTCCAGTCCTCATGAGGATGGAGATCAGTAACATTGCCATCCCCTTCAGAAGGCTGAGGAAAGCTACACACATGGGGAGGAAAGAATGGGAATCCTCTGGCCCATAGGGAATGTACTGTCTGCTTCCACAAAAGCCAAAAGTTGGGGACAAACAGACTAGGAGTGGTCAGGCAGATCAAATGGACAAGATCTTTAATCTTCAAACCAAAAACTTGATGTTTACTTATGAATAACTCTGACACAGTTGTTTTAGTAAAATTCCAAAGTGAAAAGCTTTAGAAAGAATGCTGTATACATGCAATGTGCTCCCCATAATGGAAATTCAAAACAACCAAAATCTCCGGGCACTATAGAAATGAAAACACTCTGAGTTTTTTTTTTGTCACTCTCTAGCTGTATCAAAGATAAAATACCAAAGTAGAATATCTGTCTGACATATAGTAACCAACTATTATAATGAAGGAGGTCAGAAATAATTATCTGAAGCAAATCATTCTACGGTATCCCCAAAAAATTCCATGAAAACTGTCTCTAGATTTTCTGAAGATGTAAATCGGGAAACAACCAGGTATGGAGTAATCAAAGAAAAGGCTTTCTAAAGCACAACTTCTCCTTTCACATCCTTCACAGACTCATTATACAAGGCATAGTGATTAACACAACAAAGGTACTTCAGGCTATTAAACTAGTATGAAACTTTACGGTGTGTTTTCAGATGTCAGCAATACTGATTTTTTTATGTCCTCCCTCCATTAATATGCAAGAAGTTAGCCCATATTTAAACTTTGGTAGCAACCACAAAGATCACAGCAAAAGTGCCATTTAGGCATGATGCACCACTCTAAATACTGAAGCACACGGATTCAAAAATCCATGACCATGGAAATACCCACTACATTTATGAGACCATGAAAATAATCTAAAAATTCATGAAGTATGTTAAAAAAATACAGTGAGAATGTCTGTAAACTGCAGTGTCTACTCCATACACAGATTATTTTAATTTGTAAACTATGAAACTTTTTCAATGGATTTCTAGGTCTCGGTTTCAGATTTGATTAGTTTCCTCACATGACATTACCATACCCTCACATGCACTGTAAAACCATGCTTTTAGAGAAAAGATCTACACTTAATCTTTAAATAACAGGCTAGAGGTGGTGGGGGTGGCTACTGGGCAAAATTTTACGGTGAATACAGACACTTTGACTTCTGAAAATAAAACACTGGCATATTAAAAAAAAAAACAAACTTCATCAGTGTTCATGTTAAAGCTACATAAACAGCATAATACAATATAATTTTAGTAAGAAATCAGACCTCACTAATCTATTGGGAGCACATAACTCATCTGACATGATTACAATCAGATGAATGATTCAGAGATCCCGGCTGAACTACAGAATGATAAACTGAAAAAAAAAAAAAAAGGAAACCAGCTGAATTATTCACAGAAGGAAGGCAGCAAAGCAAGCCAGCTGGTGCACACAGACATCCTCTCAAGGCAGGAAAAACACTCCATCAATCCCTATTAGGACCAGAACAGTTCAGTGCTTGCACATTTAGGAAACCCCAGCATGGGTCCCTGTGGTGGATAAATTTATTTACAATTTACTTCCAGTTGCAACACTACTCATTAAGTGCATTTTCTGATGAAAGGGGGTTCACCCTGAACAGCATGAACCAAACATTGGCAACAAAATATTGAGCAGGGAGGTTGGACCAGATGACCCACTGTGGTCCATCCCAACCTGGCCCATTCCATGATTCTGTGGTTTCTGCCAACTGCCCCTTTTTCCTTGTTTATCTGTTAAAAAGAGCCAAAGGAAAGCCAGGTTTGGTGTCTGCAGTCTCAGATGCTCAAGCCCCCAGCCAGAACCTGCTTGAGGTCGAATGTCACATGCTGATCCCAGAATGCTGCCAAGGCAGGGCTTCAGGAGTAGAATTTTCTATGAACTAAGGTTTGTTAAAACCTTATTTGTGAAATGCATCTTTATCACAACAAAATACTGAACACAAGAATCATTTTTAAATTGGCTGCTTAAGAACAAAGCATGTTAGGGAGAAAAGGTAAACCAACAGCAGTACTACCAAACACATTTTCAGAATCTCCCATGCAGTGATACCCATAATCAAAGGCCTGAAAAATACTCTTTTGCAGTAACATATCCTTACCAACCTTAATTATGATCTGGAAGAGACAGTTTGGCAGTACCTTAAGTCACTTATTCTTCCTTACCACTTCTGCCTAATTGCAATTGCTGTTTCCCAAAATATTATGGATATGGATTCTGTCCTGCATCTTTTGGTCCTCTGTCTATGTATTTGATGGTATTGCCTCTAAATGTCCTTACCAAGCTACTTGGTTATTTACCTTTACTAATCATAGTGTAAGATATAAAGTATTTGATTGTCAATTGCATGAGAAGTACGAAGTGCCTTTAACTGGACCTACTAAAAATGCTGCCATTTGGGAGGTGGTCACATTTATAGAATCAGAGAATGGTTTGGATAGAAGGGACCTTAAGGCTCATCTAGTTTCAATACCCTTCTCTGGTCAGGCACACCTTACATTAAACCAGGTAATTAATCATAATTTATAGTTATTATATAATGAGTTTTATAATACCCACAATATTATCAAAGTATTATAATTTACAATTATGATTATATAATTAATTTCTAATTCCCTTGTTAAGGTAATTTCATTAAACTGCTTTTCAATTCATTCACAGTGACTTCTTACCTTTTCTACCTTCTTGCTATCACAATAACTCAAATACATCTGTTTTTTTCCAGGATTCCCCCATGGGAGTTATTCACAGAAGATTTTGGTCCATCCAAAAAGCTGTATTCTCAAGTCTTCCCTATTCACACAGACCAACCTCCTCCTGTGCTAGGATATGCTCATCTATTTCCTGCCAAATTATGCCTCTGGTTTTCTGCTAGCCAATTTCTTACTTTTTTGAGTCTGGGAAACAGACAGGAGACAGAAAACTACCACTAAATTATTCAGAAAATCTCTACTAGAACAACCATGAATGTCAGACAGGCAACTCACTTCATGTTTTCCTTTTCTTTCTCTTACATTTGATCTCACCAAGTCCACACCATAGAAATTCATTAAGGGCTCAGCTCAAATCTAATGTGCAGCTTTGGTGCTGTCATTAATATCATTAATGACCATTGTTGAAAGGTCACTTAAATGTGCTGAAAACTCTGTCCATCATGAGGGTGGCTGAGGAGGACGGCAGCAGCAGAACTGTAAGAAATAGAGGCAGGGAGGCAAATGGTGTGGATGCACGAGGCAGGATCACAATGGGAAGAGAGGTACCTGCTCCCTTTTGGATGCCCCAAGAACAACTGCCGAGCACACATTCTGTGCCAGGCCCCTCAAAAACCCACAACAGAACAAAGCTTAAATTAAACAAAAAGTTTCAACAAAACCTGGTTTCAAGGAAGCAACAACACACCCAAGTTCTTCCACTTGACACCAACCAGTTCTGCTTTCCTCAAGCTCTTCCATTATAAGCAGCTTTCACCACCACAGCTCCTTAACACTGAGTATTATTAAGTAACTACAAATCATCTAATCACTTGGAATCTCCTTATTAAAATAAAAAGATTTCAAGCAATTCCTTTAAAACAATATTCATCTATGAACTTTGGAAAGTTCACACATTTGATGTGAAGCCCAGTACATAAAACCCACCAATGCAGTGCGCCCCAGTACTAACACATTACAATGAGTATCCAGAATGCAAGCTCAGACAAGCTATTACAGTTACAAAGACAAATACTGGAGCACAAAAATATCAGATTTAAGTTTATCCATTCAGTCCAACAAACACCCTTGCACGCAAGTACTGGGAAAATCTACATGGCTAAATTTATTTTTCAACAAGACCTGTGACTCATCCAGGGCACTGAAGAGACATTGTTCAATAAACTGAATATTGAATAGGTAGGTATCTGTTTTGCTTAATTCTTTTGCCAAGAGACAAAAGGCTTCAGATTGCAGGAGCTGATGAACAGGAAGGTCATGGATGAAGGCACAGGTTGGCGGTTGTTGGGAAGGAGACGACACCACCTGTTTCAACTTTTTCAACCTAAACCAGAAAATCCATACTTGTTTATACTCAAAACAATCTTATTCAGAGATGTCACAGTATGAAAAGTCACTTAATCCTAAATTCAGATCTGAGTGTGGATTCATTTCAAACCTCCTCCAAGATCACAAGCAGCACCTCTTGTTGGTGTTGAAACCTGGTAAAGCATCAACAACCTGTTGGATGCTTGAGACTGATGCAGGACAGCAAGCAGGACCACCCAAGGACTTCAAAACCAAACCAAGCCAAAAACAAAATCCCCAGAAAAACCCAAACGCGAGAAGAGATGTTACTGTTCACATGGAAGTCAGTACCTTCAAAGACCTACTTGCACCGTGGATAAAATTGCATTAAAAAAGTTTCAAGATACATGCAGAATGAAGCAAGCTACTGTTAAGTTGGTTTTCACTCCATCTCCTGCATTTAAATTGAGGCAACTGGAACCTAAAACTCTCCATGCAAAAAACTCATTAGCAATGAAACTGAGTTTAAAGCAATAGGTTTTGAGACTTGTCTCCAAAAGCCCTAGAACCACTGACAATATCCTTCCAAATGCTCTGCTACAGAAGCACTTTCTCAGACAATTGAATGGTGTTGTTAAGAAGCAGCACATTAAACTGCAGTGGTTTATTATTTATTATTAAAAAATGAATTAAATATTAAAACGGCCAGAGCCACTCCAGCAAACCTTTGAGTTTCAAGGGATTATGCTAAAGGACTGCTTGTTTTTTCCATCTCTTATGGCAGTTGACTCCCTTACAACTGTTTCAATTACCAAGACTTAGACAATGTCTGGGATAAGTGGAATATAACAGCATTTTAAAAACTGACACCCCACATCATGTTTAAATTGTTTGAATATTTGGTTTAAACATTCCTAAGACAAAGCTGTTCTTGTTCAGGCATCCACTTTACTTTTAGATAACTCCCTACATTGCTAACACAGAACATGCAGATACTCTTAAAGATTTCAAATAGCTATAATCAGTCCCTTCATTTTAACTGATGATCAGAAGACACTTTAATGGCCTTGCTGCATTTCATAAACAGCTGTGAATTTTGAAACAATTAAATTCCTGTCAATCTAATATGTAGAAGCTGGTGATGAGACCTGTAGAAATGCTGTTTCACTTCATCTGCCCATTCATCTACACTAGGTTTCTCAACCTAGTGTAGATGTTCTCAACCTTTCTTCTTTCTCCCCAGTCTTGATTAAGACCAGGGAAAAAAAAAAAAACTTCCCTACCATGATTTATATTAATTAATGAGCATTTTGGGTTTTGTTCCTGAAAAAATTAAGACTCTCCAGCTGTCTGGTAAGAGAGCTCTAAACCCATCAATTTATATATATATATACATACATACACAAACACACATATATATACATACATACACCTGAATGTATTTGAACAAAATTTTCCTTTCAGAAATGCAACTCCTTTCCCAAGAAAACTGTCTTGGCAGGCCATTATTAACAGCTCTATTTTTCAGCCAAAATTCTGCAATTTTAGACTTTCCAACACCTCCAAACTACAGAGCTTTTCTGATTTTATATATTCTTCTCAGTATGTACTGTGGTCTTGTGAAAAGCACTGAATCCCAGTAATCCTATATTCTCTACAGCTGCATGGCTAAATCCTCCAGTGCTTAGGAAATTAGGCATTCCCCCAGAAGTTTAGCTTCTCTTAGGACCAATGTTATTCTAGTTTTCCTTAATTATCTTGCTGGCTTTTCCAGTGTACGTGACTTAACCCATAAACCATGAGTTTACAACACTCTAAACCTGACACAAGTGGATAATAATTTCAAATTCTTATATATTTCTAGTAGATGCTCAAGTGCTCTTTTAACAGCTTGACTGATTTATTCATACATTTAGAAAGTAACTTTAATTCCCAAATTCTTAAAGATACTTTAAGCATTTAAAATTTGAAAGCTTTTACACTTGCTACAGTTTGCTGCCCCGAGATTCCAGAAAGTTCCCTGCTGGGATTTAGGATTTTTCCTTTAATTTCTTTCTTTTATGGGATTTTCTCCCATATGTTGTCAGGAGACAATAAGGACCAGGTACTTAGGAGAGACAAAAGAAGTTGCCAAGCTAAGGGGAGGAGGGCACTTGGCAGCACTCCTCTTACCTGAGGTTTCTCTTGGAGGAGCTGAGATACCTGGAGGATTAGCCTGGGAAAAGGGGGCTCGGGCAGCTCCTAGCTCTCTCCTGTGCTCTCAGCATTTGGAAGGGAGAGAGGTTGTGGTTGCTGTGGGGAGAATTTATCAGCACTGTGGGGTTCTGTCTCCTGCTGCCTGTCTTCTACCGGGAGTGGAGCTGAAGCACCTAAAACACCTTAAGATGAGTCTCAAAGGTGTAAGCAACTGGATTTCCTTTACACCTAAGTTTTCCTCAGTCTCAAAATGCAACCCATTTGCAATTACCATGAATCACCAATTGCTAATTCCACTAAATACATATTACTTCACTGTTACTAATAATGTCTACAAACTGACAAAGCTGCAGAAGTTACTACACTATCACCTGGTTTATCATCTGAAGGGAGTGTGTCACAATGCTTTTTTGGGGATTTGGGTGGGGGGAATGGAGTTGGACAGGTTGCCCTCCTCTGGTCACAATGGAAAGGCACTGTGCTTACAGAAATATGTCTATTTAAATTATTCTGAACCATGTTTTGCTGATGATACTTCTACTAATTACAAAACAGCAACATTAACTTCAAGTGAACTGTCATACCGTCATTCTAGCACAAAATTAGGCAAGGTTCTTCACACAGCACCAGGTAACAATTTCACTGCAATCACTCTCCCAAATATAACACCCACTGATGAGGGCCACAAAGTTCTCAAGTTTTGCAGCTAACAGCTTCCCTTATGAAAGGGCATTGAGAACCTATTTCATGTGATGAACACAATTTTGATCGCATCAGTACTGCATGAGTCATCAATCTATCCCACAGTCCCCTTCAATCACCCCAGGGAATTATCTCATACCGATTCAGAATCTCTCTGTATCTTCCAGTGTCAAAACATTGCTTGTTTGAACACAGCAAAGCTACCTCTTGCCATGAGTCAGTTTATTGGGCTTCCCAAACTGCACCAGCTGCACCAACATGTGACTGAAGCCCTGCAGAGAACAGCTCCAAGCTGAGCATAAAGTGTCTATCAGTTCACTTCACTACTTACAAATATTCACTAAAGAAAGGAAAATCCTCCAAAAAACCTTGTGGGTTATTATTAGTACTGAATATTTTGGACAGAAGTGCATAAAACTGAGAAAAGGCTCATTCCACAGTAGGAAAAATCTACCTGTTTGTAGCACAATATTGGCTAAAAGGCCCTAACCTGAAAAGAGAACAACCCAAATAAATGGTACAAGCAACCCTGATGCAAGAGCTTGCCCATGGAAGATGCAGTGAGGGGCTGTAGGGCACAAAAAAACGTGCAATGATCACAAGAACAAATTGTCAGTTACTAGCTATTCACAAGTTTTATATGTTTAAAATTATTTAAAATTTTTTTTCACTCTGGCTGCAGTCCAGGGAACACTGGTCCTGCCAGGAAGAAGGAGCAGCAATATAGGAGTTGTGTAAGTACATACTAAGTTTGTAGAATCTAATTTATAATGGCTTCCATTTCAAATAAAAATACAAGACTATTTATTTCTTACTACTACCTACCATTTTCTGGTTTCCCTAAGCACTCTGCTACTCCTCCTCTGTCTCAAACCAGCCTGCAATCACCTTATCCCAACTACTCTGCCACAGGTCTGCAACACAGACTTATCTCACAGTTTAAGACCCATAAAACTTGCTAGGATAATAGTAACATATACAAGGATTTATTCACAGACATTTAATAATTTAAATTATGATTTATAATCTTAACAGTAATTTAAGATTAGAATATCGAGCCACAGCTATAAGCAAATACAGAATATATGTGTCACAGAAGGTTTCTATAGTTTTGTCTGGGCTGTGTGACAAGTTACTTACATTATTAGTAACAAAGAGGTAAAAATCAATTTCACTGGAAAAGGGCAATATCCATAGTAATACCTTTGTAGATCTTCAACCTAGCCCCTGCCTCCTGCAAACACCTTTGTTACAGGTATTCCCAGCACCTGAAGTTCTTTTTTCAATTAGCAGAATCTAAACATTCTGAAGGGCATGTGAAAACACCTTCTGCTACGAAGGGAAGAGTCTCATTTGCTAATGGTCAGTCTCCAGCATTGATAAATTGATATCCTGTGGAAATCAAATCAAATCAGAGCCCTGCCAATATCTGCTAAAACCTGAATCTGAAGAAAACTACGACTTTGCATTTATTTAGGCAATAATTGCCAATATATCTAATCCTGGCTTCGCAAGTGAGAAAAGTCTAGAATCACAAATACAATTTATTGCAACCACTAAGTTCATCAGAAGAATTTTCTGTTTAAAAATACCCATTTCCTTAACACATTCCTTCATCTGTAGCACGATCAAACTGGTTGATGACTATAAGTAATGGTTTTAAACTGACTGGTTTATTTAATTATTCATGAAAAGTAACCCAAACCCTCTCTAACAAGGAGGCTGTAGGTGGAAAGTGAGCACAGGGACAACAGTGCCCATCACCTTGACTCCTGTGCTTTTGCTCAAACTGGCATGTCCAGCTACAGATCTGCATCTGACCACCACAAAATAAATTATTTCTCCGTTTCCCAAACTGCTCAAGGCAGACAAACACATGGCAAAAACACAATGCACAAACCCACAGCAGCCAACAAATCCTGACCTCACTGGTGTTTCTGTGTATTAAGTCAACTGAGACTTTGCAGAATCAAAGTCTTCAGAGTGAAGCTCTTGACATGCTTGGAGGAGACCAAGGTGGGGGAGGACAGGCAGGGAAAAAGACCTCAAGTTCCTGTCAGGAGTGACTCAGGGGTCATCTGCTTGACTGTTAAGAAGTATCAAGGTCATACATTTTAATACATAGACATCTAACCCAGAGCAGTAGAAAGAAGGCAAAGAGCAAGAATGAGCATGCCCAGGTACAATTATTTTAATTCCTACAATGTGTACCACATAACCTCAACTAGCTGGTTTATAAAGTTTAAGCTTCTTTGTGATTTTTATTTAGCAAATGAGACCTTAGGTGAAAAAAATTCACGTAAATTTGCTTTTTTCAAATACTGCTTCTGAAAGAAAAATGAAGGAAAAAAAAATCTTTCCTGAGCTGCCATCTCTGAAAACAGTGAATATTCTTTGCAAGCTGAAGTAACTCTCACCAAATACAAATAATACACAAACATCTGAAATGAGAAACTTCGGTAATTTTGTTAGACAACACATAATTGCCAATAAACGTTTTGGGGTCACAATGCATTTTCCTAACCCTACCAAACTGTGTGCTTCCACAATATGGCCTGACCTCCTTTCTTTGCAACCACACATTCTGGCCCTTTCTTAATATTTCTTACTAGTTATAAAGTAAGGCAGAAATCTCAAAATGTGGGACTTTGACAGAATTCCATCTTAATACACAGGTAAGCACATGGAGCTGAAGCCCCTTCAGTTACATCCAACCCACCTCCCAGCACAGGTTTTCATTTCTCCATAAGCAAATAACTTCTCAAACACTATTTGATAAAATGCTGAGCTGACTCTATTTTCCTTGTATTGATGAAGCCCAGATCTGTGGGACACAAACATACTGACTGTGATTTATGGGAGCTTTCATAATTCAAGTTTTAGGCCAAAATGCTGGTACAATCAGCAAGTCCTACATTTCATTTGAGGCTGGATCCACAACAGATTGAAGGAACAGCCATTCAGATACAGGTAGACACTGAAAAAGTTTATTTTGGGTATGGATTCATGTTGCAACTAAGATGAAGTACTGGCACCCTCTTTCATTCTTCTGCCCTCAACTCAATCCAGCTCTGGGGCCATATGGCTATAAGTAGGAAAAAGGAAAAATAAAGAAAATCAAAAATCTGAGCCACAGTGAATTATAACAAAAAGCCAGAAAAATCTTATTTGCATCTATCTTCATAATATCACAACACCAGCTATTAGTATCTTTTCAGTGTCCATAAATAGCAAATCTTACAAGAGGCAGATTTTTGTCAGACATCAGTGGCATCCAGCAGAACACTGAACAAAAACTCCCTGCTAGTTGAGGGAAGAAGCCCAACTGGAATTCCAGGTGCTGGAATTCTCTTCAAGTTCTTAAAGGGATGGATACAGAGATAATCAAATAGAAATGTCTTGACCTTTAAAAGGTAACAACAGATATAGAAGATTACAAGCTGCTTCTTTCTTCACTGAATAGTGAATCAAAGACACCTACTACAAGGTACAAGCTTCCACACAGGAAAACAACAACAAAAATCCACAGAAGCTTAAAATCTTTGTGTCCTCGGGAGCACTGCTGGGGAAACACCACCTTGAGAAAGAAGAAAGGTCATAATAAAGCACTGAGAAAGTGATAGAAGGATATGATGATGATTTGGAGGCTTTAATTATTCAGTCACACATTTCATCTTGGTCCTCTGAATTCTGCATTGAAAAACTGCTTTGTTAGTCCTCTGCACAGGAAAATCATACACTCTATTTCACTGCACATCATGGTGGGGTAACAGTTGGACTCCATGAACCCTGAGGTCTTTTCCAGCCTACCTGATTCTATGATCTTTGAATTTGGGTCTGCAATCACCACATCAAGAAAACACGGGCAAAGTTTATGTTTCCTCAAGAGCTACAAACCTTGTGCCAAGAAACTGTCAAATACTTTGCTACTTGTATTTACCTTATTCCAAGGTAAATACAAGGGTTCTTAATAACCAAATGACTGTCATGTAATCAAGAGAGACTGGTATGTTTTCCCTCCCATTTGTATACAGGTATATTAAAGTCTGTCTTTCAGTAACAGAACTGGGTGATACATCTGTGACTCACCTGTATGAAATATCATCAAGCGGGCACCTTCTTTAGTCCAAGAGATGCCATAGCCCATCCCCAATGAAACCACATTTCAGAAAATGTCTATTCCTTTCAAAAAAACAAACTAACACAAAGGAAAAAAAAAATCTCCCCAACAGCATTTTAACTAGCCAGTGGAAAAGTCACTTCATGATCTCAAGACTGGCAAAGCTTAATTTAGGTTTAGGGTTCAGAGGACTCTTGGGCCCAATGTGAAGCCTGAGGACATCAAAGGGAAAGGGTCAAAAAGGAATAACAGTTCCCGGGTAACCTGGTTTTTGTGTGCTGAATATAGAAGCCTTGCTAAGCAGCACCATGTGGTCTAGCCTAGCCTGGTTTGGTTGGCACATGGCTTTGGCTCGAGGAAGGGGGAAAAAGGCCAACTGGCAGCATAGAGGAAGACCAATCTGGACTGCTGAAGAATGGCAAGACACTGCCACTCGGGTAGAGAAGTTACCTGTGGAAGTCTGTCATGTGGATGCCCATGTCCCCAAGAGTCAGGCTAATGACAAACACCAAAACAATGAGCAGGTAGATCAGGCTGCAAAAATAGAGGTGTCACAGACAGATGTGGACTGGCAACATGAGCAGGTGTTGTTCCCAGCTCAGTGGGCCCATGACACCCCAAGCCATCAGGGCAGAGATGCCACCTATAAGTGGACACAAGACTGGGGATCTAACCATGAACAGCATCTCCCAGGTTATCCACAACTGTGAGATGTGTGCCGAGATCAAGCAGGCCAAGCATGTAAAACCCCTATGGTATGCTGGGCAGTGGTCCAAACATAGTACAGGGAGGCCTGGCAAATTAGTTATATCACACTGCCTCAAACCCACCAAGGCAAGCACTACATGGTCATAATGGTAAAAACCACCATGGGATGGCTGGAGACCTACCCTGTGCCTCATGCCACTGCCCGGAACACCATCCTGGGCCTTGAAAAGCAAATCCTTTGGAGGCATGGTATCCCCACAAGAATTGAGTTCAACAACAGGACTAATTTCAAGAACACCCTTATGATCATGGCATAGTGTGGGTGTACCATATTCCTTATCATGCACCAGCTGCTGGGAAAGATGAGCAGTGCAACAGGCTGCCTAAAACCACCTCGAAGGCACTGGGCAAAAATTGGGAGTTGCATTTAGCACCTGGTTAACACCAGAGGCTCCACTAACTGAGCTGGACCTGCCCAATCTGAACCCTTGTGAGCAACAGAGATAAGTTTCTGGGGGTACACATGAGAGGTATCCTGGGGAAAAAGGTTTGAATTAATTCTGCCTCAAGCAAAGACAAACCCACCCGTGGGATTGTCTTTGCTCAGGGACCAGGTTGCACATAGTCTCTTCCTCACCTGATTTCACACAAAGAAATTTAATACCACATCAATACTGTTGGTGTAAGAAGAAGACCTCAACTTTTCAGGTCTGACCACTACCTTTGGGTTTTATATGAAAAGTATTCTAACAAAAAAAAAAAGTACTCTTTTATCCATTTATTTTTTAAAAAGCCAAATCAAACTAACTACAAAAAGTATTTGTTGAAGTATTTGCAGTAGCCAAAGATACCAGACATTAAATATCTTTACTTTTTTCAGGAACTACTTCATAGCTGGTATCTTCTTCCACTCAGGAATTACTCACAGTACCTCAAAATGTGCCAAAAAAACCCCAACCCTTGCAGATAAATCCCCAAAACAATAAACACCCAGAGAAAGCTTCCTTGTCATGTACACAACTTCTTCCTTTCTTAGAAGGGAATTTAAAAAATGGGATAAAAATCACACGAGAGTCAGTGAAAACTCTAGGCAGGTGTAAACACTTGAAGGGGAACCAGAGCAATCAGCTCACTGACCACTCCATGTAAACTCCATCCTTCGCCACTAAAGCTCAGCCAGGCTCAGAAGAAATCTGTGAGCAATGTGGCAGGAAGCAGAAAATTCTCCTCCTCAAATCAACTGAGAAATAACTGAGGTTATAATTAAGATGGTAAACTACATGAAATACTTTTCTATCTCTGAACTAATCCTACAGCCTCTTTGATAGAAGCCACTGAGAAGTGTTCCCCATCTGTCAATCGATGGAGTAAGAGAATAGATTTGAATTAGCAAAAAAATCTCTTCAGCCTCTTTACTGCAGGTAATCTCTGCAGTTTCAGCTTAGTTCATAGAATCATTAAGGTTGGAAAAGACTTCCAAGATCACAGAGTCCAAAGTAAGACCAACCTACAAATTCCTAGCAAACAGAAGAAAACCCAAATCTATATACTTCATGTTTCAAGCTGCAGAAATTCAGACCAAGGAAATGTTGTACCATTCACATGCCAGTCAAACACCACCTCAAAGCTGGTACAACTGTATTTTTCCTCCCGCAGTTTTTAATCTGATTTTTCCTAAACACAAATTCAGTGTTCTGCGTCCAAATGGCCCACACTAACTGGATCCAGACAAAAACAAGAATCAAAAATTTGCAAGAAAAGAAACAAATGTAGTCATATGTTCTTGTAAGTCCCTGAACTGCTGGCTGAGGACATTGCCTCCACCATCAGTCCTAGAAGACAAAGTCAACCCAAGCTGACACCAGGTCCTCGTTGCTACATGAACACATCACACAATTTTATCTTTGACTACTTCCATGTATCTTGTTCTTAGATGATCAAGGAACAAGGGAAACATCTTCCTGCACAGATAACCCAGAAGAAGCAAAAAACAGCCCAATTCCAATGTGGTGTACAAGTACATTTAGGTACATAAAAAAAAAAAATATATATATTTATATGATGCAATATCACAGAACAAGTACTGGCTTTAAAATGCACACTGATGCCTTTCCTACTCCACTGCAGATAAGAATTTTTTAAAGAACTGTTTATAACCTTAGCTCTCTTTCAGAGCAGGGAAGAAAAAAGCCACACCAAACCTCCAAAACAAACCACCAAATCAACAAACAAATTCCCAAAACCCAGTGTTCTGTAGTTACTAATAAACAACCTGAAGTACTGGAGCTTCACAGCATCCCCATCATACTCTGCCACAGATCCTGCCAGTCTGATTAGGAAGCTCTGCATCTTTCCATTACATCAGAAAGCTGCAGCCTCTTTGAGTCTTAAGATAAGCAAGCCTATTCCACAGAGCCATCAGATGAAACTCAGCTTAGGTGCCAGGCATGGTCTTAAAACTGCCCTTATGTCCCCAAAAGGTTGTGGGCAAATCTCTTAGTTTTCTTTACAGGATTCACAAATTTTTTTCAACACGAAATAAATTAGTGTTTATATAACAAAGCAACACAGTAGCATCATAGTAGGCTCACTTTTTATCCCTAACTATTATTCTTCTAGAATATGAAGAATACTAACAATGCCAAGCAAGGGATTAGGATCTTGTAAAGCTGAAGGATTCCTAACAGTGCATATGACTGGAATTGTAGCATGAACTGGCATTCCACCCCCATCCAAAAGTCTTCTCAGCTGAATGCTCTACTTAGGATTTTGAGCTGACTTTAGAAAGTACCAATGTACTCATGTCTCTATTTTTCTCTACACCTCAACACAAACACTCTTCCCAACTTTTGCTGTGATCATCTGAAGCAAAACCAAAGGAGGAGATTAATCATCTTCCAAACTTGTTTTTTACAGGTGAGAATAATGTAATCAAATAGAACAGACATTATTCCTGCCTCATCACAACACACACAATATTTCAATTAACAAAGTACACAGACAAACTAGAAAGGAACTTGCTCTCACATTTCTCCTTTTCTCTTTCTCCCTTCACAGCTCCTCTCAGATGATGGGAATGTACGCACAAGTAGTGACCTTCTCTAACTTGAGGCATACTCAGCATAAGAAATCTTAGATTGCTACTTCTTCCTCTCCAAGTAAGCAAGCTCTGGGCATTAATGATAGAACTCCATTAAAAGCTGCCCATACAAGCATCAAGCAATGGCAGGATACGAGCATGTAACATTACCAGATGTCGAAGAGCTACTTGCAAACATTTCCAGTTTAGGAAAGACAGAAGAGTCATATCTAAGCTCATAAACTAAGTCTTCAGAGTGTCTGAGAAATTCAAGCTCACATTATCACTGTACCCAATCACTCCATTAATCCAGCAGCTACACAGAAATACACATTCCACATCAGACACGCAGCACTAGGACAGTGTGCAATCACTTCAGGCCTCTCACAGGTTTAACACACTTCAGATTCCCCCTATGAAAAAATATTTTATCAGTTAAACAAACACACAGTCAGGAACTACACAGCAGAGGAGCCAGCCCCAGGATATCCTGCACGTGTCAGACAGGAAGAACCACCGTACCCAGCACGGCCACGGAGCACACGGTCCCAGCTCACTCGCAGCAACTCATGCAACAGGGCGTGCCAGGTACTGCTTCTGACTGTGCCAGCAGGCATGCAGCAACAGGTTACACTTGGACAACAGTCACCCATCCTACACTTTTCCCCTGCCTCTGACCGAAGCTTCCACGATGGAGATGTCGACAGCAGACCTATGAATAACTTCTGAAACCATTACCTGAATCAGGCAGCACATGTTTAGGTGAATTAGCCCAAATTTTGCCCAGCTGAACCTGCTGATCTGAAAACTGCAACATCTGAGGAGCACACCAAATGCTCCTAATCCCAAAACCATGGATGGTATTAAGAGGTTTTTAGCTCCTCTATTCAGAGGTGCAGCTTGACAGCGTAACTGAAGAAAATGCAAGGAGCAACTGCTCCTGGAACATGCTGCCTCAGTCACCCCCACCCTAGCATGTCCTCCTGTGCCAAGTGCTTATACCTGCCTGTCTGCAGAGAATGTGCCAGAAAATCAGTATGCAAAAATCCTTCCCCAGCTCTTTAACAGAGACAGCACAGCTAGCACCCACAGGGCTGCTATCACCAAACACTGATCTGGAGGTGGAAGGCATGTCTCCTTTTGGGGGCTGAAAATCCATCAAATAGTCACCTCTGGGCCCATTAATGCACAGGACTGGAGCCCCTCTGCTCTGGAGACAGGCAAGGAGAGCTGGGGGTGAGAAGAGAAGACTCTGGGGGACCTTAGGGCCCCTTCCAGTGCCTGAAGGGGCTCCAAGAAAGCTGGAGGGACTTTGGACAAGAGCCTGGAGTGACAAGGCAAGGGAGAATGGCTTCCCACTGACAAGAGGGCAGGGTTAGATGGGATACTGGGGAGAAATTCTTCCCTGGGAGTACGGTGAGGCCCTGGCACAAGCTGCCCCATCCCTGGGAGTGTTCCAAGGCCAAGATGGATGGGGCTTGGAACAATCTGGTCTAGTGAAGGTGTCTCTGCCCATGGAAGGAGAATAGCACTGCATGAGATTTAAGATTCCTACCCAAACCACTCCATGATTCTGTTAGTCTATAAGAGTGGAGCAAGCATCATCATATTCCTTCCTGACTGTACACACAGTGAAGCGCAAAAAAGTTAGAAATTAATGACAGATACAGAGAGAGAGATATTTAAGGTTTTACCTACAGCTGGGAACAGATAGTCGGGAACTAAAATAAAATTGTCTTTCCTGAGTATCCAGCTGCACATTAGCCGCCCATTTGGAAGCGCTCCTGCGGGGCTTCCAGCAGGCGCCGGCCGCCGGGGCCGCGGCGCTCGGAGCAGCCGCGGGGCCGCCCGAGCGCGGCGCCGCCGCCTCCCGGCCGAGGGCTCCGGCAGGAGCGGAGCCCGGCCCGCCCC
>QUSF01000070.1:178267-287544 GCA_003676055.1 Chloebia gouldiae | reverse complement strand
TACAAAATGTTAGCAAGATCTCCTCATGGTTTAATTAGACAAAACAATCCCTTTGCAGCCTGAGAACCAAGCACTGTTGCAGCTTCAGGCCCAAAAAGTATAAACAACAGCAAATTGAGGACAGCAAATTGGAAGGATGGGACTTCATAACCTGAAGCTGTAATTGGACAATTAACCCCAACATTTAAATGGACCAAAACTTATAAAAGTGTGAAACATGTGACCCATCATGCATATTGGGTGTAGCCTTGGCCAGGCTCTTTTACTGCCCAAGGTATATCCTTTGAAGGCCTTTTTAATGACTACCTACTTTATTCCTTTAATACTCTCTAGGCTCTGTTCTAGGCAGCCTCTCAAGGCATAATGTTCTCTGCAGATTTCTTTCCTGAACAGGAGGCTGCACGTCTGCCCCTTACCTCCATGTCCAGCCTGTGTTCCTGGAAACAGTGACTGCCCAAGGAGACTCTTGGAGAGCGTGTAGGGAGGAGGTGAGGCAGGGAAGCACTGACTGCTACAGAAAAGTTCCTCTGAGTGCAAAGTCCTGCCAAAGCTTGGGAAGAGCACTGCATATCCTGGGACATAAAAAAGCCCCTGCAGACTGATTGAAAAATGTGCCAGTGCAAAGCCAAATTCCCTTGAAACAGAACTGATCCCTAGGATGTGCCAAGTGTCATTTAAAGGGTAAGTTTTAAACGAAAGGGTAGTTTTAATTGTCCAGCTAGAAGTGCCAGATTTTAAGACTAGGCTTGAATTTGGACTTGCAGTGTCTGGCTAACCCTGAGCACAGGCCCTCAAGCCTCACAGCCCTCCTCTTACACTCAACATGGAACATCCAGCTGTGAGTGTGCTATTACAGATTGGATTTGGTGCCAGTTCTGAACTCTGCTCTAGAAATTTATTGTTCCCAAAAAGGGATCAACTTGTGCTATGCTAAGCAAAAAGGGCACCAGCACCATTCAGTGTGTGCAGCCTGACAATGTTGCATCAAGTGTTAGGACTCCTAGAATCTGATTTTTAAAATAAATACGATGCAGTCACTGAGCCAGCTTAAACTTAGTTCAAATTGGTTTGGAACTCTGGACAAGTTAAGTTACTTTTGCCAAGCTTTTACACCAAATCAAGAATTGTTTGTTCACAGCTCTCTTAAATTTATGCCTAATCAGTTCAAGGGTTCTCCTATAGCTGTCAGGGAGTAATAAATCTGTACATGTGCCAAGATCTATCTCTACCACTTTTTTTTCAGAGAACCAAATTATGATCTACCTGACATATAAATATGAGTCTAGAAAGACAAAAGCAAATAAATAAGTAATAAAACAATCTCAGATGAATGCCATTATATAAATTCTTAATACCCAGTAGAGAAAAATCTTTTAATGGGCTGCAGCAGAACAATTTGCCTCCAGAAGAAATTTCTCTCATGCTCCAAAGTTAAAAACCCCCACTGCTTTCAAAAGTAGAGATTTCACATGTCCAGAGGTTTAAAATATTCTGGTATTATAATTCTTCCTATGCCTTTTCTAAAGAAAAATAGAAATATCACAGAAAATGTTCAATTTTCATTTTTTAAATGAAAAATATTCAGCAAGATACTTGGATCTCTCTAATTTTTGCACAGCGACACTGTGACTGAAAATGGGAGTACCAGCAGAGCACCTCTTTTCTCTGACCAGCAACTTCATACACATTTGGAACTGGCCCCTGAAGGCAGCTACAGCACAAGATACCAGAGGCAGGATCACTTACATTAGATGTAGATAGAATGCACAGGTTTCCTTTGGTATGTTTTGCCAAAAATGCAGAGTTAAACAAAATGATGGGCCTTTTGAACTAGAAAAATGAAGATAAAAGTGTCCAGAATAAATAGGACAGACTGAGGATTTATGTACTGAAAAACCCTAAATTCACAGAAAGCCACGTGTATCTTTGATATTTTTGAAAGTATTTGAGCTATTCCTTCAATTGGAATGATCCTACAGAAATGTTAAAACGCAAACAATTTTAGGAGCAACAAAAGAAATAAATAGGTATGACAGAAATAAACAACCACAC
Source organism: Chloebia gouldiae (assembly GCA_003676055.1). NCBI lineage: Eukaryota > Metazoa > Chordata > Aves > Passeriformes > Passeridae > Chloebia > Chloebia gouldiae. The sequence continues at coordinate 285,492 of QUSF01000070.1, read as the reverse complement.
AATGTAAGAATTCACTAATAAAATGCCATTTTAATAACTTTTTTTACAAGGAATCCACCTATACACTATAGAAAAATAAACACCACAGAGACTTTTTGCAGCTTACTATACAGCAATGCAGGCACACTTCAGCTGTTGACTTAATTTCACATGAGAATGTAAAACATCGTTCTTAGTGAAAAGTAAGTCCCTCTTAAAGTACTAAAATATAATAAAAAGAGTCATATAAAAATCTGCTTTAAAAGCACTGCACTTTATTCAGTTGCATGGGAGACTGCAAGTGCATTTGTTGAATGAGGACCGACTCGGAGGAAGCAGGAACTTGCAGGACAGATTTTTTAAGTGTTTCCATTACTTTTTTAGGTTTCTCTGGTGAGGTGAACCTAGCACTTGCCCTAAATTAAAAAAAAAAAATTGATATTATAAAACTGCTCATGTTATGAAGCAACAGTGTACAATTAGCAGCATGTTATTTCCTCAAAGCACTTTATATGAGCTACACTGAAAGCAATTCCAATTTTCATGAGCCACCTAGGAGCAATCCCAAACAGGATTTGAAAGCCTAAACAGCTGCCAAAGCAAACCTTCATACCCTGGGAGCAGTGCTCCATCACAGGCCTGCTTTACCCCCAGTGACAGCTCAATTCTGCCACTCCTGTGGTGATTCCTTAGATCATTAGGAACTAGGAAATCACTTGGATGACAACACTGTTCTAAAGATTGCAGCATCCTTCTGTAATGCCTGGACATTATTGTCCTGGTAGCATGGAAATGACAGAAATCACATACACTTTTCACAGAAGTGCTGTCCATGGTGTCCCAGTTGTGGAGTACTTACTCCACACTTAGAATGATGCAAAATGTGTTCCTTCCATAAAGGCTGACAGGTTTCAAGTCTAAAATCTGTTTATCTGTCTGTATCAGCCATGCAGCTGCAGTGTTTGGGAAAAAAAACCCAAACCAAATAAACCCACAAAGTCATGGTAATAAAGTTTCTAGGTAAAGTCCTGCTGAGAACAACAATTCCCAAACTCTTCAGGATTTCAGGATGATGTGATTACAGTCTGCAAGTTCCTCCTTAGGAGAAGGTGTTTCTGTACTATAACACAGGAGGTAATGAGACTAATTAAACTAAGTAAATTTGGTCTAAAAATTAGGTGGAACTGTTTTAAATAGAAAAGCAAAGTGCCACTACAATCCTTTGTGTGCTCTTTGATAAATCTCAGAACTAGATGGCTGTGTTTACCAGCCTCCAAATCTTTTTAAAAAAATCTGTTATGAACATAAGGAAGTGGTAATTAAGGGAAGCATTACAGTTTGTGCTGCAGATAAAGCCCCGCTCAGCTATTACAACAGCTATGTTTGACTTTAAGGCAAATTAACTCTATACACAGCTTCATTTAAATTACAACACTTACTTGTTTAGATTTGGGAACAGGAGGAGGGGACAGAAATCACATGAAATGATTCCGTCTTATCTCTTTCACTATGAACTTAAAGAAATGCCACACTTGGAGGAGTTTTAGATATGACTTGGAAAGGTTTCCTTTTGGAGACTCACTTAGTTGTTACTCCCCAGTAAAGATAATTATTCCTTAAAATGATGCTCTTTATTGGCAATGTGTACAAAGAACCTTGTGAAAGGCAGCCCAGACTTGCAGGAGCTGTGAGGGGTGAGAAGGTGGTTCTTACCTGGCTGCACCCCTCGCAGCCTTTGCTGAATCACCTCCAAGCGATGGATATATTCTGTGAGTGACTGCTCAGGATCCTGAGGTGGCACAAGGGACTTGTCTGGAGCTGAACTTGGGGACAGATGCAATCTTAAAAAGAGAACAAATTATTTTCTCCTTCAATGCTATACTCTCAAATATATCCATTCATTTAGTCAGGAATTCTGGGCAAAGAAAACTGGAACCACCATCCCTTTTCCATTTGTATAGCTGTTCCTGGAAACAAGAGCAGCAAGAGGCATTATTTAGTTTATCTTGGATCTACATCAGACCTGAGCCACCACTAATCAATCAACTAAGTCACACTGAGCACCAGTCAGGGCTGCTGTTATTAATATCCTGCTCCATATCATACATGTGGCTTTTCTTAGCAGGGCTGTCAGAAACAGACACATGCCATGACAAAGGAATAGGGTGGGGTAGAATATTGGAAGTTCTTGCAGGTTTCAAATTCTCCAAAACATTTTGCTCAATTCCATGCAAACCAGAAGACTACCTGGCTGTTTGTGACAAACCACTCAGCAAAGTTAAAAAAAAAAACCCTACAACAATCTGAAGCATCTCCCATCTTTGCAGACTGACCTGTTGTGGGAGCGGGAGGAGGATCGTGGGGAGAGGCTTGTGAATCCTGCAGCACAGCTGGTTCTGTGGCACAGGCCTGTGTCCCTGTCCTGGGTAGGGGGAGAGCTGACAGGGGCAGCTGGGGGCTGCTGCTCTTTCAGGACTTCTGTTCTAACACCAGAGGCTGTGGTAAATATGAAAGGTTAAAAAATATGCACCAGGAACCACTGAGAACAGGCTGTCATAAACAAATCCAATAAACCCATGAAAATGACAACAGTCTGGTTTTAAGTCTGGTTTTAAATGCAGGTAAATATACTTTCTACAGCTAACTGCTTTTTTGATTTGTGAGGGTTTTTTTTTTTTTTGTTTTAACCATATTTAGCAGAATTGTGATGCTATTTTGTGTTGAGGTAGAAAGTTCAGCATTTGAAGAGTCAAGTTTCTTAGGAATCATACCACAGTGGGTTTATGTGCAAAGGTGGTGCTGTCTTTTAAAATAAGTATTTCCAGCAACTTAGAAACAGTGAAAATTACATAGTACCAGGTAGTGAAAAATACACTATTTAATCTGAATTTGGTTAAGCATTGAAAAGGTACAAGTAATGGAATTTTACATTAAGGGCAACAGTTCCCCAATAGTGGGTGCTGCATTAAGATGTTTGTTGGAATTCTTACAGAGGCAATCATCAGTAACTCAAAGGAACACTCAAGTGTTCCTCAAGTAACTCAAGCCCTTACTGACCTGCATCAGACCATCTATCACTCTACAGATGGGTAGTGGCAAAACAAACAGATTTTCCCACTTGGGTTTTGTTTTTAAATGAAACACTTCACTGAAGAGAAATTACAATGAAAACAATGTACTTATCCAAACACGTACCTGTGTTGCCTCCTATACTGTGAGAAATGCTTTCACCCTGTGTGCTCTTCCTGCCAACTTTGTTCCACTTCTTCACCAGAAACTTTAACCTTGGTAAGAAAACAAATTTGTACAAGCATTAAAAAATTTTCATCTTATTTGTTGGTATAGAACCTATTGAGCAACATAATAATTGTGGAAATGACAGGAAAATTCTTCAAATTCAGTTTTTGGAATGCTGGTTTATCCCATTTTACCCTGCAACGATTTTTGAACTGCTGAAAAGACTTACTCTTTTTGGCACTGGTCCTAATGTCCAGAGAGCTCTTCCTACTCGAGAGGACGAGTTTGGATGTTACTGCATGAATTTGGAGGTGCTGCAGTCTTTGCTGTTATCATGGTATTCATGTCAAAGACTCTGTGTCATCACCTGATAGACACTTGCTAGTAACTATTTTAACTCAACAACAAAATTGCTCAGAAATAACCACCAACTACATTTAAAACTGCCTTTTTTTTTTTCATTCAGTGGGCTCAAAGCCACTGGGAGATGGCATCTTGTCCCATGCATGTACAGCTAGCAAAACCCATTTGATAGTGACACAGTGTGATAAAATCACACCCAATGAAACACACACTACTGGATTCCAGAGAACCATTCCTGACAGATCACATTCTGATACAAGACAGACTGTCCAGTAAGACCAAGGAGATAAGGATCAGCCCCAAAGTGTGGATGTGACAGCCTGGTCAGAGAGTGAGAAAACAAGGTAAGATTTCTCACAGCAGAGATTTTCAGGGAGTTGTAGAGAAATGATGATAACTTGTTATTGTAAACAACCCGCAGGTGGTGTTTTTCTGCTCTTTAGTTTTCTGTTCTTCTTAAAGATTGTTGGTGAGAAAAGTGTTTTTGTTAAGTAGCCAATCAGGTAGAATGTGTTGAGTCAGTCTATAAAGAGGAGAGTTTTTGGCATTAAAGTTGCAGTTGTGCAAACCTGCCTTCTTGGAGTCTGTGCCGCTTTCTCACTCAATAGCAACATCAAAGGACTTCAGTTTGTAATGCTGTGCACTGGTTCCCAAATAGATTGCAGATGAGTATCACTCAAGTAGCTTTTTTACAGAATTATGGAATGGTTTGAGCTGGAAAGGATCCTAAGGAATCCCACCTTGTTCCATCTTCCTGCCATGAGCTAGGGAACCTTCCACTGTCCCAGGCTGCCCCAAGCCCTGTCCATCCTGCCCTTGAACATTCCCAGGGATGGGGCAGCCACAGCTTCTCTGGACAACCTGTGCCAGGGCCTCATCACCCTCATAGGGAAAAATTTCTTCCCAATATCCCATCTAAATGTACCCTCTTTCATTTTAAAAATGTTTTTTACAAATCTTTAATACAGATCAAACTCAGCTAACAAGTCATGCTTGAACCAGTTCTGGAGATTGCTTCTGCTTGATGTAGGATAAGCCACAGGAACTATCAAATTTTTAAGCTTCCAAGAAAACATCACCTATAAGAGACAGGAAGTGTGGTGGCTTTACCTTGAGATGGCAATGATGGCTCTGACTGCACACCTGAACTTGGTGAAGGGCCGGGAGCGCGATCCAGAGAGCTGCAGGTCTGCAGAAGGATAGATTCCCATGCGGGCAATGAGAGACAGAGTTGCTTGCTCACAGTCCTGAAACCCACCAAGCAGCAGCAAGAGGTATTTCTTCTGATAAACTAGAGCCTTTCTAAAGCTCTCTGCTCGAATGTATTTTCGATATAATCTCTGCAACTGCAGAAAAAAAAATTTAAAAGTTCATTTTTTTCACAGTTACTGTTGCAAAAAGCCAGTCACAAACAAGGTGTCTTCAGGTCAAATATGCAGACTGAGGACACATGGGCAGCCAAAACAATTCTATACACTGCTAAAACCCACCCAGATTTGGAGTGTCAGACCTCTTTAAATCTCCTGAATGTTTTCAAGCAAAATTGTCATACTCAAAACTCTAAAACAGTTTAACTCTTTAATAAAAAAGTACATCTGCATAAAATAAATGTAAGCCAGAATGCATGATGGGAGAGATGTCTATCTGATTTGATTACAATCAAAGTGTCAGAAAAATAACAAGTATTGAAGATCAGTTAGCAGGGATTAAAAATGAGTGGTTTTTATTTTCATGCTTAGACAAGAAATCCAAGTCTCCCTATCATTTAAGAGTGGAAGGAAATTCCAAAGATTACTTTTGATGCAAGCTCCTGTCTAACACTGAGAAAGTTCCAAAGGAACTTCTCTGATGAGGTACATTTGGGGAAAGTTTCTAATTTAAAATAATATATCAAACTGTTTGTCTAGAAAATCAACCTTTTAAAATAGCAACTGCAGATTACAGCAGTAAGTGAAACATAAATGCCATAATCTGACAGATCCCTTTTTTCCCCAGCAGATTAGGTTCAAATGATACCTCCTGGCTGTGGCTCTGCTGGCTCTCCAAGCTCCAGAAACTCACTTTGCTGGCTATCCCAATGACTTTACCTTAGGATTGGAAGTTTCTGCCACTGGTTTGTTTTCAATTTCAGCTTTGGCTTTAGCCAGCTGGGATTCTGCCTGCTTTAGCATGTTCTGCAGCGTGTTCCTCTCTCGTTGCCAAGCTTCTCTTTCCAGCTCTTGAACAGGGTCAGCATCACTTGTAGATCTCACCTAAAACAGAAACCTAAAGGAAGTAAGCTACAATGGGTTTTGCACATTGCTTCCACAATCAAACATCTCAAACAGAGAAATAACCTAACTTTATGACAAATTAAAACATACTAATAATGAGCCTGAAAACCAGCAATGGTATTCAGGTGTTGAACAGCACAATGGGAAACTGAAATGCATGAAATGCCCTTCTGACTTTCATCTGACTTTCTTCTACATCCACAGGCAGCACAGAAATAGTGAAGATGTCTGTGTACATGCAAAACCAAGTTGCACATACAACAAAAACAAGTTGTAAAAAATTTTGAAAGAAATCACACATTCAATTCTGAGAGTCTGTTGTCCAGGGAAGCTGTGGCTGGCCCATCCTTGGAAGTGTCCAAGGTCAGGTTGGACAGGGCTTGGAGCAATCTAGTCCAGTGGAAGGTTCCCAGCTCATGGCAGGGGGTGGAACAAGATGAGCTTTAAGGTTTCTTTCAGCCCAAACCATGCTGTGATTCTGTCAAACTGAGTTTTGTGATAGGAATGAGACCCAGGACTCCAGCTCCAATTCGTCATGGAAGTTCTGCCTTTGTAACCCTCTTTGTATCAACTACAAATTTATTGGTCATCAATTAAATCAGTGCATGATGCAGTAGATCACAAAATAAATAGAAGATTATTTTTTAAGGTAGCTGATGTTTTATCCCTTGAAATAAAATCTATACATTAGAGAAGGCAGTACAAACAACTGACCCCAGTTCCTTCTTGCAACTTATTTCAGTACAATCTGTAGTATCTGAAGGAGTTCTACATGAGTCATCTATGTCCTTGACTTCTACTGCACCACTTGGCAGCTGATTGACCAGACAGCTCCATTTGGCACAGATTTTCCATGCTGATATTTTGCCAGGTTCCCTGTCCAATACTCCCCAATTTATTGCAACTCAAGGAGGGGAAAGCAGAAAATTCCTTTGGTCTCCTGAGCATGTGGTTCAGTACCTTAAAGGAAGGAGAAATTCAGAGAGGAGACTGAAGGAAAAGGTGATTGGGGGTCGGGGAAATCAAAGCCTGAAAAGAGGGCAGAGAAGAGGGATTGTTTGTGCCCACAGAAAAAAAGCTATAGAGGTGCAGTTTTTGCTCCTATGCTCTAGAAAGGCATTAAAGTGCTCTACTGAACACTTTTTCTGTTAAACATAATTTAAGTCAGGAAATGTGAGTTCCTTTATTTTTGTATGGTCAGTCCCTGAAGGAGGGAACTCTGTTCCAACAAGAGTTTTATCTGCAGCTGACAGCTCTAAAGGTTTGTGAGGAAAGCTTAACCAAAATAACCCTATGAACTTGAAGAAGAGGCTGCATCCCCCTCCCCTCAAGGCTGGAGATGATCCATTTGGCAACCACCTGTGTAGGTGCACAGGTGACAGAAGCAAAACATTAACTGTATTTTGTAAGCAGGTAGACACAGAGAGAGCTACAACATGCCAGGGCAGCTTGTCACACATCAGACTTGTGAACAGAAGAGACAAAAAACTTTTCACTTATCAGACAGTCAGAGGTCTCTGTCTATTGCAAGAGAAAGACATAAAACTAGGGAATCAGATGGAATCTAAAAGTTATTCATGTGTGTATTCTGTATCAACAGACCTGAGCTTGGTCTTTCATAATCCATGGGCTTGTGTAAAATATTTGCAATACTATAAATTTGGGTCAGAACAGCCCTGAGATTACAAGCCACTATGGTGCTTTTTGAAAAGTACTTGGCATTTTGGTGAAAAACAACTGTTTCTGGATGCATAAAGAAGCTACAGCAACACATCCCAAAGCTTATGATCCTTGGACACATTACATATCTAGGAAAAAAATGCTCTCAGAAGCAGACTCTGCAATATGACAAAACAGAGTTAGACATTAAAATATGTTACTATTTTCCTTACCTGAGATGTAGGAGGAGACAAATCTGATTTTAGCTCTCTTAATGTCTGCAGTAAAGAGGCTACAGCTTCATCATTTGATGCAGACCAATCATTAACCGTTCTGTTAGGCAGAAATACCTTTTCAGTATCAGGTTGATTTGTAAGAATGTTAACACATATTTAATTGCTTCTTCCCACTACTAGACCTTTAGGGTTTTGAGACTTATGCAATATCTACCACACAAATTACTATAATTACACAGAGAAATTAGCAAGTTCTGTTAATTTTTAAGAATTAAAAGAGCTAAGGGCTCTCAGCCATGACACACACAAGTTAAGAAACAGGACAGAAAGCAAAGTTCTATTTTATGAACTCACTTATCCAGAGTTTTATGTATGAACTCATTCAGGTGCACAACCACAAAGACCAACTGCTGCCTTATCTTCTCCAGCTGTTGCTGCTGTTGCAAGTGGGATTTTTCAGTTTCTTTTGTCACAGGCTGTGTGGCACTTCCATCTTTGCTTGAGGTACACAAAAGTTCCTCCTGACAGTTTGGAGTTGGAGGATTTCTTTCTCTTTCTCTTAATACTGCCAGTATTTTCTGCAGTTCTTTAATTCTTTGCTCATCTCTTTGGTGTTGCCATTCCAAGTTTTGCTGTTTGAACAAAATAAGTAGTAGTTAATTGCATCTTATATATACCCACTTATGTAAGTGTCACCACACCTAATCAGCACATCCATCTGGGTGTTCCTGACCTGCCAGACCACTTTTGGGGGAAGACTTAGAGCACTGTTTCCCAGGGCCACCAGGAAGCCATTTAATGACACTGGGATGGGCATTGTCTACATCCAAGGAGAAACCCAGGGTGAAACCAGTATTTTCTCAAGCCATGACTAGGATCATAGCTCAAAAAATAAGGGCAATGACATGATAGTTAGTTTGGTTTCATCCTGCATTTAACCCATATTCATCCCCACCTCTGAACAGCCAGCAGTTCCCAGCAGAGGCAAAAATGTCAACATCAACTTCCATCAACAATAAACCCAGACACAATCCCTTGAAAACAGCTACATTTCACTAAAGCAGGACAAGAGCTCATTTAATGCATTTTTCAGAATGCATTAACACAAGAAAGCATTCCAATCAAAGAATACCCTCCCGGGGGTTAAATCCCAGTGTGTGGCTATTTCAGTGTAAGGCACAGCATTCTCACCAGTCTCTCCTGATCTCTCTGCCAGTCCGTCTCTTTCTGTAGCTCTGTTTGTTGCTGCTGTTTCTGTTCCCTCTCCCTCTCCTCTTTCCTGTTCTTATCTTGCTCTTTTAGCAGCTTGAACAGTGACTGCAGTTGTTCCCAGTCAACTTTCAGCTTGACCTCTCTCTCCCTCTGGGCCTCCAGGGAACGGATCACCTCTTGTTTTTGTGCCTGAAGAGACTCCAGGGTGGCTCGCAGTTTGTCACTGACCTCCTTCTCCTTCTGGGTTTCCTCATGGCACATCTGTATCTCAGCCTCCAGCTGCCTTTTGGACAGGATGGCCTTGTGCTGCATTTTCTCAATAACAGCAGCAAGCTCCATAGTTTGGGCCCTCTCCTCTTCCAGCTGGGCTTGGAGCTCTCGGACAAAGGCTTGTTCCAGCAGCGACTCCCTGTGCTGACAGGAAACCCCTTCCTTCACTCTCATGCTCAACTGCTCTGTGAGAACACGCTCATGGTTCAAGGAATCCAGGAGCTCCAAGGAACGTTTTTTCTCAGTATCCAGGTTTTTCTGTAGCTCCCTCACTTTGTTGTGCTCCTGGGCCAGCAAGGCTTCACAGCGGGAGTGCTCGATCTGCAGCTCCTTGCGGAGGTTGTCTGTCACTGTTCTCTCGTGCTCCAAGGACACGGCCAGCTGGCAGTTCTGCACCGACTGCACATCCAGGGCAGCCTGCAGCTCCTGGGCACAAGGGGGGAGAACACATTCATAGTCCAGCAAACACACTCATTTGTGGGACTGGCTGGCATTTAACAATTATCAACCTATTTTATCCAGAAAGATAGTAAAAGATTTAACTAGAGCAGTTCAGGTATTAAAGTTTGAAATTACAAGTGACAGAAAAATGCTCTTTAGCAATAAGGCACGAAGCAACAAAATAAAAAATTATCATGTTAATGTATCTGCCATTACATTATTTCCTCTTCAGTTAGTAAGACCCTCATTAGGAAATCACTACTTTTTCCATCACTCAGTCCCATTAATAAGAAACATCTGCAACAGCAATAACCCTGTTGTTTTAAAAAGAAAAATCTAAGCAGTAAGAGTAGATGTAAAGCTTCAGGACTTGGCAGCCCATCTCTTCAAATAACAGAGCAGAGACTGATAAAAATAATCACAGAATGGTCTGGGCTGGAAAGGATGTTAAAACTCATCTTATTCCCACCCCCTAACATGGGCAGGGACACCTTCCACTATCCCAGGTTATTCCAAGTCCTGGCTTGGACACTTCCAGGGATGGGCCAACCACAGCTGCTCTGCGTAATCTGGGTGCCAGGGCCTCACCACTCTGACAGGAAGGAATTTCTTCCTTATATCTAATCTAAATCTACCCTCTTTCCCTTCAAAATCCATCCCTAGGTTCATTCTGGAAGCCAGTGTTTCTTCAGAAAGAAAAGCAGGGACTGAAGGGGCAGTGTAGGGCACTGAAGGCAGCTGCTGTCCTAACAGGGAGGTCTACTCTGCCCCCCACCTAGCCAGCACCATTTGTTATCTCCTAGAAAGCCAGTTCAGATGCTAAAAGGCAGAAGCTTTCCATAATGGGGCTTCAATAAAGATTTGTGAATGCCACACTAATCTGTCTAACAGGTACCCCCAGGGCGAAGCAATTTTCTCCTGGCCTTGGCTACTCTATCCTCCTTGCATGAGCAGCATTTCCTAACCATGCATCATTAACAAATATCCCAACAAAAATCACTCACAAACTTAAAACACCTACCAGGAAGATGACAGGAGAAGCCAAACTACAAGGAAATAGTCAGAATTGTGTTTCCTCACTTTGAGAATTTAAGTAGGATTGTTTGGAGTTCTTTGAGAGAGTTTAGTTTTGGGGTTTAAGAAATGGTTTATGTTGAATCTTTCTCCTTTTCCGTTTACTGTAGGCCTTTTACAAGGACTGAGTCATTGCTATTACAGTCTTGGAGAGAAAGCTGTTCATTTGTTTTCTGTTCAATTTAGAAGGGAACAGGACGATTTTGGTTAACCTCCAAAAATACATATTACATTGAAAAGGCTCCACTTACACTCTGCCAAACCTATTTATCATTGGGTCGTTTTCTTTATGATCTCAGAGATCATACATCTCACACCCTCATGGTAAGTTTGCTGTGGAATTAAGGGTGCAGTCACACAGCTGTAGAATCTGGCTGTCCCTACTCAGCAAGGGGCAGTACACAACAGGGGAAAGTAGGAAAGGAAAAAAACCATGAAAAGATGTGGGGAAAAAAACCCCAACATGGCATCCAACCTTGGTTTATTTCTACACGTGCAATTAATGAAAGTAACTGAAAGCTTTAACTTGGTGGAAAAGGAAGCCGTGCACATTCAGGAAAGGTTTGGGGGTTTTAACAGCTACTAAACAAAGAACGGGGGAGGTGAAGAAGACTGCACAAATAACTTGCTAGTTAACGTCATGCCCCAGGGGAGCTGGGCGTTACCTCCACGGCCTTTGTCTTTTCATCCTCTGCTTTCCTCTGCTGACGCTGCTGTTCCTCAAACCAACCTCGCAGCTCAGATCCCTTCAGCTGCTCAGCTTGCAAGTCTTCAAGTGCAGCTGCCAAATCCTTTTCTTTTTTTTCCAATTCAACACTGCAAAGTTCAAAACGACATCTCTATGTTCAGAACAGAACACTCTTCACCAGCATCACAAGCAAGACATTTCGGGTTGGTTTCTCTGGGCTCTTTCTACTGATTTGTTTCTTTAAGGTGGCCTCCATTCTTTCTAAAGAGGGTAAGTTTTCATGTTTTCAATCTAATTAGCATCTGAAAACATTTGCCTCCCTGCAAGCCAAGCTAGAATTGCTCGATTTTGTAACAATTAAGAGATAGGTTATTTATTCTGGCAGAGCAAAGTTGTTGTCCTGCAAGAGGAAAGCAAAATATTGGCATACACTAAGAAGGGAGTGGCAAAGGAACATACCCAAGATGACAGAATTTAGTAAAGAAAACATAACCCTTGAGAGACCCTAGTTTTCCTCCCTCTGTTTCCAAGTGTTTTATGGATCCAATTAGTATAAAGATCTTTAACACCTGCTGATAAATCAAGTAAATGAATAAATCTACTTCTTACCGTAAATTATTTATTTCCCTCTGAAGCTCTTCCAGGCATTTCTGCATCCTTTCATTCTCTTGCATACTTCCAGAGAGCTCTGATTTCAGGGATGCTTTTTCTTGATTCAGGAGATCACATGTTTCCGAGGATCTTCTCTGCTCCTCAGAGAGAGTGCTGTGCAAGTCACTTACAATAGATTTTTCCTGCTGAAGCTTATATTCCAGTAATTCAACTAGGATAAGAAAACACTATCATTAATATTCTAGAGATACCTTGACAGTATCATATCATTTACACTACGTATAATTAATCCAAATTAGGAAAAAAATCAGCTGTATTGAAATGTTTTTGTCTGAAGAATTAATCTCTTTTGAAATGAGAGGAATCAAAAGAAGGATGCCCAAACACTATGATTCTATCATTGTGATATTCTGTAATATCACTTATGGATTTTAAACATAATTAAACCAACTTATCCACTTATATAAACATTTTATGACAGGAATTGCTATATAGAACCTGTTTGGCCAGTTCTGTTCAGGCCAGTGAGGTAAGAGAAACAACTCTCCCTAAATTTCGAGGCTCCTGTTTGATAAGTACTTAAAAATAATTAATGTACTATGTCTACGGTATCGTGCAAATAAAATTAGCAATAAACTTCTGGATGTCCAGGAAATTTTGCTCTATTGGACTAGAGCATGTACTATTAAATAGCTGAAATCTGAATGACAGTGATAGAAAAACAAAAAGAAGGAAAAAGCAGTGTTTTGCTTTGAAGAGAGATATTTATTTTTGACCAAGGTCACTTGCACTTATTTCTTTATTACATAAAGGGAACCTGCTGTGAAAATAAAGGCTTGCTTATTTAGTCAGGAACATGGTTTAGCAGTGGCCCTAGCACTGTTTATGGTGGGACTCCAGAATGTTAAAGGTCTTATCCAGCCTAAACGATTCTGTGATTCTATACAAGCAAACATATAGATAACCAATTCTCTGCAAACAAACAGGGGTTTTACTGTCCTTGCTGGGTTTTCTCCATGTACGCTCTATTTCAGTTCCATTGCTTTGGGTTATTCCACAACTTCTCTTTGCTTCTCATAGTTTGTTTTAACTACTGATATGAGAAAGGACTGCTAACATCATAGGCAGCCTGAGTGCATTCAGTAAAACTGAGGAATTGTACAGCATCTTCTTCTTTGCAAGACACCTTTTTTTTTTGCCTTTTACCTTCGAGGCAAAAAGGAACTGATGCAGAAGACAGAAAGAGCTGACAAAGACAGCAAGAATTACCTTTCCTCCGGAGCTGGTGTTCCTGCTTGTTGCCATGATCCTCAGCCTTGGTGAGGGTTTCCTGGAGCTGCTGGAGCTTCTCCTGGTTCTGGAGATGTGTCATGCGAAGCTGAGCTCGGAGGTCCTGGATTTCTGAGAGCAGGCTATTCCGGTCTGAGGAGAAGAGGTGCTCCACTACCATCTGCCTCTGCTCCTCCTGAAACAAACCAAGGCCTATTCAAACTACAAGGCTATTTCCATATCTTCTGCAAGGATAAATACCAAGTGAACTCTTGCAGTACAAGTTTTGTACTGAAGCACTCAAATGACTTAAGTTCATGCTTCACATGAATGCAAAATGATAACACTATGCACAAAAGAAAAACCCCACTTCACTTGCCTTGTCAAGTTTATACATAACAATTACTACAACCTAGAAACTAAATATTACAGGCAAAAAGCTCCCAGATTCAGAGTTAGTTCAATATATACCCTTTGCAAGAGAGATCTGTGAAGTTCTAGTCAAATGGGAAGGAGGGAAAGAATTCAACAAAGTATTTCCTATTGAATATCACAGTCTTTCTTGATGTCAGCTAAAATAATCAATAGGCTTTGTAACATCATGAACAAAGGTCAAGAAAAATGCTACCACAACAGAAACTCTAAAAGCTACTGGTCCCATGCCATCTGCATTATACAAGACATAGAAGATAATAATATAATAATACACAAGACTTAGCAACACAAGCAATAAAAATGAAAAAAAATAAGAGAATTAAGAAGTGATTTATGAGCACCACACTTTAGGAGCTTTTCATACTTGCTGTTTCATTATATACTCCAGCTTTTCCCCAAATGAACTTGTGTCACCAGATGCAGGATTGGAGAAGTGAGACTTCAAGTCAATTTGCAACATACTTCTCTCCTTCTCAAACACACTCTGTACTGCTTGCAGAAGTTCTCCTCTCCAGTCAGCAGCAACACCTGATGTTTCCTGTTAAAATATTTTTTTTAAATAGCATTTCTCTCAACTTGTAACCCAGCATCTTTCATACCATAAGAGTGTATCTGTTCATTTAAGCACTTTTAGAAGTGTTTAAAGAGTACTGTCCCTTACTCTTTACTGTTAAACATACACACACACAAGCCTCATAACATATTCTATATATAACATACATTTATACATATATATATATATATAAATGTATATACACACATAGCCTGGTTCCCTTGCTTTAAAGGGTATTTTATAGCCATACCTTGTCTCCTCTATCTGCCACCTTGCTGAGGTAATCCTTCAGTGACTGGATAGCATCCAGCAGGGATAATCCCTCCTTCTGCCAGCCCTCCATTGCCATTTGGGTCTGAGGGACATTCTTCAGCTCCCTAAAAGCAAAGGGATGCTCTGACAAAGCCAGGATTTTGCGGCTCTCCTCATACACCATCTTCAGCACAGTCTGAGAAGAAAAAAAAAAAAGATAATATTAGGAAACAGGTATCAGCATCCTGGCAGTGTAAGAGTAGGATGAGATAGTACTAGACAACAAAAGTAAGGTGTCTGTATCAACACACTAAGATGCAGTTAAGCATAAATTACTATTTATGCCAAAATAGTGTTTCTGAACCATTTAGCTAACTTTCCTGGGAATGAATTAAATTCTATCAAGCCTGAAGCTACGTTACCAAACCTCAGTGATGCCAGAAAACTGAATTATGTATTTAGACAACCTTGGCTTAATTTAGCAAATTATGTACAAATATCGACTCCCAAAATAACCAGTGTAATAATTTACACAGTAGAATTTTTTCCCTCTGACATTATCAGGCCAAATAATATATTTTAAATAAATTCCCTTTCCACAAGCTATTACATCATGCACAGATGTTTCCTGGCCTCTTTTCAAGGAAGGTCACTGGAGAGTTGAATCCTTTTCTTACACACATCTCATCAGAAACATCCCAGCCTCCATGTGGAGCTGTTCCTCATTGCTACACACTTTAAAAACAACATAGACTACTTTTATTTAACTCTTGATATTTTTCCCTTGCACGTTTTTTAAATTACTTTTCAACAAACTTAAGGCGCTTTTCTGTCACTGGAATCAAAGAAGTGATTACTTCAATAATCAATGAAAACCTTTAGTAAATATTATTATCAAAAGCACAGTAAAGTGTTCAAACATTCAGTACTGGAATATGCACTCATATCTTACAGCCAGTAAAGTCTAGATTGATGCTCCACAAATGAAACTAAAAAACAAAAATACCATCCCGTTTCTTAAGGTAAAATAAAATTCACCTCTTCTATGAAATCTCTGACACAGAATTTTTTAGACACAGAATCACAGATTGGTTTTCAGTTGGAAGGGACCTTTCAAGACCATCTAGTCCAGCTCTGCTGTGACAGGTGTAGGGAGCATCTTCTATTATTTCAGGTTGCACAAAGCCCCATCCAATCTCATTTTCAATGGATTCTGGGATAGACTCCTAGGGATCCACCACCTCTCTGTGCCAGTGTCTAATCACAAGAAATTTTGTACTTATATGCAATCCATTTCATGATCTTATTGAGCAGGGAGGTTAGGCTGAAAGATAAGTAGGTTCCAGGGTGCTCATCATTAAGCTTTTCAAAACAGACTGCTGTGATTCCCTTTTCTCCAGTCACGGGGGACTTTGACTGCTGTGACTTTTCAAAAACAATGGAGAGTCGCTTGGCAATTGCAACTGCAAAATCTCCTCAGGACCCTGGGATTCATGTCTTTGGATCCCATGGACTTACCTATGTCCAGGTTCCTCCAGTGGTGTTGAATCTGATCTTTTTCTTACAATAGGAAAGAACTTCATTCTTACTTCCTTCCTCCAGTCCCTTCCTCATCTAATTTAAAGCTTTCCTTATAGGTTTGGACATCTTATTGGTGGAGGCACTCTTGTCTCACTTGCTCGGGTGAATTCCATGAGCTCCCAACATTTCTGCCATCTCAAAGGTAAATCCATGATAATAAAAATTAAAACCTTGAGTACTGCACCAGCTGCACAGCCAGGGATTCTATCCTGGTCTCCTTCCTCTGACTGGGAGGATAGAAACTATCACCCATGGTCCCAAACCTTTGGACTGTCCTGTCACAGTGTTGTTAGACCCCACACAGGTTATAATCTGTAGGGCTTACTCATCTTGACAGCCTCAGTGACACCACAAATACGAGCTGCTGGTAAGCAACAAACTTCTCTAGAGGAGGCACCAGGATGGCAGAAGGGTGCTTCAGTGCCTCTCAGTAAGGAATCTCCAATTACCAACACCTGATGTACTTTTCTGGTAGCACTGGTTCTAATACCAGCAGGTGGTTTCATCAGCTTTGCATGTTTGGCTTTTCCTGGATCTCATCATTCCATGTGTTCTTCCTTCTCTAACCCTAGAGCATCATGTCTCTTATTAAGGGCAGATGAATGGGGGAAGCATCTTCCTTCTGACTTGAGCAGTGATAAAGGCCCAGTCTCCTTCCTCTTGTGAGTTAACTGTGCTAGTTAGATTGAGTGAGTTTGAATTCAGGCTTACCTTCCTCCATTGTGCTGGGCAAGCTGAAGACACCTGCTAAGCATATTAGGAGGCAGGATTCACCTCCTAGGAAGGGATTTCTTCTAGTTGCTTATTACTTGAGAACTTACTGTAACCTACTGTATTCTCTCACAGGTAAGAATTTCTCCCTTTCTGTAGCTGCCATTTTTGAAATGGCTGAGAACTTGCTCAGCAAACCAAAGAGTTCCAGGCATATATTTTCTTCAACTGTAATTACTGACTAGAGTGAGCACTCACTGCTCAGTCTTCTCTATATTCCTCATGTTGCTTGAGCTGGCTCTGACCTATCCCTGCACACCTTGCACTGGTGTTTCCACAGCTCTCCATCACATCAAGATGCCAAGAACAGGCAGAGGAACATGATGTCAGCCAGCTATGGTTGCTTCTGAAACAACTTTCTGTGAAGCCTCCAAGGCAAACCCATAAAGCAGAATAAGCAGTCCTTGTACCCCCAAATTCTGAAAGAGCATTAGCATCGTCCTAGCAAAACTAGTTCAATTCTAGCAAGTACAAGCAAATGTCAGTAATGTTGTCACAAGAGATGCAAGGACAAGAACCATCATCAACTTGCAGTTTAAACCCCTACAGAACACTTTTCAGTGTAAATGTAGCAGCTATTTTACATTACCATTTCATTTTTGCTGTCCAGTTTTAATTTGCTGGTATGCTTATATTAATCATATGTTACCTTCATCTGTGGTGAAAGTATTTCCTTCTCTTTCATTGATTCCATAATATCTGGAATTATGCCCCGGTATCGCAGGTAAGCCATGACATTGGCATCTAGGTGGTCTGATGTTTGTAGCTCCTGCTTTAAATTAGCTGCCAAATTTGAGCTGGTATCTGAAGGAAAGAGACAATCCCCACAAAGTGTTATAAATAAGGACAGAACGTGAAAGTAGAACAACCACTTGCAAAATAACCATGACTTCTTCTGCTTATATGAATGCAGGGTCAGACTGAGTTGGTTGGTTGAGATCTCAATTAACTTAAACAAGTTAAAAATCATTTAAGTTGCCTTTACAACAAGAGAAGTAGTTAAGTACTTAAGCCAGGACTCAAATCCCCTGCCTCTGTCCTGTATGTAGATGAAAAGGTAAAAGCAGGCACAATATACATATACACACATATATATATATTTATGTTTCTTAACAAAGAACCACCTGCCTAAAGCATAGCTTTCCAATAAAAGACCACAGTAAAAGAAAATGGGAGAAAGGAGAAACATGTTTTAATATTGAAATTAACAAAAGGTAAAAGCAATCTACAAAGTTCAACTTACTGCTGCCACATCCATGGCTCATGGCAGATGCTCTTGATCTTTCATCATCTTGTAAATCAGAAGGGGTTAAAGTCAGATTATCAGCTTCTCTCATCTGCTTGGGAAAAAATTTTTCATGTTACTTTGGTTTTCTGAATGTAGCTGTTGGTTTCAGCATTTATGACAACTTTTTTACTAGTGCTGATTTTTAGCAAATCCCTACTTGATCCACATGTTAGAGATGGCGAATACCACAATTAATGAAACATTGGTGCACTGTGGAAGCCATTCCATCTCCATTTTTTCCTCTTTTAATAGTCTTAAGATACCACGTATTTATATTTAATTACCCATCAAAGCAAGGCACAAAAACATACAGCCAAAGAGAAATTTTCTTAACTATAGACTTAATCTTCCTGTGAAATTACAGAATATAGACAATATATAAATATATGTATACAATATATAAAATAGTGCCATGAAAAAAGAAGCCTCTATTATCCAGTTTTGAAAGAGTCTCTTCTAACACTCAACAACAGATTGTTGAAGAAGTGGAGAGCTGTTAGAGTACAACGAGTACTGTGGTAGCAAAGGTTTTACAGGTTTAGCTCAATTACTGACACATTAAGTGCAACAAATTTATCAGTTTTTATCAGAGAAAGAGAGGAACTAATAGTTGTATGTCCAGAACTTCATTGGACCTACTCCCAGCAGTGTGTAGCTTTCTACTACTTGAAGCCTGTGGCCCCTCAATGATCCCAGGGGGACAGAGCTGAGCAGTCTTGTTTAAAAAGAATTAAATCAGACATGAAATATCACTTACCAGAAGATTCTTCTCCATAGCTTCATCATCAACAGAATAGGTACTTTCAGAGAAAGCTGGAGATTTTCTATCTACTCCCACTGCAACATCCCCACTGCCATTTTCATCCAGGTTAGAATAGCCCAGTGATACGGAATTCTCTCCTTCCAGGGATGACCTTGTGTGCACAATTTGAAAATCTGTGTTTTCAGCTTCTGAGAAGGGTGTCAGGTGAAGCACTGGTTGAAGCTCCATGCTTATATCTTGCTTTCTCAAGATCTCGGGCGAGCCCCATGAAGACATACTTGCAATTAAATTCTGGTAATCTTTTGGAGTCTCTTTGTCTATGCTCAAATTGTGTTTTGGTGAATCAGGAGTTTGATGAATTTCCAGCATTTGCTGGCAATGCTTTTTCAAATCTTGATCCCCTTCAGAGCTGTGGATCATGTCCAACTCCTGGCAAAAGATATTTTCTTGTGATTGCTTCATCTGTTTTTTTGGATTTTTATTGTGAAATGTCAAGTCAAACATAGCTTCATCATTTTCCTATAATGAAATAATACACATTAATTGTTTAATAGAATTAGAGTATGATTTTACAAACTGAGAAACATGCATTTAAAGACCTTTTAGAATTGATCAATTTTTCCATCCATCGCTTTAAGTAATTTTAAGGTAAAATTACTCTTAAACTCTGATTCTGTGACTGAGTCTAAATAATACACTATTTGAGAAGATATTTTATATTATTTTAAATCTGTCAACATGGAAATTTCATTTCATCCTCCATACCTGTTAGTTTGTCAGATACAGTGAATAATTGTCATCCTTCTCATTTTAGGCCATCAACTTAATCCTTTTGTGTTAATCATCCCTCTTCATCATCTGTTTTAAGCCCAGTGCCAGCTGCCAGGACTTTACTCATTTTGCTGCTCCTCCAGCTTTCATTTTAAAACATTTCCTGATTTTCACATTTTTTCCACTTTGGAACCCAAACATAAACATAGGAGGGGTTCTTTGCTCCTCTAAGAATGCTGCATTACACTTTTTCTAATATCTGGTGAGCTAGATCCATAGGAAAAAAAGTATTGTAATGTATGCTTGAAGACATGGTAGTTTATTTACTTTGCATCAACATATTCTCCAATTTTGATAATTATCCCTCCTCAGCCTATTTAAAAACTTCCACTTAAACATGGAAATACATGTACTGGCACAAATATCAATTGAAACCTTTCAGAGTCTGAGTTTCTACCTGAAAAGTTGTCCTTTAAATTCCCTGATAGCCTTAAGAATGTTACCAATTATCTCTTCATTGAATTCTGAATTAATTCTGTTTTTTTAAACAGAGATCTGACAATCCCTACCTGTATAAAAAACATGGTCCAGTAGCCACTGGACTGAAAGTCTGCTGCCTTGTACAGATACATCCCATGGTCTGAAGTACATCAATCTGCAGGGGCCATTTAACACTTTTCCCACCTATTTCTTTTTCCTGAGAGATTTCTGGGGCAGGCCCTGAATGTACAGTGTCACCCAGATGGCACTGCTCCAACCTTGAACTTCCAGGCAAATAAAAATACAAACACCAGGAATGATCACACATTTTGCATAGCTACACTCTTCATTTCTGCTTTAAAACTAAGTATGTCATTATACATAGCAATTATCCTATCATTTCTTTTAAATAAGTCATCTACATTGGATGATTATTGTAACATACTGCCAAGCAGAGCCCTGAAAATCCACATAAGCCTAGCATTGAATGTTTTTCCTTTCCTGTATACTCCAATTCTTCATATAAACCCTCTTAACTAGAACTTATTACCTCTGTAAGCCAGCCTTTAAAGACAGTAACTTGGTGTATGACAGATTTCTACAGCTCTCTGAAAAAGGGTCACCTGAGTCCTACTGCTTTCTAAAATGGAGTGATTTAATAAGAATTTAAGATTAGGTTACGTGGAGCAAATGGTTCTAGAGAAGATTCAGAATAATGACAAGAAAGAATCACATTAAATAAGAATTTCTGAAAAGAAAAGGAGATACAATCAAGTGTTTTCAAATAGTTCTCCAATACAGCCATGAAGAATGGCAAACAGTTGTGGTAGCTCATGGTGGGCTCATTGCATGGCTTACAGATGCCCAGCCTCAATAGTTCAGGAGGGAAAAAATTAAGCTGGAAAGAATTCACAGGTGGAAAGAAAGAAGGGATATCACCTACTAACCACTCTTGCAGGCAAAATAGAGTAAAATGGGGAAAATGCATTTAATTTATTAATCTAGAAATATATAATTTAAAAAAATCTCACCAAAACAAATAATATTATTAAAAATCAAATAATGTACCAGTTTAGCAGTAGGGGAAGCCAATACTCCAAATGACTGATCAATATTTGCTTCTAATTCCTGCATTCCATTTTTAAAGGCTCCATCTTTTCTTTTACTCTGGCAGAATGGCTTGAGAAATTGAGTCTCTTCATGACCTACTTGCTCCTCCAGCTTGCAAGACTCCAACCGTGAAAGAATTTCATCTCTTTCCAATCGTAGGGCTTCGAGCTCTTTCATATGGGCCCTGATTTCACCTTTCAGTTTTGCAGTGCTCCCCTGCAGTTCCTTGATTTCTCTCAAGTAAGCTACTTCTTTCTGATTCAGTGCTTGCACCTGGAAATCAAGTCTAGAAACTTCTAATTGAAGACTGTAAACATCCTGTGCCTGACTTGCACCTCTCTTTTCCAACTCTGTTTGGAGCTCTGCTGCTTTTTCTGTTAAGTACTGCAGCTCAGTTGTGTCAGCTTCTCTTTGATCTGCCATTGTCTTAATTTGCATCTCTTTCTCTAAAACATTTGCTTCCTTTTCTCTCACCTTATCTTCAAGTTCTTGAACTCGAGATGTAGCCATATTTATCTCAGCCTCTCTCTGAGACAATAGAGTTTGGGAAACCCTGTATTCTTCCTGAAGTGCCTGGTGCTGGATTCTCAGGGAGGTGAGCTCTGCAACAGACTGCTCTGATGACTCTTGCAGCTGTTGGCATTTTTTTTCCAAAGCTTCCACTTCGGTTTTGAGTTGTAATTCCTTTTTTTCCAGTTGCTGCTGCAGAGCTTCTTTAGAAGCTGAGACAAGCTCCAGCTCCTCCTGAAGTTCTCTCATTTTGGAGTGTAATGATTCGTTCCTTCTATTTGCATCAGCATCACCTTGACAATCTACCAGTCCCTTCTTCAACTCATTCTGAAGGTTTTCCACTGACTTTTCCAAGGCAACTTCATAGAAATAAACTGGGTTGTCACTATCTTCACGACATACTGGTCCAAATTGTGCCAGCTCTTTTTGAAGCTTCTCAATGACTCCATGGAGTTGCTCCACCTCTTCATCCTTGTCCTTACGCAGCCTCTCCTGGTCAAAGCGAAGGTGCTCAACCTGCGATCTGAGTTCTTCAATTTCAGGTTTTTGGTCTTCTGCAACCTAAGCAAAAGGACTAAATATTACTGTATGTAGGCAATTATTATTGCACACAGAATTTATATTTCTGTTCTGAATCACACAGGCATTAAATCACATATGTAACAGCAGAAAAAAAAATCACACATTTCAGCCGGTAATGTCTCAAAATAACCTCTACTTCCCTAAGAGAATTATCAAATAGATTTCATTTTCAATAATAATCTGCACACCTTGATTCCCCCAAAAATCAAGCAATGAATATATAATAAGCACTCTTACTTTATTCTCCAGAGCATTCTGCAGCTCATGCTGAAGTCTCTTCACCTGTTCATTCAAGTGATCGATTTCTTGATTCTTTTCTTCAAGCAGTGCTTGTGGGAATGACAAAGCTGAGGAATCACTAATACCCAGGTCCTGGCTTTGCTTCACATGAAGTTTTGTTAGATCCTCCTGATCAGAGAAAACAAAATCTCATTAGAAAGGACTGATTTTCTCTCTCAAACTAATGGCAGAGCAGAACTAGGGGCTTTATTTAAATATTCTCTTATTTACTATAATGGTGAAGAACTCGGGAACACAACTACAGCTTCTTCAGGTTCATACCACTGCTAGACTGCCCCATCCCAGAAAATAACCTCAGCTCTTGATTTAAATCAAATCATTGTAGAAGATAATGCTACAAGCATGAATCTGGAATACTGGGAGGCTTTGGTTCTACAATACCCAGCATTAATCTTGTAAGGGTAATGCAACATTCTGATGGCAAAAGAAACAAACCAAGTATCTGTTTACAACATCATGAGATAAAGACCTCAGCACTCAAGAAAGCAGATCTCTGACATTTTAGGCAGTGCAATAAAGCTAGAGGAACCTACCTGCAAGTGTGCATTCTCTGCTTGAAGCTGGATGATGTTGGAAGTACTAAAGTTTTTTTGTATCTCTAACTGCAAGTTCAGCTGCAATATCTCCTTATCTTTCTTGCTCAGGTTATCTTTATATTGTTCTACTTGGTCTAGCAAGCTTGCAATCTAAAAAAAAAATTAAAATGCATAGCTGTTTTAATTAAATCCTCTAAGAGAGAACTTCATTGTATTATTTAATGACAGGAAGTAACTTCAGCAATTTCAGTGATTTAAACTCTAATCAACTTGCAAAAATAAAACATAAATAAATAAGTATAAAGATTGAGAAGCTTATATTCCAGCTCCTCATCTGCAAAACCAAAGTACTGCAAAGGTGGGTTTGTTTTCTTTTTTTAAAAAAAATCTACCTGCACAAAAAAGATGCATTAGTCTGTATTGTGATGTCATTTAATGTAACAATATGAGACAAATTAGCATTTGATGTGCAACAAAGATAAGCAGTCAATATAAACACCATTCTTGTCCTCCCAGAAGCCAGAAACGAGCCTTGCAGTGCCAATCCCAACAACACAGACAACAAAGAGATGATTCAACAACCACACTTTTCTCTGCAGTGTGATGTTGCCATCCACTGTTTTTATCATCTCTTGCCTTAATGGGTAGCAAGGTATAGTGGCTTTGGGAATTATGATTGTTGAAATCAGACTTCATAAGAGAAATGGAAATTCCATCTTGAAGCAATTCATTTTTATTATCTTGTACTGCTCTTGAAAGAATGGTGTACTATTGACTGATGGATCACTCCTGTTTTTCGTCTGTATACATCTTTAACTGGACAACATCACAGATATTATAATAATATAAACATACAGTGGGGTTGTGTATGCATTTATACTGTAAATCCAGTAGGAGTTCCAGATATTGTGAGCAACTTCTCTGTGTTTCTTCTTAGCTTGACAAAAAAATTCCCCACAAATGTTATCTCAAACCAGGTTAAATTACACCATTATGGTGTAATAATATATAATAACTATCTAAAATAAAATTATACAATATAGAAATATATAAAAATTATATAATAATTATCTCTTACTCTCAAACAAAAACTTCTCTACGTACTTCAACTTTGGAAGGAAAGGAAAATCAGTTTACAACTGACAGTGATCAGTCTCAAAGTTACGTGAATCATGACAAGACAGTTTCCAGCAGGAAGGGAGATGAGCAAAGGACAAAGCAAGAAAAAGGAAGGTTCCTTGAGGCCACAGCAACTCAGAGTCTGTAGAACCCTCCCAAAGCTCTCACCTCTCTCTCCTTGGCCTGAAGTGCTTCCTGCTCTGCCTGTAGCTGCTCCTTCAGCACTGGAGCAGAAGTGCCATCCACTGGCACTCGGTGCCTCGCTTCATCCAGTTTAGACTGCAGGGCAGAGATCTGGATCAGGTTATTGTACTGCTGCTGTTGCAATGCCTCTTTATCCTGAAAAATGATTTTTTTTTCATGTTAGAATTAATTGCTGTCAATATACAAACCTACTTAACCAGAACAATCCTGTTGAAACACTTCATTGACCGTGACACACCCAGTACAAGAAGAAAAGTACATAATCCCAGTGGCCTATAAAGAAACAGGAATTCAAGACAACTGAATGCTTTTAGCTCATTTAAGTTTTTATCCTTTGCTTTTTGTAATTCAAGTTTAACAACTTTAGAAAATTTAGCATTCAGTAATAAATTGCACAACACTTTAAGAATATAACATCTTGTTCTTCTAGCCACTTCAAAATTTGTTATGATACCATATATATGCCAAATTAAATCTGACAGATGGACATAGTTTAAGAAATTAAGAGTTCTGGGTAGGTCAAAACCTACTCACAGATACATCAAGTTCAGTCAGAATGTGATAAAGCAGCACTAAGTTTGTCCAGCCTGTGATCTGCCAAGCTACTATATCTTATTTTATTGAAAAAAAAAAAGGTTTTTGATCTTCCTTCTCTCACAGTCCTTCACAGGAGCTGGGTCAATCCAAGGGTAGGACATGGAACATTTAGTTTCAGATGGCGGAAAAAGTTGCTCAGATGTGTGGTAACTTCTGCTAAATGGATTGTAATTCTTAACTCTAGGCTGGGATTAACTCTGTAGTAGTAACAAAGTGCTAGAAGTTTTAGACTCTGGCAAAGAGATCTACCTTCAGACCCAGAGGAAGAAGGGTTACAGATTAAGATAATTTGATTAATAGCACAGGTACTCATTAAAAACCCTCAGTGTTTGATTTTCAGTAACACCACCTTCTCAGAAACTTGCGGACAAGCTCAAGAACAGCTCTGAAGCAGCAAACATGACAACTGTTAAAAGCAGCCTTCATAGTAGGACTTTGCAATGTACTTAGGTCTTATAAATAATATCTAAGTACATACAAGTATGTAAGTCTTGGTAACGGACGAGTTTGTAGAACCAGAGGTTATTTAAAACTGTGGCTGTGATATGTACCATTAATACACCAGTTTAACTCACCACTGGGTGCCACACAGTGTTGCAAACACGACTGAAAACCCCCAAAAAGGCACTGCCATGTAATGGCAACCCCATTTAAATAAAGATTTAAAAATTACCTGTTTCAGTTCAGTTTCCACTTTCTTCATTTTTTGCAGCTGTTGCTCCAAGCTATGTACAGTCTTTGAGACCTCAGCACCACTGAGTTTCAGCTCTTGGATCTGTGCCACCAGATTTTCTATCTCTTTATCACGAGCTGCGATTTCTTGGTGTTTTCGCTCCTTTTCTAGTAACAGTTTATTGTAATCATCCATCTTCTCTTTTATTTCTGCTTGCAAAGATTCTACCTACACAGAAATCACAGTATACAGATATTCAGGCAATATGAACAGATTTCCTACCAGTTGAAAGCAAGAGTCATTTCACATTGAAGGAGATTTTACTATGGATTAAAGTGGTGCTAAAATCTCAGGTGAAAATAAAACTAAATATGCATAGAAAGTAAGAAAAAGTTAGCTTTCTGAAATCTTGTTTTCCAAATGCAGCAGCTCTTAGATACATGTTTGATTACTCTCTTAACATCTGCAGTACTCTCAAAGTACTAGATGAAGGTATACTCTCAAAGGAGGGTTTTGGTAACAGGGTTACTTGGCTATCAGATTAAAAAGTCACCAAGATTACATGAGTTATTAATAATAGCAATGGATTTATTTCTGTAACCTCAGAACCCCTCTTCCAATATTCCAAGGAATTCCAGTTTAGAGAAAGATACCAAGAACTAAAGGATAAATATGCAATCAGAGAGACTCCCAGGAGCCAACATAGGACAGGTATATTGCTTTCCAAAAAATCATTTAAATGTGAAGTGGATAGAAATTTTGAATTTTAGCTGCAGGAAAACAGTCATTCATTGATCCCCGTAATGAAGGTGAAGGCAAGGCCAGGAGCTTTGGTGTGACAGACTATCTCAGGGTGTGAAAACGTCATTTAGCATAGTGAAAGCAAGCTCAGGCAGGAAAGCAGTGGGAATAGAGAAGTAATTTGGTCAATACCCATGAGCAAGGAAGATGGGATTTTACAAAATAAATGTTTTGTTCATCAAAAAGTGTCTGAATTCATGTAAATCCCACTTCAACATTATGAAATAAAAATTCTTTGCATTAACATAGTTTTTTTAGATCTTCAAAGTATTGTGCAGATATTACTAAAGCAAGAAAATATGCCTGAGCAAATTGAAGAGTCAAATAATAAACAGGGAGGGTGGTTAAGAAAACCAAAAGTTATGAACATTACATTTTCAAGCTGCTTACAGGCACAAACATGTGTCTGCATCTTACTCCCGTGTCATCTCATCAGCAACTAACCACTGCTAACCATAACACAGGTCTTACAGTAAAGCTTTTGGGTATAGAAAAATCTCCTAGAAGTCTAATCTTTCTCATGCTACAAGATTTTGGCATCAGAATTCCCAAACTATGATACTTCAGACATAAAAAGCATGTTTTTAACAACACATTGCTAGAAAACTGGTGCTGCAATCCTGTAGCTAAGAAAACACTTCCACATAACCTCCACTCTCACAGTGCAGCTCCCAATAACCAGTCAGCACTCTTTCCACAAAATAATCCCACTTACACATACCTTGTACCTAATAAACACCAAAGTGGGAAACTTGTTATAACTGCTACATGCAGGAGTCAGGAGTTCACTTGAGCTGATTTGGAGTGAGTTAAGCACTTACTGATGTTACAGCTGCATTAAACAACTGAACAAATACTGACATTTCCTGGCAGAGAATGCCTGCATACCTCACCCTACCCACTAATGTCACTTGCTTAGTTACCATCCTTGTGTGTTTTTCTCCAAATAAAACTTCTTCCATCCTTTTCTGAGAGGTTGCAAAGCTACAGCATTTATTTTTTCAGCATGGAAAATTCATTCCCTGGAAATTAGTTCATATTGGAAGATATGGCTGTGCAACTCTAACACTGAAATACACAATTCCATTACTATACATAAATAGATGGAAATGAATTTAACTACTCAAGTTTTGATAAGAGCAAGGCCACAAACAAAAGGCACAGTTTTATCATCACCATTCCAGTATATTTGTTTCAGGTTCCAAACCTCAACTTCTCCTTTAACACCAAAAGGCTGTTTCAGTGAATAACTGCCTGTAACACCTCTGAGCAATAAGGCAGGAGAGCTAAGTACTTCTGTGGAGGAAGTTAAAATGAAAGCAGTTGTTCATTCCCTGCAAGAATTCTGCCACCCTAAAATCTGTATTCTTAGCTCCAAATCACACTTTGACATACCAAGAAGAGGAAAAAAGCTAAAGCATATCTAGAAGGGATTGAAAGGAAAAGGAAAGAAAAGCTGAGAGATATTAATGCTGTTTTCCATACCTGTAGAATCAATTCATAGTTCTGTATAATGTTAATTTATGTGAAAAAAAATCAAAAAGAAAAAAAAAGCAAAAGTTAATCTTTGAAGCCAAGCATCAAACAAACAAAATTGTGTAAACAAGGACTCATTTATAAACTTAAACAGAATGAGGCATGCACGCAAAGGACATCTCCATTACATTTGCTTAGGTGGAAAAAATAAACACATTTAGAACCCAGAAGTCATTCCTCTGAGGTACTTTTTAGAGTGGAATGTCTGTAGTGTTGTTGTCCTCCTTGGTTCATTTAAACCAGGCCCAGAGGTTCCTTTAAACCAGACTCAAACTTGATTGCAAAGCACATACAACAGTTCTTTCCATCTCCATAACAAATCATAAATAACAAATAACATATATTATATAAATAAAACATAACATTTCCATCTCCATAACAAATTTTATAAATAACCTAAGTGCACCCTCATTGCCTAAATGTAGTTCAATCAGTTGGGGAAAAATCTGCTCTCTGGGTAACAGAGGAAAAAAAGTCTCCCAAGAGCCAGATCACCCAGAACACAGAGTTTTGGTATTTAATTGTAATATACAACTCCATTAGCCACTAAGTCTGATTTTACTCACCCTATGCTCTCTGGACTGTCCTGAAGTCTGTGATTTTGCTGACAGTTTTAACTGTTCTTCCAATTTCTGAATTTCCTGCTGAAAATCATCACGTTCATGTTCCCTTTCTATGGCTTGTTCCTGTAAAACAAGCCAGAGAAACAAAATCTTTTTAAAGACTTCATTACAATCTTGAGTACAAAAATAATTGGGGTTTGTTTTTGTGGTGAAGAAACTGTTAACTTAAAAAATAATTAACCAATTATTAATAATAAATCAAGACTACCTTCTAGTCCTAAAAGCATATCTACAGTGACAGGGAAATAAAAAAAAAAGAGAAAGCACCTTCCTGACTTCAACATGCATATAAACAACAATTAAATTTTGATTAAAACAATTTAATTTTTATTAAAACTAAAAATTATTCTGCAATACTACAAAAACTGAATTGAAAATTTAACTTTTTTTTTTCCCATGAGACTAGAACACCAGGGTCTTAATTTCAACCAAAACCGAAAACAGCCCATTTTGGGAACCACCTTCCATGTGTCAAACCAGGATGGGAATTTATCACCTCCAAACCCATGGAAATGTGGTCTCTTACTTACATCCATGAACTGCCGCTGGTTTTTAAGCTGCTTTTCAAGAACTTCAATTTGCTGTTTTAATTCAGTAATCTCCAGTAACTTAGTAGCCAGGTCTTGGTTACTTTGCAGTTGCTCTTCCAGTTCCACCTCCAACACTTTCATCTGAGAGCGTAAGTTGGAATGGTCCTTTTCTGCCTGACACTGAAGCTCAAGTTTCTCCTTTGATAAAAATTCTACTTCCTTGAGTAGCCCTGAGTAAGAACACAAAAATAATAAAAGCTGTCAGTGGAGACAAAAGTCAAATATTTCAGATAAGATTAAATTTGGATATTTTGGACAGCATCAAAACAAAGGAAAATATTTATTCTTGAGGTGGGCTGTAATATACTGCTCTGCCTTAAATCCTTGCTACTCTTCTGTCCCAAATCTCTCCTTAATCAAGCCATCCAACGCAGAACTGTCAGTTCCTCTAAACTCTCATGCAAAGATCCTCCTTAGCCATCCAATACCCAGTGTTGGGCTAGTTTCTCCATTACTCCTGCCTTGTGCCATGCTGGATACTGCTGCTGCCATCTATACTGGCGAGTCAGCACTCAGACCACCTTCCCAGTGGCCACGGGTACCCAGCCTGACCCTGAAGCCAGCTGCTATGAAAAAACAAAATTACTGTATTTCTCTGAACCTGAGCGGGGATTAAAACCCAGAGAAAAACCAGGCTTACAGAAAATCAATCCAGTTTTGAGGTTATAAAGGGAAGAAAGATGGCACATATTTTCCCTGTACAGAAAATGAAATACCAAAAAGGGAAGTGTACAAAGCTGAAATTATTTAAGTTATAAAGAGTTAATTTACAGCTACAAACTACATTTTCAATCAGTTGGATGCACTGCTTAGGAGACCAAAACTGAAGACTTTACTGTGAACAGTCTTGGAGAAAAGCTACTTTAATTGTGAATGTAGTTAGTAACCTGAGCATGAAAATAAGCCTGTCTATTTTGTAGCAAAGTAAGGTCCTGCAAGAGCTCATGACTTTACTTTTCTAATGTTCCATTATTCATCTCAAATGTTTTTGGTCAGAGGTTATAGGTAAGTCTGTAATCCAACAAGGACCTTAAGAAATCATCCAGTCCAATTTCCAGAACAGACAATTCCCTTTTTGGAGTACGAACAATACAATGCATGTGATTTCTGACCTAATGTCATTACAAGCTGCTCTTGCAAATCTTTGCTATCACAGCATACCTACAACATTTTTTCTAGGGCTTCATTACCCAGAGATATTTAATGACATTTCTAGACCCTTGATACTAAGCAAAAAATCATGAAAATTTCTATGTTAATGTATAAAAAGAAAAGTGTGACAGGCTTGGCATAATGCAACAACATTTACACTACACATTGGGGAAAATGGAAAACCATGTGAAAAGTCTATGAATTCATAGGCTCTGGAAATCAAAAAAAAAAGCCAGACAAAGTTTGGGACAAAAACATGGACTACATGAGCTCTTGAGCTCCACAGCAATCCTGTTGTGGATTACAGTTACACTCCAACTACATTTCACTCCAAGCACTAATTATAGCCTATGTAATAACCACAATGCAATCACTGTGCCACATTCCCTACTTTTTATTTTATTTTTACATAATCACAAATTCATTTGGTTGTGGATGTAACTCAGGCTCTGGCAGCATGCATGAAGTGAAGACTCTGCCCTAATTTCTCTCCCAATCCCCTTGGAGCTGTATTATACATATCCTATAGTATATGTATCATGCAACAGAAAAAAGCACACAAAACCCAACAATAGCTGAATTCCATTAGGATATCCAATCCCAGCCACAGCTGCATGACAGATTATCTTTTGCCAAGCAAGAGATAGGAATAATGTCAATAAAATAGCTCTAAATATATATAAATACACTCTAGTGTATTTGGTAATACATGGTGCAGAGAGGAGGGCAAGGTCAAGTGCTGGATATATTTGGGCACACAAAGGGAGGTCATCGATTTAGACTGACTCTGAGAAAGAAGAACAAGTATTTGGAAAAATAAGCACAAGAATTTTGCCTCCAATATCCTAAGAAACATGGCTGATGGCTTCTATTTTAGCTTCCAGAGGAACACTAGTGCTTTATGAGGCACAAAATACTGATTTGGTAACACTGACCTACACAGTCACAGTCACCTCCTCAGACAGAAGTCGAAATTAATTGAAAAAAAAATTAGGCAAGCAGATATTACCTGGAATCAGCAGTATTTCGTAAAAAGCAGGTGTCAAATTTTGGCAACCTCTAGGCTCAATCTTTCTGACAATTTTTTTTTTTAAAGCACATGTTCCCCAAGTGTATAAATAGAATTTCAAGCAACACACCAATAGATCATCAGCTCACAGATTTGTTTCTTTGTAGAGAAAAAACTATTTTACTAATGCTACTGCACATCATGCAATTCCCCTTACGAGAGGCTCTGCACCCTCCTTCCCACTCCCCAGATCATTAGCAAATGCCAAGCTCCATTCCAAGAGAGTTTAAATTAGCAAGGCCATTCTACTCACATTAGTACTCCACATGAAAAACAGGAGGAGACGTCAGCTTTTCAAGGAATAAGCCCACGTCAATCAGCTCCAAATGATATGATTTATATTTATCATGTTTTCCACATACTACAAACAATTTCAAACCTGAGGAAGAGTACTAGTGATGGCTGGGGTGAGGCAAAGGGGATGGATTTCAGGACTTGGTCCTTGCAGCAAAAGTAACTGTTGAAGTTCTAAGGAGCTGCTGGCAAGAGCTGGGCTGCAGCTCCTGGGAGAATGTCAATCCCAAAATATACCATAACCAACTCAGTTCTACAGAGGGCAGCAGCAAATTTCAGTACAGTGAGGTCGATACCAAAAATAGGTTGCATTAAAAATAGTGTTTGAGGGAGATTTGAATGGACAGAAAGAATAAAGACACAGTAATGGGTAAGAAAGCTCAGTGCAGCTTTTTGACTCTTAACAGGAATTTACCTAAACAACTTTTTATTCACCTTAGTGATTTGGTTTAATCAGCTCACACTCTCTGGGGAAAAGAAAATCCAGAAACAAGAGATAGTGAATATGCAAGAATCTATGACTATATACATGTGCATAAATAAAATTAATCTAAAAAACAATAGGAGAATTATATTTTGAGTAGACCACAAAATAATAATGTCAAGTATTAATTTATCTGATGTAAACATTAGCCACTCAGTAGTTAAGTAGGCAAACTTTAGTTCAGGAGGAAAATAAAACTTCTCTTTCAATTTGGCATCTACAAATTTGACTGCCACTTGACTTGACTTCCAAAATTAGTGTATAACTCTATGGATTCTTCCTGCTTATTTCTGGTTTCCTCTTTCATTTCTTTACTAGCCTTCCCTACCATTCTGCTTGCCCTTTTTTCTGACCTACCAATCCTTTCAGTTACATTTCTCTCATCTTCTTTAGACATCTTTCAGTTCTTGCTGTACTTTATTTAGCTCACAGTTTCATGCCACCTCAAATATTTTTCTTTTTCCTTCCCTTCTTTAACTTAATTTACTCATTTTGAAGCTGACTTTGTATCACTAGAAGTTCATGCCCAGCTTGCAACTCACTCCATCCTCTGAAAAAATGAAGCAGGCAAAACCAAAGATAATGGCACAATGCACTTTAAGCCTGATGGCAGCAAAACATCTTTTTCACTTCAAATATTCATTACTGAATTGAATATTCCAAATTTTGCATCACGGAAGTCATCCGCTTTTTATGGCCAAGATACTTTTAAACCCAGTAACGTGTTGGGCCTAATTATTAAGTACTATTCCTCATTGTTCAAAAAAAATAAAAGTTATCAATTTGTTCATTCAGCATTACAGCAACACAGCAAGAAATAAATCCACACTTGTCATTACAAACCTGAGCCTTCTTTTTGTGCAACATTAGCAACAGGTGTTCCTAGAAATCAAAACACAGACACATGCACAAGATGAATAGGGCATTGTGAACCATTTCATCCTCTGGACCATCAAAAATGTGTATGGAGTACAGACAGTGCTGACCTTCAGGCATTTCATCTTTACTGTGCCACAAAGCTCCTGATGACCTTGATCCATATCTGGGGAGCTTTCTCCCCCTACAGGAGACCCTCTCACCTGTGTGCCAGGCTGAGCTGCTCATTAGGTCATCAAGACAAACTGATCCATGACAGAAGGACATTGCAAAGTGCCCTGATTGGAGACAACTTTGTTGTGAGCTAAGAATGCTGTACCCTCTGCTCACCAAGAATTGCCTGCTCCTGGGTCAGCTCCTGGAAGCGTTCCCTCATGTTCTCCAGCTCCACAACAAGACGACGTTCAGATTCCTCTTTCAGGTTTAAGGCCTCTTCTAATGCAGCTTTTTCTGCAACGTAACCTTCAATAATGCCTGGAAGCCAAGTAAGAATGCAAATAAAGCCATAGACAAACTCATTTGTTGGGAAAAAATAGCGTGAAAATATGAGTAAACAATTTTTGCCAAACAATGGAAGGTGACATAAAAAGGAAGAAGTAAAAGATGATTTATGTTTATACTATGGCTAGGCTGTTGAAGTATCTTAAGGAATAAAACA
Organism: Chloebia gouldiae; assembly: GCA_003676055.1. Taxonomy (NCBI): domain Eukaryota; kingdom Metazoa; phylum Chordata; class Aves; order Passeriformes; family Passeridae; genus Chloebia; species Chloebia gouldiae. The sequence continues at coordinate 251,571 of QUSF01000070.1, read as the reverse complement.
TGCCAGTTAATGTATTCTAAGATTATCAAGATTTTACAAGGCTGACCCATCACAAAGTGTCTCCAAATCAGTAGGATTCAAATGGGGATCATTAAGCTTTGATGGCCTGGGATGAGCTTACAACACATCCTCTGCTAAGGGCTGATGCTTCAAGAAACAGAATCTCCAGAAAGTAAAATCAAATGTTAGATTTAGAGCCCAAGAAATCCAGGAAAGCACATCATAGATATTGGAAGGAACAGGCTGTGGGTAAATGACCCCACAATCTCACTCAGGTTCTGTTTCTTACCCTCTGCCTTGTGCAGCTCTAGTGCCAGCTGGTTCTTGGCCTCACTCTCCTCACTGAGGCACTCCATCAGCTCCTGGTGCTGACTCACCACCTGCGCCGTCTCCTGATTGCGGCGGCTGAACTCTTCCTCGAACTGCGCGTGGTTTTCATGCATCTTCTCTAGCTGCAGTGAGTAATTGTCCCAGCATCAGACCTCAGATGCATATGCAAGGTAATAATACTGCAGACATTGCAACAAAGATCTCAACTTTTAGAAACATTCGTGCATTAAGGACCAAGTTTTGAAGTTTCATTTCTGTACTCAGCTGACTTTGCCCAAAACCTCTGGACACTTTGGTGAATCCCTCTACTTGCATACCAGTATTTTTGCCACAAGTCTTGCTTAGGAACATAAGTTTCTTCACTATGCACAAAAAGAAATACCTCCCTATTGGCTAAACTGCTTAGCTTGACTTAAATTCTTCAAGAGATTCAGTCACATCTCATAGACAGTGAAGTACATGTACCATCAGGTTTCTATGGAACATCACCAGTAAGGAAAATATGCTGGATCACAGCTGATAAGGGTCACCTAGAATCCAGATCTGCCATGGCTGGGGCAAGTGCTTTAACCACAAATTAGCTATGTCTCAGTGGAGCCATCACCATTACCTAAAAGGAAACTTAAGCACTTCATCCTAGGAGGGATTTTTGAAGATGGTGAAAATACATTTCACACATAGCTCTGGATTCCACAAAATACCCGATGAGTAGATTCATTTCAGACATGTTTTTCCCCTTCCCATCTTCTTTTCAATTAGGGACTTACCCAACAAATAAGTTATTGTCACACTAAATTAAATCCTCAGATGTACACAGTGCTTGTGCATCTACCCCAGATGTGCAGTCTAAACACTGCAAAACTCAGTCCAGAATTACTCAAGTTCTTTTATGATACTGAGTGCGTCTCCTTTTGTCACAATTAAAGCAGCATATAATTACAAGGATGTTAGTTTCCCCAAGCATTTTGACATTGGACCGAGTTTTCATGAACCTACTTATCAGTGTTGAAAAGGCATCAGTGTGAAGTGTGATAAAACCCCCTCAAAAAAACTCCTGGTCTCCTGAAGTTACCAAATGAATTTAAAATCCTATTTTAAATCTACTTAAAGTGACCAATCTATTGCCTTCCCAAAGGATCTGTTAAAAGGTTGAATACATAGCCTTAAAACTGATTTCACATTTTCAGTGTTATACACAAAATCCTGGAATGGTTTGGTTTGAAAGGGACCTTTAAAGACCAGCTAGTTCCAAACCCTTGCCGTAAGCAGGGACATCTTCCACTAGACCAGGCTGACTCTGCAGAGATTAAAAAGCTTTACTTGTTTAGTTGACTCTGTAACCAGCTCCAGAAGTCTCTCCACTGCAGTGCGCAAACGATGACAAATTTTCAGTATTGCCTCTTCACTTTCACACGCCAATTCTGGCTTTGCAAAAACACTTTCACATAAGTATTGGCTCAACTCAGACACCTCGTCAGTCCCTGGAGACAGCTGGTTGTGTTCTGTGAGAGTTTCATCAAGCAGCTCCTCTACTGAAAGCAAGGAAGCTATTGAAAAACATAGAAAAGTGACAGCTAGCCACAAAACTGGTCACCCAGAAGACTGACATCAGGCAGTGACAAGGTCCTGGACATGCACTACAAGATGAAAACTTGGACCCATCAACAACTCAGTGTTGAAAAACCATGCGGGTTTTTCACAAGGTTTGACAATCTTGTGCTATACATCAGGACCTGGAACTCTGCATTCACCAAGTCCATATTTCCTGCCCTATAATCTATACAAGCTTTTCTAACAACATTTTAGTAATTGCACTATTAAAATAAATAAATGGAGAGAACAATGGTAGACACTATCCTAAGTGTGGACCAACTCTGAAAGACACAAACATTGCAGAAAGAGATTCTCTTTCCATTCTCTTTTCCTTTCTCTTTCTTTTCTTCATCCATGCAAAAGGATATGAAAAGGCAGTTTTCCAGAACATGAACTGACTACATCCAGGTTTGCTGATTTCTACTCACCTTTTTCTAGGTGATGGTTTTCTTTGGCTTTGAAATACTGCATGAATCCCATTTCTTCCATAGTAGTCTGAGCTTCTTTAGAATCTCCAGAAGCCAGACTGTCATCAAGGCAGAGACCAATCTTGCTACAGATAAGGTCCTCAATAATTACTGTGGCCTTCACCACTTCCATAAGCAGTTTCAAAGTGTGCTGATAAGATTCACGCAGTTTTTCCCTAGAACAAAAGCATGTTGAACATTTGAAAAATTGTGCCTATTTGATTTGAAAGAAACTTTGAACCTACTGTAAACCTGACACACTAAAATGATTATCTGCCATGGTTGGGCAGTTATCAGTGAAGATCACTCAGATGTCTCACAAAAAACAGCTCTTTTCAAAGAGCTGGTACAACTGATGCCTTGTCAAGGCTGACCTAGAACAGAGGCTGGATGGAGTTAAAGAATAAAGTAGGGATTTATTAAAAGGCCTCAATGGATCCACCTTGGGCAACACAAGAGCCCAGCCAGGGCTACATCCACGATGAACCAAAATGGCCACAAAATGGACAACCGGTCACAGGGTCTCTCACTTTTATGAGTTCTGCTTTATTTGCATATTTGAGTTAATTTTCCAATTACAGCTTAGTTTATGAAGTCCCATCCTTGTTTTTCTCTCTTCAGTCCACATGGTTTACGCTTTTAGGCCTGAGATTTGGATCATTTGGTCCCCAGCTGGAGAGGGAATTGTTTTGTCTCCCTACTCTGTGAAGAGAGCTCACCATCCCCTAATATGAAGCTCAAAAGTACACACTAAAGCAGCAGTGTGAATCTGAAAAATATAAAAGCTAAAACTTAAGGCATCACAGCAAAACACCTTTGTCATCTCCACAGGTAGATGACACTACAGTCACATGGAAGCATCTCAGCCTTCCATACCCATGGAAGCACCAGCAAGGAAGACACTACTGCAGTAGGAGGAGCAAGGAGTCTACTGCTACAGTATCAGTGACATCAAAATAACTAGAGGGTGTTCTAGTAGACCTGACAACAAAAGTTCTATTTCTAGTTATGAAAAAATTTTAGTTTTAAAATTAACACTAAGCCATCTTCTGAAAGATGAGAGAGGAAATTCTAGAAGCTTATTCAGCATGACAGCTTCTCTAATCCACACATCCCCATGACATGTCAAACCAATCCACTCCATCTGAAAGCCTCTTGGTCACAGAACCTCTCTCCATTTTTTTAGATTTTTTCCAAGATTATAGACAGCAGAAACCCCAAAACACCAAAGTCTTCTTCACACTGAAAGAAAGAGCAAGAAAAAACCCCAACTTGCTCTTAATGTCAGAATAGGTTGATAATTTTAAAAAACCTCAAAATAATTTTCAAATAAAAGCAATATATCCTTCCCAATACTTCTATTTTGAGCTGGCTTAGTTTTGCCTAGTTATTGATTTCTTCACGAGGAGTAAGAAAACAAGCAAACAGAAAAGCCCCAAGCATTAAGCATTATATAACAAACCTTTCCTCTTTGGACTGCTCAATATCAGACCTCAGCAAGGCCACCAAATTTCCTCCTTCTTGGTTTTCCCTGCCGTGCCACTGAAGGAGTGTCTCCAGTTCAGAGTTGGTCTCCTCTATTTCATGCTTTAAAGAGGCCACTTTCTTTTCCAGCTGTGGAAGTACAGTGACAACATAACCAAGTCAACAATTTTGCCTAAACTTGGCTCTACCAACTCTACCTGAAAATGAGTTTCTAGAAAAATTACTTCTTATATTTATTTTCTCAGATTATCTCTATACCAGATTAAAACATATGGTTACCTATAAATAAAAATACATATTTGTATGTATCTGCCCACCCTCACTTCCAGAAAAATTACTACCATTTTGTTAGAAACTCTGTTTCATAAATAAGCTAGCAAATAAGTCAAAATATCTATTTGGGAGAATACTGCAAACACAGAAAAGCATTCTGCTCCCATGCCAACATTCTCAATCCTCATCAAATCCTATAAGAGCTGGGAAGAGTAAGGCATTCCCAGTCAGGAAATTCTTAGTGTTACTGTTTCCCCCTAGTATAACATAACACAAGATTTATACCTGCAGTCTCTCTATATACATATTGAAGCAGAGAGCCCTGTGCTAAAACACAACCCCCAAAAGCACATTTAAAATCTAGGTTTAAAGTATTTTCTCCACACCTGGTTAATTATTGCTGCTCTTTCTTGCAGCTGGGCTGATAACATTTCTTGTTCCTTTTGGTGAGCAGCCTGCACCTTCTCCCTCTCCTGAATCAACATCTGCTCCTTGTCATGCAGTGATGCCTTTTTTTCAGCTTCAAATTCATCCTGCATAAATCACATATACTTGGATTTACTGAGAGAAGAAAAGATGCCCAAACACCACCACCATCCTCCAAAAAAACCTCAAACATCCCCTGTATTTTTTCTGTATTCTTTAGAAGCACACATTTTGCCTCTCAGGATAACAAGCTGTGACACACACATCAACACCTCCAAACAACAAAATTATGGTGAAACTATGATCAAAATCAAAACTAGTGTGGCCAACAGAACCAGGGCGGTGACTGTCCCTCTGTACACAGCATGGATGAGGCACAATTTTATCTATGAACACCAATACACTACACCTATTTTTTACATTGGAAGTCAAGATAACATTTTTTCCCCATGGCAAGAAATAAGACTTCAGAGCAGAAGACCTGCAGTCACCTGAGCTGACATGGATCCTGTGCAGAAGACTGAGCCAGTCTTTGCCCCATGCTCTAGAAGTTAGGAAGGTAAAAATGGGCTGACATAAAGGGGTAGGATGACTTTCCTAGAACATGGCATTTGTGGACAAAATCTCTGAAGCAGCCTGCTTTTCTTCTCAGAAGCACTTAGAGTCAGAGCACAGACAGCAATTCTGAATACCTCAAATCTGCTAGGGAGGCAGAGGGAAGAAACCAAGGGAACAGGCTGGCATGAAGAGAACTGCATAATCAACACAAGGAAGTGGGAAGGGAAAGGCTTGCTGTAAAAACCTGTATGAGCCCACAATACAGCTCAGTCTCACACTGCAAAGAGATCTAGCTAGTCTCTTCTGGGACAAAACACTGGTTAGCAAGTACAGGAGGCAAAAAACCCAGCTGAATCTAAAGACAGCTGCACCAGCAGGAGAATTAGCCCTGGAAAAGTTTCAACACAAAGTGAAGTTTCTGGTGTCACAAATGCTAATTAAAGCAGCATAAGAGAAAAAAGCAGGGATCACTTCTGGAGTTTCTGCATAACCCTCAGTCCAGTCCCAGCTTCTGTGGGCTGAAGGCTGGGGTTCAGCTGAGGACAGCAGTACCAAATATACCTGCAGCAGCTTTTCAGGAGACACTTGTGCCCTCTGTTTCAAAAGCCAGCTGCAGCAGCCAGAGAGAGGTCAGTGATCAGGACTACACACAGGGCCAGAGGCAGGAAACATCTTGAAAATGCTTATCATGATGTTTATCATGGTGAATCAATGAAAGCAGAGATTAATAACAAGAGTAACAACAAAGTATCTCATAGACAAAGAGTCCACTGCCATCACACACTTGGTAAAAGCCTAGATAATAAGGAATATTTTGCCACAAAGCCACAATATGTGCAGTAGATGTGGGATGACAGGCCAAGGGCACAGTCTTTGCAGACACTAAGAAGAAAATGTCTCAAATGACAAATCTACATGTACACAAGGAATGCTGCTTAGAGCGTGTTCCACTGACTGTTTTGGTTTTGGCTGAAGGACATTGCATATCCAGTTCAGGACTTTAAGACAACGCTGTGGTAAAGACAATTGCTCATAGAACACTGCTTTATTTCCAATGTTTTTCTAGCTCTAACACTGTGAAGCATGGGAGAGATCTCACTCAGAGTACCATTTTAGAGGCTGAAGAACAAAAATCTTACACCAATTTCTCTTTTTCATCAAAAAACACTCCCAGTGCTTACTCAAGAGAATTTTCACCAGGGCCTACCTTCAGCTGTGAAATCTGCTGTTCCAGCAGCACCTCTGACTGACACTTCAACAGCTCAATCTCCTCCTGGAACTGAAGCTGCTGCTTCAATTTTACCTCCTCAAATTGAGCCAGAAGAGCTGCTCTCATAGATTTTACTTCAGAAGCTGATGCAGAAGCATACAGCTGCAGAAAAGGAAGGAATATATATTTTAGCCACAGTGTTAGAATTAAGGAAAATACAAAACCAAACCAAACCCCATCAAGCTAAACCAAATTCTGAAGAGTACATCCACAATCCTCAAGGTCATACAAGGCTGCTGTCTATCATCATGCTAAATATAGAAAAAAGCAGGTTGATAAAAATAGATAAGCAAGCAGCCATTAGGTATCAATTATCTCCTGTACTCCTGTATTCATGAGACCATCAGATCAGACTAACAAAGTATTCCTGATTTATTCTTTCCAACCGACACTTCACTAAAAGAAAATAAAAAAAATAAAGAGGAAAAAGGGGGAGAGAAACATAGGGAGAGTATATTTTGTCAGATGTGATTTCCCTTGCTCAAATGGGAGCAAGCATTATGCATCTCTATTTAAAGCAATTATCCTGGGATACAACAGTGAAAGGCTTAAGAGATTTTTGGTCATCTAGGGTTTTTTCCTTACTATTCTCTCTAAGAAGAGCCACTGTAGACATGAAAATAGACAAATTCTGTTTCTGAGATAATGTGCTTGAAGACTGAATTGCCATTAGAACCTCCCAGGAAACTAATGAAACTTGTCTCCAGGCAATCTCTTCTTCTAAAAGTGATTTAAGAGTTATTTGGAACATTATCAAATTTTCAATTTAGTAAGTGAAAAAAGCAAAAGCTAGAAATATTTTAACTTAATGTGTTCTGTGGTTATAGCTGGATAAAGCTCATTTTGTTTGTGACTTTTCCTACTATGTAAGTAATATTTAACAGTAGTGGCTGTTTGCATCTGCAGAAGTCAGATTGTGTCCTTAATGTTAGTACTATTTTTAAAAATTCCAAAACCATCTAGGTGTAGAACCTTATTTCTAAGCTTAATAAAACTGAATTTACTTTATGATAAACATGGATTGTTCTGGGTTTAGGTATTAGCAGCTTTCTGACCTCTTGCTCACGTTCATGCTCTGCTTTTAGTTTCCCCAGTTCTTCTTCCAACTCCCTGGAGTACTCTTCCTTATGTTTCCTAATATCTGCCTCATGAAGGTGCTGAAGCTCTTGGAGTGCTTTCCTGTGCTTCTCCTCCATCTGCAACACTTCCTCACGTAACAGATCCAGAGCCAGACGTTTCTCTTCTTCCAGCAACTGTCTATGATTTTGAAGAGCTGTGTTCAGATCATACTGCATAAGCAGTAATTTAAAAAGAGGAGGGGAAAAAAATAAGTACAATTATCTTTGCAACCCATTTGTCAAGCACATGTCCTGCTGTATCAAAGCTTTTAAAATAAACAGGAACAATATTGTTTCATGAAGGATGAGCATACATGTATATACATGCTCTCCAAAACATTTTAATGGGTTTATTTTTCTTATCTAGCAAAAGTTTTGCAAATTCTTACTTATTTGGAAGGATCTTTAGATTCCTAGAGATGTGGCTTAACCTCCAGAATTGTACTTACTTTGGTCTAATCACTTTATGAAGAATTACACAATAGCTCTGCCAGGGAGAGAGGGTCTGAGCCACAAAATGGAGACTCTCAAATCTTAAACACATTAAAAGATATACCTCATTTGTGCCTTTTCCACAAATGATACAGAAAACTCATCACACTGAGCATTTGGGGCAGGAAGCAACAGATGGATTTAATTTTCATCTAGAGTCTCCTGTTTCAGCTCATAATATGGCCACACACAATGTGTTGGTGTTGGCACGAAGAGGTTGTGAAAACATCCCCTGAGAACAAAGAAAAAGGTGATCCCACACAATGTGTCATGAAATTTCATCTCCTATGCCAGCTTGTCTTTCTGACTCACCTTATGAGCTTCTTCTGCTTCAAGAGCCATGGTTTTAAGCTTTTCCAGATTAACAGTAGCTAGCTCAATTTTCAAATTATTCTGGGAAAGCTGAAGTTCTTCAGCATGCTTCAATTTCAGCATCTCAATCTCTTGAAGCAGTTGTGCCTGATGGATTTTATCTTGCTCTTGGAGCTGCTCCCTGTGCTGCAGCTGTAGCTTCTCCAGAGCCTGACTGTGTTCATCTCTTATAGTCTGAATTTCAGATAGGTAGGAAGACTCCAAGGAATCCAGATTTGATAAGTGTTTAATCTCCAGCTCATCGATTTGGGCCTGATGCTTTGTTTGTAGTTCAGCAACACATCTTTCAAACTGAATCTGTTGTTTACTTTCCAGTGTAGATTTAAGTGTCTCAATTTCAGCTTGGTGTTTTGTCTGAAAATCAGCTGTCAGAGACAAAATCTGCTGCTTGTGCTTCTCCTCTAACTGCTGACTTTGGAGTTCCAGCTCATCCACATGTTTCTGTTTCAGCTTTTGCAGAAGAATCTCTTGCTCAGTTGTGAATTTCTGAGTCACTGCTTGGTGCTCCTCCATAAACCTGTATTATTTCCAAGAAAATTAAGATAATATTGTCAAGCAAGTCACTTTTTTAAAAAAAATAATTGAGCTAATAAATAATAATCCAAGGAAGATAAATAGACCTGAATTGGTCTCTACAAGTTTTACTTGATGCTTCAAATACAGAACTAAATTCAAAACAAGCTACGATGATGATTTCATAGCCACATAAAGGTTCTGGTAATTACTAGAGAAACTGACACCCCTATTACCTTACAAATAGAGAAATGTATCTGAGAAATACTGCCATGACAGTATCTTGTGGTGTATACATTGCTACATCTCACAGGTGTTGTCTGCAAATAAATGAACTGTCATAACAAACACCTCTAAAATCATCTGGTAAAGACAGGCATAAAACCACTGTGGGACACTTGGGGACTCCTCCAAACCCACCTGAGTTCTGCTTAAAGTTTGATGCAGAAGATTTAGTATCTGAAGTACTGCCCTTTACTGCAATCAGTAACTACAGTATTTTTGCATGCAGACACCAATAACTAAAAAACACCCCAGTTACATAAAAGTTAAGTTGCTGGTTTCAGTGCTTTCTTACAGTCATTCTTTCTCCAGTCTTGTTCTGTGAACATATTTTTGGGGAAGGAAGGAGGAATGATTTTGAAGCAATGCATGCAAATACCAACAAAGTGGTTGTTTACTTCCCTTAATTCACTTGAAATAACAGGTGTAGGAAGGGAAAGTAAAACAGTAGCTCCAGGCATCTAACCAGAACTAAAGAATACCAAAGGGGGGTCCCATCAACCTCAGCATTCAATGGTTAGCACAAGCTTTGTTCACCAGGAAAAGCCTGTTTACATTCATTCCAATTGTTTAAAAACATTTAGAGACTTTTTTTCCACTTATATATCCTATCACACTTCTCCTTGAAGGCTGGTGTATGATTTCCAGATGTGTTGTACTCTGCAGGCAAAACTTGACTCCATTTTATTCGCTAGACTACATGTAAGTCACATAGTGCCATCAAGTGATTACCCTACACTAACACTCATTAAGTTTAAAATAAGACAAAGCAACTCTAAAAATGAGTGAACTTCTAAGGGAAACTTACTTGTTTTGTGCTTCCAGGAGTTTCAGGGCACATTCTTCCTGCAGGCAGAGTGTGGCCTTTTCCATTTCTTTTGCCATGAGAGCTTTGGCTGCCTCCAGGTCAGCTTCATATTGCTGCTGAGCTTTCTGCACAGCCTGGGCACTTGCAAGGCTGTCCTCCAGCTGCTGCAAGTTGTTTTGCTGCTCCTTCACCAGCTTCTCCAGCTCCAGAATTTTGGCAGCTTGGTGATCTTGAAGTTGAATCATTTCAGCTTCACGGAGTTCAAAGTGTTTTTGTAAGTTCTGCTTCTCAGATTCTGCTCTGGTTTGCAGTTCTATATGCAATAGGGATAACTTCTCTTCTGCTAGGATTCTCTGGGCCTCACTGTCACATTGCCATTTCTTCTCTTTTTCTTTGTACATATTCTCTATTTTCTGGACTTCTTCTCTTAATTCCTTTTTGTGATCCTCAGCAATTTTATATTTTACCTGTGAAGACATTTATTTAAAAGCAAAAAGAATAAACTACCAAAACCAAACTGAAATGTGTGAAATGAACACTCTCAGGCATTAAAGGTCGTGAAAAGATTAAATTCTTGTAGTGAAGTAACCCTTCCTAATGAAAGTAAGGCTGAAATGACAATTTATAAATGACATGCATTAAATTCAATGCATTATTAAGAATTAATTTGGGTTATGAAGAAAAAATTAAGGCAGAATTCTAAAATTAATATGGTACTCCATGTTGATTTCTCTTGAGGTCACTTCTTTTCAAGAGTTATACTTATACAGCTTTGGGCATCTTAGGTGTTTATATTAGGCATGAATAAAAATACCTTTTAAGAGCCATATAAAAAGCATGTAGCACAAAAAGAGAAGCCAAAGCAGCAAATGATTGCTCCATGACAGAAGGCAAAAAAAGATTGTCTCTGGTTTTCTCCATCAGTTTCTAAGTCTGCAAGAGGATACACACATCCATGGCTCTTTAAAAAGGGTGGAAATGAGGACTTGATAAATAAGAGCTTCACCCATCTAATTATCATAAGCATTCAAATATGCAACAATTTGAGCAATGAATTAACATTTTTTCTAAGTTTATCCTCAGCTAGAACAACTGATTTAACATGTAAGAGTGGCTGATTTAACATGTAAGAGTGACAGTACCATGTATGACTGTCTCAGCTTTAAGACTTTGAGGTACAAGAGTTACACCAAAACAGAAGTGTATTCCAACATTTGTGTCTATCCAAGCAAATCCATTTAAAGCTTTAGCTGCTATCCCCAAACCAGGGACTTTTAAATTCAAGTGCTGCCTCTCCCTCCCTTGGCCTTCCCACCAGGCTGGAACTTGCCCAACTCTACACAAAACATCTCGGTAGTATAAATTACCTTTTCCATTTCTTCTTTCAGATGCTTTTCATTTTGCTCAGAAAAATCTTTTTGTTTTATAAGCTCTTCCTTTAAATGCCTTATTTCCTCTGAGAGTTCTGCAATATGCTGTTTCTCAGAGTTGGAGAGAGCAAGCTTGGCTTTGTGCTCTTCCTCCAACAGAGATGCTCGCTCAGCCACCTCCACCTCAACCTGACAGGCTACATTTTGAACACTCTGGAGATGCAGTTTGGTGATTTCTGGAAAGAAAAAAAAAACAGAAAAAAAATCCAAGCCAGACAATAAAATTACATTCTGGAATTTATTTTAACAGCTCCTATTGATGCACAGAAATAAAGCTGAATGTTGTCAGCTGCGCATTTTATCAGTAGCCATGCTAACTACAGGACAAGGAGAACCCCTTAGCTGAATGATTTTATACTCTGCTCCATTTTATCACCATCTTGGGAATTTATCACTATTAACACACACAGAATAATCATAAAACCTGTGGCAGGATCTCCTTCCTTATCTGCAACAGCCAGAGGAGCAGACTTTCTTTGTGGGCAATGTAATGGCAGATTTATGGAAGTTTTATCTCATCTTTTGCACATCATATTTACACAAGGCATTTCCCCAAAAGTCAGATGGGACCAATCTCTAAACATTCTAATTTAAGCAGTTTTGATATCCTCTCTAGTATTAAAAATAAATAATTGAAGATAAGAAATAGTGCAAATTTAAAAAGCTCTACTAATCCTTTTAACCAACATACAGTGGAATACAATTATAACCATGTCTGTTAAATTAGCTAACTCAGATATGTACTGTTAGTCCAAATGTTTGTATGACAGTGCCCTTCTAGACATCAAAAATGGAAACCCGTTCAACTATTAGAAACTGCTCTGCAGTTCTAGTAGTTTTTACTACAGAATAAACAACTTCAGGTCACCATATCTTCAGAAGGGCAACTCAACATGCCCATAAATGCTTGATGAAAAAGATTAACATCTGTTAAATGTTCCCCACAGTTTAGGGTAAACTAATAAGTTGAAAACTTCCTCAGATAAGCCTATTTAAAGAAAAATATAAGCCACACAAGCAGCTTACTGTTTCTCTTCTCAGTCTGTCAGAGCATCCTACCTTTAGACTGTTCTTCTGAAAGTTGGGCATGGAGCTGCTCAAGTTCTAAACCATGCTTTCTTTTCAAGGCCTCAATTTCTGCTGCATATTTGTCTGACAGATGCATCTTCATTTTCATCAGGTCCTCTTTATATTCAAGTGCAAGGGAGGATCTCAAGGAATCCAATTCATGCCTGTGTTGTTCTGCAAGTTGTAGCTGCAAACAGGCAAGTTCTTCCTACAGAAATAAAGGGTTAGTAAGAGATCTTTAGCTTCTAAGAAACCATGGTGAGAATCTTCCAATGAAAGAAAGGAAAATTCCATTTGCAAACACTTAGTCAACTTGAAACAAGTCGAGCAAAAATGTTAAGATCTTCAGTTACACCAAGGTGCATGAAAATAGAGGCATAAATTTAAGAGGGGTCAATTAGCATCTTGGCTTGGCGAGAACAAGGACAGGCACAATTACTACCAGAGCTATAGAAAAGAGAAATACCACGAATTCTGCACTGGTGTAGAACTGATAAGTTCCTTACCCAGCACAGGCTAACCCAGCCAGCACATAGAACATAGAGCACTGTTTCAGCTGTTCCTCTCTACAGCCTCTCTGAGGCTGAGAGCCATTGAAAGTTGATAATTTACAATGCTTGTCAGAACTAATTAAGCCCTACAAAACATCTGAAATTAATTTACTCTTTATAAGAGCTAGGAATCAGACATCAATTTTCAAACAGGTCATGTAAAGAACAGTACAACTTGTAACGTATCAAAAATCCTACCTGTTGTTGTTCAAGCTGTTGATTTAGCTGACCAAGTGCAACACTTCTCTCTTTCTCAGCAGTCTCTTCAAAAAGTGTGACAGAAGAACTGAGAAAAGGGTTTTAACGTTTAAGACTGTGATATGTCATGAATCAAGTTAAATTTACTTGATGACTTATGGTGTAGTACTGAAAGTAGGCAAAGAGCAACTGTAACAGCTGCTCAGGACTGGGCCATGACCTAATGCTCAATGCCAATAGGTTTAGATGCTAACATCATCTTTTATGCTAAAGAACAATAAAAAGGAAGCATGCTGTCACAAAATGAAAGGAAAAAGAACAGATCACCTGATGTCCCCTGCTTGATCTTGACTCATTTCCAATTCTGGCAGCAAACAGTCTGTCAGCTCTTGTGGTCTCTGATGCAACAAAGTCAATTCTTTTTTGTAGTTTTCTTCAGCAACAATTAACTTGTTTTCAAAATAAAGTCTCAGTTGTTCCAATTCAGCTTTGTGCTCCCTGTTTCTCTGCTGATGCTGCTGTTCAAACTCCTGTTTTAAACACTCTATTTCTTCCACCTGTGATGCTCGAGCCTGAAGCTGCTCTTTTAGCTCTGGAACAGAGGCAAAACCAACACAAGCATTAAGAATACATATATCTAGGATGTCATTCTGTGAAAATCAGATTTAGCTGCCAAGTGTTAGTGGTTTAGGAATGGCATTGTCCCATTAGTATTTCTACTAAAAACATTTCTAAGAAACCATGGTGAGAATCTTCCAATGAAAGAAAGGAAAATTCCACAAGCCATTCCCTTCTCAATAGGAGTCACAAAAGTCAGAGATCACAGGTTGAGGTAAGAACCATTCACTAGAAATAGCAATGAGATAGGAAAGATGAACTTCTGACAGGCAAAAATTCCTTCCTTAGAAGACATTCTCAGTTACACTGCACTCAGAGAAACCACCCTCATGCTAAGAATCAAAATCACCAGCACAGTTAGCTCTCCTCATTTTCTTGCAGTCCAGGACTGAGCTGGTAACAAGCCAAGTCCTGCACTATTGCTTAATCTTCACACCTCCTTGCTGTTGTAGCACTCAGAAGCAGTAAATTATTCAAGAACATTTAATCTGCTCCAGGTAAAACTATCCAAACAAAATCAAATTGAGCATAAACTGTGCAAAAAACAAAAAATCACAGGAAGGAAAATAAAATCAATTCCTTATTACTTTAATGATGGTTTGCTACCCATCTTGTGCTCAGAGGCCAAACTGACTGAATTAAAAGAATCAACCAATAAAACAGGAATGCAGTAAAAAGCAGCTACCAAGGCTGGTTCAGCAAGCTGCCCTCCTTTCAGAGAGTGAGAACAATGACCAGCACTGCACCCTTTTCACTAGCCCTCTGAAAGCTTTCTTCCCCACCTTCTGTATTAAAGCAGCAGTAACATTTAGGTAAGTTAAAAGGTAGGAAAAAAGGGGAAAAAAATCTCAAGACAGATAAGCCTTCCCAAATAATCCAAGTTAGTTACATCCCCAAAGAACCAGGTAAAGAGGGAAATAAATTTCAAGAAGAAGGAACTTTGAGAAGTTCCTTAAAAAGAAACAACTTGCCTGGAGAAAAGCAGTTGCTTATGTTACACAAGAGAAATTTAGGAAACATTGATGGAAACAGAGGACACCATCCAGGAGCAACATAACTGATTATCACAATGTGGTTTTGTGTAGCAAACCAGACAATGCACTCGTGGCATGAAAAAATGCTCACAAGAAAGAGTAAGAGAAGTTAAGTGTTCAAGGCCAGGTTGGATGGGGCTTGGATAGTGGAAGGTGTCCCTGCCCATGGCAGGGGTTGGAAGGAGATGAGTTTTAGGGTCCCTTCCAACACAAACCACTCCATGATTCCGTAACTATGTATGGTAAGTCCATGGTTCAAGCCTGCTTCCTAAGGGAGAAGCTGCTAGGCACAGGGACCAGAGGAATCAATTGATAAGAAGGGACAAGTAACACCACCAATGTGACTGGCAAGGCAAGTCCAATCTGACATGCGTAGGTTTTGCCTAACCAGCAAAGTCTACTAGCACAAAATTACCCCAAAAAAGTGTTTCATTGTTTTGAACTGGCCTGTCACTCTTACACCAGAGCAGCAATCCCATCAAGCAGCTGCTACGGTTTGAATTCTACCATCAACCAAATGCATGGTCAAATCAGAACTCAAATGAAGAACAGCAGAGGAAAACACAACACCTTTAAGATCTCACACACCAAGAGATCCTCACCTGGACCATGGGTCTGCATTCTGGTCTTACCACCTTCAAGAAAGATGAGGGAACAGGAAGTGCTCCAAAGAATGGGATTGTGATTAGAAACATAGAAAGACATGTGAAATTCGGGCTACAGAGAAGAATTCCAGCAAATACTATCAAACGCTATGTACTATAATTCTATAATATTAAAACAAAAAGATGAAATGGTCAAGGTAAAATCTGTCCAATAGAAAATATTACTTATTTAGTGTATGACCAAACCAAACAAAGCCCTAATACAATTCAAAAGCTACCTGAAGTTATATTATTCAGAATATCTGAAATAGCATTTGAAGTATGTTACATGTGCCTTCTGTTCTAACTATCCCAGCAGAACTCAAGAACCACATGTTAGAGCCTCAACACAAGAACACTGGCAGAGTCATGGTCTCTAGGTTTTCTTTTCCCCCAGAAGTTCTTCAATGTGTTATACATGTCTGTGCACACATATCTAAGACATGTTTTATTTTATTTTGAAAGTGTATGACATCTGTCGTGGTTTGACACCGGAAAAAAAATTTTCTCGGCAGGAAGAGATCAATCCAGTCAGGGGTCAGGTTTTGATATTGGCACTCGGAGTGACCAATTGAGGGTGGACACGCCTCTGAGAACACAGAGGGCTTAAAAGCAGAATTCCCAGGAGAAATTGCTCTCTTTGGCTCCAGTCATCAGAGGGTGCAGACCTCCCCTGCCCAGCAACGAGCTAGGTGGGGGACGGGGAGCCATGTGGCCTGGGGAGGCAGGCCAGGGGGTGAAGGGACTGGAACCGAGTTGGGCCAGCTCCTGCAGATGGAAGGGTGGAGGACATCTGAGATGTCCTTGTTCCACCCCCACCAAGCTAGAGGGAAAGAGGCAGAGAGCCCGAAGACACCTGGAAGTCTGCCGGCAGAGGAGAAGGAGAAGGAGTGGGAAGATGCCCAGCATGGGAGACAGGAGAACGGGAGTCCTGGGCCAAGATTTCAGCTGTCTGGGGAGTCCGGGACTTTTAACCCTTTCCTGGGAAATGAAGGCTTTGGGAAATATTACTCCTCCTCAATTTCAAGGAAAGAGAGACAGCCTGGGAACCTGAGATGTTGGGGAAAGAAGGTTAGGGGGAGATGGAGTGGCTTTTGACTGGACTTTTCTTGTTAGCCATAGACTGAACCAATTTCTCCTGCAACACAGACTGCATTTTAGGGGGATGCATGGTGAGCCAAAGGACCTGCTTCAGCAACTACCAGGTCAGGAATGAACAGAGGAAGCTGAGGAGGGTGTGATGATGCTCCTCTGTCTTCAGGAAGATGAAGATCTCTGTTCTTGGACCCTCGGCCCCAGGGGAAAATGGGGGGGACTGTGGTCCCAAAATGAGACACTGGACTGTTGCTCCTGTTGATCCTTGGCAAAGCATCCTTAAAGGAGCCCTATGAGCAGTCTGTCCATGCATGGTGGTGAGAGCACTGTGACATGGAGAGGAGAGTGTCACACTGGCTGATCCTCTCTGGGCGGTGCCGTGTGTGACATGGAAACACAAGGAGTGGCAGTTGTGTTTCCTGGGGGGTCTATGGTGCAAGGGAGTCTCCTCTCTCCCCTGATGGACTCAGTATTGATTATATTGAAGGGTGAATACTTGAATAAGGGTCCAAGTCATGTGTCACTGTGGTTTGTTCAAGTTGGGTGGTGGGAGGAGGAATGTTTTGAAAGGTTTTCATTTTGGATTTTGTGTGTGCTTTTTTTTTTTTCCTTTTATAGTAGTATAGTAGTAGTAGCTTAATAAAGTTCTTTTCCTTTTTGTTATTAAGCTTGGCCTGCTTTGCTCTGTTCTCAATCGCATTTCACAGCATTCAATTAAGAGGCTGCGTTTTCATGGAGGCACTGGCATTGTGCCAGTGTCAAACCATGACAACATCTCAAACCACTACACTACAAAACTGGCTGTTTTATTTAATACACCTGGGTCTTGAAACAGAAATACAAACAGGAACATGTTATTGCACTGACCAGCATTTTCTCCAGTTTTTAATTACATGATAACTTAATTTGACATTTCAATGAAAAACCTTTTTCACTGAATATTTTTATAGTGTGCAGGAATGGAGTGGGGAGGGAAAGGAAAAGCAGAGGAGTTAGTTTTTCCCCACAGTCACACCTTGCTTTTTGACACTGCAGAACCTGTCATCTGACACTAACTCACCTCAACCTAGAGACAAACCATTGGGCTACAACCCGCTGACACTGTGGCCTTCCTGTGTGTTTCTGGTACTCAGCTAAAAGCATTTTGTGTCAATAATGTATACTTCTGTATGAAGAAGAGGAAAAAATAAAATGTGCCAGTTATGAACATACCACTTAGCTCTTGTCGATTTGCTCGGGTACTGTCAAGCTGAGACCAAAGCTGCCTGATTTCTTCTTGTGACTGAACTTTGAGTTGCTCATGCTTGACCTGAAGCTGGTCCAGCTACAAAAAAAGCCATGTTAAAACAAAAAAAGAAAAAAAAAACAAACCACGCCACCACAACTTGTTAAACAATTTTGTTCTCAGGGCTTATTTTACACGCAAGAGACACTTATGTCATATCTAGATGGAAAAGGTGACAACACCACTCTCAGCTCCTGACAGTATCAGAGCTACCAAGTAGCAGCATCTCTTAACTGTTACACCCACTCCTCTGAGAGGGAAGATTTTGTTCCTCATGCCATAAATATCTTCACTGGCAAAAAAATAAGGCATTAGCCAGATTAAAAAAAAATGTGAGAACCATAAAATTAGGAATATAAATATGGATGAAGAGATGGCACCAAATGGCACAAAGGCAACTGCATTCCAAAGGCTTTCAACTCCTGTGGATACTCCCAGACTATTTACCTGCATTATGCATTTTGCTTTTTCAGTAACATCCCTAAATACAAACAGGTCATCTAAATGATATCTACATGGTCTAGGTTTTGTTACATAAAGAGAAATCAACTACTCTAAACTACTAAAAAAATGTAATTTACCTCCTTCTGAAGATCCTGCTCTTTTTCTTGGCTTCTCATCTTTATGTCTTCTAGGATTTGATGATGTTCTGCCTGCAGCTGTTCTTGTAATTTTGTGATGGCTAACTGGTGTTGCCTCTCCAATTCTATACATTTCACTAAAATCAAATTAGTTCTGTTACTCCCTCATCCCAGTTAATGAACAACCTGTACAACTTCTGTGCAACACAAACAGAAATGCATGTCTCTAGCTTAAGCACTAGCTTTCAGGGAATCACAGACATGCTTGAACACTAAAGTATTTGCAAGACAAACACTTCCATGCACTGCTTCATAGTTCTCTGCATCTCACACTGTTAGTTAGCCAACAGACAACCATTTGTTCCATTAATCCACAATCCAAATGCAGTTTTTTGTTAGAAAAAGCTTCTATTAATATTAATCACAGTTTTGATTAACTCAGCAATTGTCAAAACAGGTTTTCAGATGGAAGCAAAACACCTCCCTTTAATATTCACCTCACATCTCATACTCTGTGGAAGTCAAAATGCAACAATGCTATTCAGGTTTTACACCATTTTTCATTTACAACCTGTTGTCTAGACAGTCTCATGCCATCATCCCAGTTTTTAAATCAGGCTACATAAATACAGCTTGTATTTGCTTTTATACATCTAGTAAAATCACTTAGCTGTGTCTCTATTCAATAAAACAGCTGCCTCCCAGAGAATGATACTTACTTTTAGATTGTACATTCTCAACAGAAAGAAGCCCCAGCTCTGCTCTGACTTTTTCCAAATCCATTTCCAGAGATTTCTGTAGTGCAATCATCTCAGCCTGATGTTTTTTACACAGCTCCTCACACACGTTTTGTAAATGTCTATCAGACTCTAATTTCCAGTCTCTTTTGAGGGTCTAAGAGAGTAAAACATGCATTTTACTAAAGTAAACACGTTTAGTAAATTAATGATTTTTTTCTCTCCATTTATTTGTCCCTTACAATAGCAGATCTGGGCCTTGTACCAGCTCTTGTTTTCGGAAAGGAGCTTTATTTTTTTCTTGTATAAAGAACAGAATTTGTACCTCTAGTGCCTGGACATGTGTCTCTTCCATTTCCGATTCTATTTTCTTTCTCTGGTCAACTGTGAAATAAAGTACTTATTAATAAATTTACACAAAAAAAGTATTAAATGGTAAGTAGAAATATGGATGAGATTACAGTTTTCAACATCAAACTCAGGACAGGCATAGAGCAGGGTAAGATGCTGGGTTCTATCCACACCTGCTGTTATGTTATATCCCACTAGTTCACTTTCATGTTGGAAAACAAGCATTGTAGAACTTAGAGCTGCAAAGACAACTCGGAAAGTAAAGTTCAAGTTCAATTTAATTAGTAAAGCCTGCTTAAGTCTACAGAGAACATGATACTAAAAAGAAAAATGACCCTAAAGATACAAATTCAAATGACTATAGATGTCATTTCAACATTTCACTGCACACCACTATGAGCACAGTTACATCCAGAAAGACAAAGCCTACCAGTAGCAGCAGGTAGGAAACTTCAAATTTCTTCTACAAATGTCTAGGAAAAAAGACTACAAGACAGATACCACTATCTGCTCAATTATCACTGACACCAACAGATTCTTCCTTTCCAGCTCCTCCCTTGATTAACTCCAGCTTGTTGTTTGGCCCGTTTTTTAATTTGCATGAACCCTGTAAAGGCCTATCAGCCATGTTGCCTAGGCTTATTTATAATATATAGTTTATAATATGCAACCATTATTTCAAGTCTTTCCATGGGAAAGGAGAACTTAGAGATGAAACTGGTATTAAGTTACATTGGTAAAACACACTTTAAAGGCATTGATATTAAGAACTGCATCTTGACCTCCTCCTGCTCCCAGATCCCACTGTGCTATCAGTTCACTACACTACTGGTGGTAACAAATGGCTTCCTACTTTTAGGTCAAAAAGAGACACCCTTAAATGAATGTTCTTTTTCTCTTGGGGAAGGACAACTAAAGGAATGGTTTCTAAACCTTTTTTCAGAGCTCAGAGGGATGTGATGAGCAGTCTAGTTGGAGGCCTGCAACTAGCAGTGTTCCCTATGGATCCATGTGAATACAAGGAAAAACTTCTTAACTGTGAAGGTGACAGAGCCCTGCAACAGGCTGCCCAGAGGCTGTGGAGCCTTTTCCTCTGCAGATATTCAAAACATGCCTGGACACAAACCTGTGCAAATTGCTCGGGGGTGAACCTGCTCTAGTAGGTGATCTCCAGAGAGCCCTTCCACCTCAACCAGGCCTGTGATTCTCTAAACTTCTTCAGTGAGGTGCTGCAAGATTCACCTTTCTCCAGAAATCCCTCAAGCTCTGCCATATGGGTCAAAAATGGTCTGACCTGGAAAGGGGGAAATTTCCCAAACAATGCCAAGAGCATCATCAGCAGGCCTTCAGTACTATGAGATGCAACTGCCTTCCTGCTCATACCAAAATACAGTCTTGTAGGAAGTGCAGCTCAAAGGACACCCAGCTACAGGTTCTCACTGAGCCTTTCAACTCCTAACACTGAGAGGGTAAGCCAGGAAGCATTCATGTATCTTCTCAGAAACATAAGAGAGTGCTGACTTAGGGCAAGATAAACCCTGACAAAACATAACAGATAAGAGCTCTACTCTTTGCACGGATCAAGTTCTGTATGAGAACTTGGTCTAAAGCCTCCTGAAAGAAAGTAGTTCAGTTTAGCACTAATTTACAGATGAATAACAATTAAACTTAGGTCTTCACAGCTTCATTTTCATATATAAAACATGCACTCTTGCACATGGCAGTCCTGCCCATATTACAGGTAACACCAGCTGCCATTCACAGGCCAGCTCTACACCAAGACAGGAATCTGTGAAGGAAGAAAATACTTATTCCTCAGTTTTAATACCTAGCTCTTGCTGATACTGGGACTTAAGGTCTTCTTTTTCCTTCAGACACTGTTCTTTCATCCTCTCCCACTCCAGCTGGTGGCGGCTTTGCAGAATGGCTACCTCCTGAGCACGTTTGTCATTGAGCATCTCCCGCAGCTCCATGAGGGCAGTCTCCTTCTCTTTCCTCAAGTTGGACTGTGTAAGCTCCAGCTGAGAGGTGTGCATATTGTTTAAGGTCAGGCGTAAAGCTTCCAGTTCAAGGCTGTGCAGTGTCTGCAGTGGAGTAAAAAAGGGTTTCTCCCTCCCCTCTAATGAAATGTGCTCATTTTTTCATGACTAGTTTCAGTTTTGACAGTTAAACACATCTGGTTTTGCCTTTCTGTACTTCCAGAATGTTTCTTTGTGGCAAGAATCCTTAAAATAAGCTACTATAATGATATTTGAATGTTTTCAGTGCAATGTAAAAGGCTTTCCTTACCTGCCTCTTAATTTCCTACAAAATATCCTGTATCTGTCCACTTCCCCACATCAAAGTAGAACACAAGTTCACTCCAGCTCATCACTGTCTATTAAAAGAATTCCTTATGTTTGCTGTTGGTTATAATTTTTTAACAAAGTAAAGTTCTAAGTGATATTGGAGAAGTAGAAATAAAATTCACCACTTCTCAATTCTTAAGTAAACTAACTAGTGTACCAACAGGTTATACTTAGACCTAAGACTAGACATACTCTTTCCCTTTCCACTTGCATTTAGTGGAAGTGTTCAAAAACCCAGGAAATATATAGAAGTAAAAGTCATGTTTTCACACTTCAACTTAGCAAGAAAGTATTTGTAATTATTAATAGTGGGATAATTAAAAAGTGGGAAGGGTTTATATACGTTATACAATTTACTTGTTAAACTTGCCAAGACAAAAAATTACAGAGCTGTATTTTCTCTCTTAAAATCATCTATTTAAACATCCAGTTCTCTTCAGAATTAATGTTAAAATATAATTAATGTTAAAATATATATTAAAATATATATATAATAAATAAAATATAACACAATATAAAGTGAGGATTCTGGAGAACTCCTCTAAAATACATCTACTACCACCCACTAAGAGAACACTCCTTTTCATTTGGCTGCAGCACCATGTGAAAGAGCACATGTGATATCCACAAAAATTAAGGAGAAGGCTCATTGATTTCTGTGTATGCTAGAGATCATCAAGTCAGCTAAGAACAGTATTAATCACTGTGAGATTCCCTGTTTTTACCTGGGATTGGAGCTGAGCTTGCTCATGCTCTGCTCTGTGTGTGGCTGCCATTTGCTGCTGGAGCTCATCCAAAAGGTGCCTCTGTTCCTCCTTTAGCTCAGCACAGAGCTTCTCCATTTCCTCTGAGTGTTTAGCAGCCAGCTCAGAGATTTCCCGATCGTGCTCCCGTTCATGAACCTGCAGAGAATACTCAGATGAAAAGCTTTCTTCAAAATATGCTTGTTTAGCCCTAATTATGGAACAAGAATTTTCACTCCTCCTGACACCAAATCAAAAACTTCATGAAAAAAAAACAATAAAAAGAATTTCGCTTCTCTAAAATGTTTACACTGCTCACATGACAATGCAAAATTATTTTTCCATAATAAACCCAATTACAGCATGTACCTTTTTTATTATAGCAATCTCTTCCTTTCTTTTTGCTTCCAACTTCTGTTGTTCTTCCACTTTGTCTTTTATTTCAGCATTTAACTCTTTAATCTGAAAACAGGCATACAAATATTTGCAATGGCTACCTTAAGCATTCCAAAATCCCACGACTTCTACAGTTATCAGGGTTTCCTACCTCTCTCTCGTGTGCCAAATTCACTTCAGTTAATTCAGCAAGATGCTGAGTCTCCATCTTATCCATTTCCTCTCTGTAATGCTTCTCCATCTTGGACTGAGCCTCCTGGGCAGCCTGACAGGACTCCTGCAAGCGAGCCTCAAGCTCCAAATGAGCCTTTTTCAACTGGGCAATTTCTTCAATCAACTGGCCTTTTTCCTCACTGTATTCAGTAGTCTTTTCCTTTATTTCAGCAGTAAGTTTATTAATTTCTTGGTTGCTGATGTTTAACCTGTCTTCATAGCTCAGTCTTTCACACTCCTGTATTTCCTTGATGTTTTTCATTTCAGCATTAAGCTCATGGATGTTTTTCTCAAGATCCTCAAGGATGCTAGCATTCTCTGCTAATGCTTTTTCTGCTTTCACTAGATCCTCTTCCACATTGGATAGTTTCTCTCTTAAGGCTGTTTTTTCCTTCAATAAAAGTACTAAATTTTGTTCTTTATTATTAATTTCAGCTTTGAGTAACTCCAGTTCTTTTAGCAATGTTTCTTCAGATATGGTTTTCTGACTCAACAGCTCCGCTATTCTCTGGTTTTTAGCCTTCTGAGCATTAAGCTGGCTTTCCATCCCATCCCTTTGACTTTGCACAGCTGCCAGCTGATGGCCAAAAAGAGCCTGCACTTCATTTGTCACAGAATCGGAAGCTGTTTTCTGCTCCTGAGTATCTCTCACTAACTGCTCCTGAGTTGGCAGCTGCATCATCAACATTTCTCTTTCCTCCTGGAGGTCTTTCACCATTTCTAGCCAGACAGAGGAGTTTGACACTTGTGTTAGAGCCAGCTGGCCTCCATCCTCACCCTGCTGCTTTACTAGAAGCATGTGTTTATTTTCAAGTTCTTCCTCCTTCTCCGTTTTCTGAAGAACTTCTTTTTCACAACGGATCCGTGCTTCATGTTCTTCCTCCAGTTTTGCATGCATATGAGAGAGCTCAGACATGGCTTTTTCCCAATTTCCAACAGCTTCTTGGGTGTCCTCATAAGGCATTTCCAAGGCTGACTCCTGATGGAGCAGCTCAGCTGGCTTCAGATGTCTCTCTGCCAAACACATCATCTCATCATCCTCTATGCCACCGTGCTCTCCAATTTTGTTTTGCTGCAGGGAGCCATCTGACACATATGAAACAAAGGCCTCTGCTCTCACCTCTGCCCCTTCAAAAATGTCTTGAGCCAAGCCACTAAGACACATCCCCTCCTCAAGGCTAGAGTTTAATGGAGAAGATACAAAATCTCTGTTGGGTTCTAGGAGCACACTGTTATCTAAGCCATACATACTGCATCTGCCCTCTTCAATGGCATGGGCCTCCGAAGAGCTGGACCCATAGTCTTCTGGAGTTTCTGTGGAAACGAGGTATTTAGCCAATAGACCTTCATCACCACTGAAAAGCCCCAGCTCCGACAAGGGTCCTTCAGACAGGTTCTCCCCTTCACCACTTCCATCATCCTTTGTGATCTCTAAATTCTTTGTTTCTTCTAACTGATCCCTTGAGGAGTCATACTGGAACTCCAGTTCTGGCTGAAGCACTGGCTCATCTCTACCTTCCGACAGGTGTGCTCTGTCCCACATCTCCTCAAGATCCACTCCCTGCAACTGACACATCCCTGATAAAATCTGGTTTTCCCTCAATTCCAGTAACTTTTTATTGGAGACAATCTCTCCATCATGCTTTTGCCTTACATCTATAGGTTTTTTAGCCTCATAAAGTTGCTTTTCATTTAATTCCTGGATGTAGGAATTCAGCTTCTGAATCTCTTCATTCAAGGACTGTTTTTCTTTTTTATATCGCTGGGCTTCCTTCAGTTGCTCTTCTGCATAAGAAAGTTGATACTTAAGGCCATCAATTACATCCTTGTATTTAGTTTCCATTTCAGATATTTCCCTCTTAAAGCCTTCTCGTTGGTTTTCAAGTTTCTTCCTCAAATTTTCTTTACTAATTTCAGATTCTCGAAGCCTTACATTTAAGTCAATTATTATGCCGTTCAAATTCTGAATATGTTCTTCAGAATTCAAAGCACAGAGTTCTTTCTTTAATTGTTCAAGTTCATTTTTATATTTTAAAATAATTTCTTCTTCATAGACCTGCTTGGCTTCTGCAATCTCTCTTCTGTGGCAGTTCTCCAGCTCATTCCTCAAGTTATCCAACTGTCTACAAGTATCCTTCTCATGGATGATTTTCAGTTCTTCAATATGTTGCTGTTCTTTCACTTTGGATAAAGCAATTTCTTTTTTTAATTCTGTTATTTCTGAGTCCCGGAGAGAAAGTGTATGCTGTAGTATAGACAAGCCAAATCTTTCTGATGTCAGAAGATCTTGAAGACTTTTAATAAATTGTTCTTTTTCATCTATGCTTTTGTGTAGCTTTTGCATTGAATCTTTCATATCCTCTTCCATTTGGGCAAGCAGATTTTCTTTATCTTTGGTATTCTTAAAAATAAAACATTACATATAAAATATGCCATGATTTCATTTCCTTAAACCTCATGGTTTTAATCTGCATTTAGAAATAACAACATTTAAGGTTTCTATTTATGGCACTACTAGTTACACTCTTAAAGGAAACCAGACTTTAAGTTGTTTCATTAATGTTAGTCATCACAATCCCTACCAATTTATTTCTATATAAAAAAAATTTTTTCAAGAATATGTCACTATAGCAGATTTGAGTTACCACCAAAGTTGAAATAACAAAAAAAGGTATGTTTTTACCTTTTGAGAAGACTCCAGCTGCACTTCCAGGTCATGTGCTTTCTCACGCAGTATCTCCAAGTGTGCATTTTGCTCTCTGAGACGATCCTGAAACAAGGACATTTGCTGCTGGGCTTCTAAACCTTCGTTTTTCCTGAGACTTTTACTCCTCAGTAGCTCAGTAACCTGAACACATAAAAGGCACTCACAGTCAGGAGAAAGTTTATATCCAAACAAGTCATACACAAAACTCAGTGTAAGCAAATGTATTTACAGATTTACCCTAAAACTTTCATTCTCAAGGAATAAAAATCATCCTGAAAAGGTAAGACAACACTTGTTATGTTTTAGGTACTATTACATACTGAAAAGATGCAAATGTTAGATAATTCATCCCTATGGTGAATTTTCTAATATTATGATCCTACAAATCTAGCATAATAAATCATACTGAATTCCTCCAATACAAAGCAGAACTTCCAATGGACTGGATATACCATTAAGAGGACAATGAACAAAACCAGTCTTCCCTGCAAAGGATTTACAGCTCATTACTAAAGGTTGGTTTCTTCTCCACATCCCTTCAAATGAAAGGGAAACATTTCTCCCATCACGGTAATATAAAATATGTTTTATTTAAAATATTTTTCTCAGTATATTGCTAAAACCAAGGAAGAATATGGAAGACAGTATTAATGCTTTCCTCTGTTAGCAAAGTTGACATCTTTCCACAATGTGCATCATCTCACTAGACGTATTTAGAATATGCCTGAAATGCTGTTGAGGCTTGATCCTTGTCTTTCAATGGCTTATGGTGCAAATCCCAAACAGCTGTTGAGTAGCCTTCAGTTCTACCACATTTTGCTGTTGCAACCAGAACTATAGATAGAAAGCAGTATTTTTTGTTATTTTACAAAATTTCATTTAGCAGACATTTTTCAGGGCATAAGCAACTTATTTAAGATAATTCCTGATCTAAAATGTCTCAGTTTTATTTTTTAAAAAAAGTCTGGATAGGAAGGGAAAGGGGTTAAAAATTAAGATATGCAATCCCATATCCTGCAAACCTGAAAGTCACTATGCAGAAACATTTCTATTCGGTATATACTACAAGGCTCCAAGGACAACAAATAAATAGGTTCAGAAAGAATAGCCACTAGAACACTGAGCATCACCAAGAAAGAAAAACGTACTTTTTAAAATACATTTTAAAGCAGAGAAAGGCTGCAGTATATCTCATTATCCAGGGATTAGATACATGGTCAACCTGTTGCACTGAACCAGGTTTCTATGTGTAATTTTAAAATTTCTTTCTTTGAGCCAAGTCACATTACCTCAGCACAGCAAGTTTCTGTCTAACAGCTGAGATGTTCCAGCTGCCCAAGCAGAAAATCACAGATTTCTCTGGCAAAGGACAAATGATGACATGCAAACCCAAACTATATAGCAACAGTTGTGTACATGCCACAAACCACTTGTGGCAGGACATTCCCCCAACACAGAAGGGCTGTTCTGCCTATCAGCTGGTGAAATAGCTCAGGGCATCCTTCCCCTCACAAGAATTTGCTAATTGGTGAAATATCTCAAGCCAGACATCTGTCTGGTAGTGAGATATTTCTGGCATCATGGAGGTGGCATTCCCAGCTGACAATAAACATCTTGCCTTGGGAGAGAGATTGAAGGAAGATAAGCTTGAATTTCTGACTGACAGACATGTAACTCCACAAACTATAAAAGCTATACCAAATTTTCACAAGGCTTCTGCATGTTCTGTGGAAATGTGTGGGGCCCTTCCCCAAAGCTGGGATGCCACTTTGTAGTTATTCTCTTGGGGGTTGAGTGAAAGCAATCTCTGTACCTCATCATCAGTTTTGTGGTAAGTTACATTAACTCCTAATCTATACTATTTTTTTTGCTAGCTATAACATAGGTATCTTTATGTTGTGCACTGTTTTATGTAATCTACTAGTAGTTGTTTTAACCTGTTTAAGGCCATTTGTCTGTTCATCTTCTGCCTATTCAGTAAATAACTCATTTTATGATAGACTTGATCTGCAGTTCTTAAGAACTCACAAGCCAGAGCAGTTTAGGTGTGCCTTACCTAAAAAGTCTGAACCTAAGGCAGGCCTTGTCTAATGCTTGCACTCAACCCATAACATCACTAACACCATCATGCAAAATTCCTTAACAAGGGCTTAAGTGATGAACAAAGAAGTGAAATGACCTTCAAAACATTATGCAAGCAAGTGGAAAATCTGAGGATATTTACGGAACTTCCCTGTAGCCAGGAAAAAACCCTGCCCTGCAATCATTTTCACTGCTGTGCTACAAACTGAACTATGAGCAGCTACACAATCAGCTCAATGTTTTTACATTCACAGTCTAAAGTTCTTCTTGCAGTCTCTGTCAGGATATGCAAACTGGAGGAGAGGCACACCTGATGTAAGTGGAGCTGTAAATCATGGATCTGACCAGCCACATGTGAAGCCTCCTCCTGTAGCTCATCCCGGTCTTTCTTGGCCTGTTGAAGGCAGGTTGTTAACTTCCTGATGATTTCATTCTGCTCCTGAACTGTTGTTTCCTACAGGGATCAGAAGGAGTGCACTTTTAACATTAAGTTATTCTTAACATATTTGGAATCAAGAAGCTTTTCTTGAAGCAAAGCCATTACAGAGTCTGTAGTTACATTTCAGTTTTAACCAGCTTGCACCAAAGAAGTCTGTGTCCAAACACAATGGCAGGCATGATGGAAGAGGAGTCTTAAATTGATCTCAGAGATGACAAACCTAATCAAAAAGTGATTTTAAAAACAAATGATGGGATACCAGCAATGAAATTGGTATTTTTACTTCCAAATTTGTAGCTTTTATTGATGTAAAAAGGAATCTAGTTTTCAGATAGGATATAACGAATATTGAGTACACCCTAAATAGTTTCCTCTCTGGCAGCAATTCCCTTCAGTCATGTGAGAGGAAGCTAATGAGATGGAATACATTAATCCTATTCTATGTTAATCACATTTATCTTTTAATTTATTTTTCACCAACAAGAAATGTGTATTTCCCCAATCCAAGAATGAGAAAAAGAACATATAAAGGGGAAATTAACTAGCCTTAGAAAGCACCTGGTAATAATTTACCTTTACATAGATCTGCTAGAGAAAGGGAATGCAAAATAATATTTTTTTTAATATTCTGGAAGAGTTGCACTACATGTTAGCCAGGTGAAGTACGTCTCACTAAAAGCCAATAGGTTTTTCAGTCTTGTGGCCAAAATATTTTTAGGATTAAAGTAAGGTACTATTATCCCATTACTCAATTCTGTCAAACATACCTGAAGCTGCATGGAATCGTTGTGCTGGGTGAGTTGGTCCTGCAGCTCATCCATCTGTACAGTGAGTCTTTCCACTGCTTCCTGTTTCTCCAGCAGCCTGTTCTCCAGCTCAGCTATCCTTGCCTGACACATCTGAGCATCAGCCTCGCAGTATTCTGCAGCAGAATTTATCGTATCTTTCTTCATAAAGAAAACAGAAATGCATTTATTCACTAAAAATACCATTTCTGGTTTGTGATTAGTCTGAAAACAAATTCAGCTTTAAGGTTAAATCCTGGGAAAATTCTACTTTAAAAGTAACTCAGCCTTGGGACTTTGTATCTAACATAAACATTACATACATAAAATCTTTAAGGCTTAAAAAAATTCAAATAAAAATGATAATAGATAATACATTTTCATGATAGTTTAAGGCACAAAAGTAAAGTATAAGTTTTGTGATTCTATAGCACCAAATGGTGGCAACATGCCATTTCGGCATGTATTGGGATTTAAATACCTCAAGTTGTGAGGAAGGAAGCAGAATATTACCAATTTAAATAAAGGCTTTACATCCATCTGGCAGAAGAATAGTCCACCCAAATAAGAAACAACAATGTTAAAGTTCTCCAATTAAAATTAAATTTCTGTGGTTTCCTAGGAGCAACATTGCTACAATCATCATAGAGGATACAGTATCTTGTAATTAATTTTGAATACTTTTTGATTGTATTGTAGGAAATAATGAAAGATGAACCCAAATATCAATTGGAAACATTATAAACATTCACATTTCTCTGGGCAAAATCTGATTTCACAAAACCCAGTTTTCTTAGCAACCAATTTTCACAGACAGTACATGTACAGAAAATTGCCTGTTTTATACCATAAAATAGTGACATCACATCAGTTTCATCATATTTGATAACAATCATTTTAGCAACAAGTTATCAGTCTTCTTCAAGGTCTACCCAGCATCTTTTACTGAAGATACACCTTTACACACTTACTTCAGTTGCATGATCATCCAGTGGCTCCCAGCTAAACAAATCAGTGCTGCCCTGGTAAATAAACAAATAAAACAAACACTAAATCATAGCTGTTTTAAATAAAAATAAGGAAAAACAGAATTATTTTGGAAGCATCTTAAGCATGAGCCAGAAAGGTCTGTGCTGTGAGAAACTGACTTTATGATAAATCCAGCCGGTCTTTCATGGTGAAATGAACTAAACAAACAGAAGTATTATAATGCCCACTTAAATGTAGGGCTAAGCCTCAACACTGATTCAATGCTTGATCCTCTGCTGTTGTAGCTGGCAAACAATCTTTATTCTACTACTAAAAATTAGTAAACTGACAGGAGATTATTTAACACACATACTAAAACCATTCAGGTGATCACAAAAGCAACACACAGATTTAACATAGCTCAATACCTTGAAAGAGGTTTTCCTCTCACTAAATTCACAACAAGACCAAGATCACTATGGCATTATTTGGAAAAGGCAGTCCACAGCTCTCTCTGCATTTTGAGTCTGCTTGAAGTAGTTCCCAATGATTACTGTCTCCCTGGAGGCACCCTCTCCAGGTAACCTAGAATTCCAGTTGCTTTACAAACCAGTATTTTGAAAAAAGCTGCTTAGCAGCAGTAAGTGATTTTTGGTTTGTTTTTTTTTGTTTTTTTTTTAATTTAAGCTCACACAAATGTAGCAAGGACACTGTTGTGGCTGAGTGACAGAACACTATATTTTTCCTCAGTGGCTTCATAAAAGCCTTTGCAATGCTAACATTTTGTTGAAGATATCCTGAAAGCATAAGGGATACCCTCACAACAGAAAGCAGGATAACACACACAAATTTTATCCTCCATCATTGCAGGTTCGCAAACACATTAGTTTGATGCTACTTTGGTATGTTGTGAAAACACACCAACATATGGTGAGATGCTTTTGGCGCAGAAGCCACCAACTCCCCAAAATTCTTTCCACAGAGAACATGACTCCTTTAGAGAGCCATCAGTACATACACACCAAAATACATCAGACACAAGCAGAGTCACACCTCAAACAAATCAGTGGAACTAACATCTATGCTGGCTTTACAATGGTCACTGAGAGCTTGCTGGAATAAATTATAGTTTTCAAAAAACATCTAAGCATATTTGTGCCAGCCAAATGATACAAAAACCAAATGAATGGTGTGCATTACAAGGTCCTGACAGTTTTTAATCTGTTGATTTCCCAATGCAGATTTGCCATTTCATGAATTCACAGCCACATAACCATGGACTTCACATAGAGAAGTCCATGGCAGTGAAAGCTTTAATTTAGGAGGCTAACGGCTCCCTGGCAATAACAGCTGCCCACGCCATACTGTGGAGATGCCTTAGTAAATGAGATTACTTTGTTAGAGAATGAACTATTACAAGTGAAAATAACACCAGTTCACTCACCTCCCAGGGACAGCTAGTGGCCAGTGAGCTAACACTCAACTGAGTCAAACAACCACTTGCAACACTTGTTACCTGCAGAGGGAATGGAGTGAAGGCAAGAAATACTAAAATTTACCTGTGCCTCTGTTGCTGCCTCTGGCAGGTTGGTGTCTTCAGCCTGACCCTCTAGGCCCTTGCCAGCATCTGTGGCTGCTACTGGGTGCTCTTCCTTCGGAAGGTCATGCGTGTGGACAGCCGAGCCCTTCCTCTTCGCCGCCTTTTTCTGCGACTGCGCGACGTCGCCCTTTGCTTTTCGCTGTCTGAAGTAAGCAAACTGTTCAGGAAAGATTGGAAGAGGTACAGGGAGAGGTAAGCAAGGAAAAAGTAGCAGGACCACAAGATTAACACAGTCATGGGTGACAGAGCTCCTGCCTTGATAAAATATATACATCTGCAGAAAAACTGCTTTATCTGCCTACTTGCCACACATTCACAACATACTGGATAACTGTGCCATTAAGCAACAAATCTCACACCAGCACTAAAGGCTCATTTCCACACAAGAATCAAAGTTTTACTCAGTGAAACTTTGTG
The DNA here is from genome assembly GCA_003676055.1 of Chloebia gouldiae. Taxonomy (NCBI): domain Eukaryota; kingdom Metazoa; phylum Chordata; class Aves; order Passeriformes; family Passeridae; genus Chloebia; species Chloebia gouldiae. The sequence goes on along the minus strand of QUSF01000070.1, from coordinate 219,293 downwards.
TGTCAATAATAATAATCCAGATTTACAGCAAGACCAATTACTAAAGGAACGAGTTGTCAATATAGTAGAAGCATTAGGAAAAAATCATAATTGAGCAGTCTTTCTGCAAGACCAGCAAAAACAAGAACCCCCTTGTCATGGTGCCAGAACCAGCACACCCCTACAAATACATCTAAACAGGTCTTAGCCAGCGTAAGCTTTGAAATGAGGATTCACTTCCGTTAATTTTAATGCTCCTTCCCTGCCACCCCCTTAAGAGAACACAGCAAAACTTCTTCGCCAGAAAGCAGCCTCCAGTACATAAATAGAAAATCAATTAAGCCAGGTCATTTTAATTTCTTCTGTTGAAGAATCAGATGCTCTACTTTATCAGGCTATCACAGCTCTACAAAGCCCCAGGGACCTGTAAAGAATGTCACTGACAATTTATTACCCAACTCTCCCTAACACCCTAAACAGCTTAAAAAGGATTATTGTTATTTTCAACTCTAGTATTGCATTAAGGCAGCATTTCCAAGTAACATCTCCCCCACAGCAGAAATCCAGATATCCTCCTCATAAAGGAAAAAGACTTCTTCAAGGTTAAGATCACAGATTATCAAGTGCCATGTTATATCCTTGGGATGAGACAAAACAGGTAGTTAACTGATGACTGGATGTAAACAGCACTGCCAAGTTCTACCTGCAATACATATGAAAATCCACTGTTAAACAGCTTTGTTTTCCTGTCCAACAGCCACCTTGCCGAAAAATCTTGTTCCATTCTTCTCATTCAGTTTGTGAAAAGGATCTAGTTCTGTCCCCTCTCCTTACAGGAACTTCTACCTGACAGCTTAGCTACTCAACAGGTACAGACTCACACATCTGCTACAGCCAGCAGCCTGTTTAAAAGGTACATTGCAGAAAGACATCAATTTCTTATGAGCTGATAAAATTCTTATGTACAAAAAACTTAATTTTTAAGATTGCCTTCTGTAATTTCTACAGTTAGTAATACTGAAATGCAGATTAAGTGAAGGTTGCCTGACTTGTGCCTTTCATAATAAGCAGGATGAACAGACCATAAAGCTGCAATGGGATACAAATACTGTCCTCTGTAATCAGGTGTCAACTCCAGCACTTACTGATGGCAATGTGTGTCAAAAATAGCTACAGCACTAATTAACCTGGTAACATGGGGAAATGGGGCAGGAGGAAACCTGTAGAGAAAACTGCTGAAGCAGGGAAAAAGGGAAAACAGGAGTAAAACAAGCAGAAAAGATGAAAGGCAGAGAGAGTGGGCATTACAGAGAGCACTTACTGATTCATGAAGGGAGACCAAGTATCTCACATGAAAATATCAAGACTTGGCATGACTGAACACCTAAACAGTATACATTTTTAAATGTACAGGTCAAGGAAAACAAAACTTGCTTTGTTCCATTCACGTGCACTAAACACATAAAATCATAATACATTACATGCAAAAATATCTAACTACACCAAAATATATACAAAAATATACCAAACTACTGGGCTTGGAGTGGCTGGATTCAAACATGCTCCAGATTTATGGAAAAAGTTCTATTTAGAGTTTCCAAAACCTTTCATCAGCTACATAAAGTGTTGTTGTAAGACAATCTCAAATTCACAGCCAGCCATCCAACCTGAAGCAGTGTGAATGTGAAGAAAGTAACACACAACCGTCTCTGCCTCATCACAGTGAGATCCCATCATGCCTGTTTTGAATGATTCAACCCTCCTTTTGCTTTCTAGAAGCAATGGAAATGTGAAAGCTTCACTTCTAGCCAAGATGCAACACTGCCACAGGAGCCCTGAGAGCACTGTCCTGCACAGCATCCCAAGCAGCTGTTGGAACACAAGGACACCTTTCTACAGGTACCAATGCACTGCAACTTCAATTCACCAGGACCAGCTGCTTAAAAGTTGATGTATTACTTTATGTGCTTCAGAAATTATCACCAAAACCAACACCCAGAGAAAACAGAACAGAGCAGAAAACGGCATCAGCACCAAACAGAAAGAGGTTGTTCAAATAAACATTAGTCCAGCTCTTGGATACAGCAAACATAAGCAACAATTGCTCTTAGACAAAACCAATAAATATATTCTAGACCTTCCTCAAAATGATGAGAAAACTTCCTGGAAAACCTGCAATCAGTTTTAAGGTCCTAACTATAAAATGGAAGCAGGGCAAAACTTGCCACACCTGAGGTGTGGCACAGGAGGTGTGTGCCTCTGTAACTAGAGGCACAGGTAGTCAACATGCAGACTAAGTAATGTGAGGTAGAAACAAACAAGGAGAAAAAAAGCAGCACTGAATAGTCAGACTTGTTCTGTTTCTCAAATACTACCCTGGCTATCAGCATTGCCTTTGTTAGAAACAGGAATCTGAGGTACCCAATACAGTCAGGTACTTAGCTGCCAATTACAGTCTCCAATAAATACAACAGTTATATTATAAATATAAGAGTTATAAATGTAACAGGCATTATTATAAATATTATTAGGTGATCATTTAAATGCATCTCAATAATGGCATTTTTATTCCTATATGAAAAAGAATAACGCAAGGAGAATGAAAAAGAACATTTGAAAATAAAAAGGAGAACATGTAGATCGTATTTCTTTGCCAAGTCATTGCTTAGCAGACTAAAATCTAAGGATGCTAAAGATGAAATAATTCATTTCTGGAGGGTGGGGGTGAGGCAAAAAGCCCTCCAGAGTGAAGCAGCATCAAACTGCAGTTACATCAGTGCACAGGTTGCTACAACAGAGGCCTCTAACACACAAGTCAGCCTCACTCCTGTCCCCTGCTGCCAGGAGCTCCTCTAGAGATGGTTCAGAAAGCTGATTTGATGGACACTGAACACTTCTGTGTCACACCAGAGATGGATCTCCTTAAGCTGCTCTAGGCTGCACCACAGCAAGGAGAACCTGCACTTGCTCATGGTTCTTCCTCCCTTTCAAAACTGTGCTGTATCCATGAGGAGGGGTGAAGAAAGAAAAATAGAAAAATGAAAAGCAGAGGAATAAGAAGGGGGAAATGTCACCTGGGTGTTTGTTTCTGGTTTGTTGTTGTTGGTTTTTTTTGTTGGTTTTTTTTTTTCTTTAATGGGAAGAGAGATTTAGCACACAGTATAAAAAATAGTAAATGCAATCCTGCTCTGCAGGTATGACTTGAAACACAAGAACATAAGCCAAGTCCCTGTTTGTTTTTTTTTTACTGGCAAACAACAGTTTGCCAACAAGTGGGAACTAATAACTTACTCAAGCTAAGTCTGTCACATTTTTCTAATCATAAACAGGTCCTGCACCTGGAGTTAATGTATGTTAACAGAAATGTTAACACAGGTTGTGCCATACTAAGGTAACCTTTCAACCTTAAGAAATCCTTTCAGAGCTCTCTCTCTGGAGCAGTTGCTGTCCAGCAGAGGATTGTGTTCTCACAGCACATAACAAGGCTGGGAAGGCAGGCAGATGAGAAACTGCTGAGCAGGAACAGGCAGTGTGGAATCCACGGCAGCATCAGGGAGGGCAGGCCAGAGATGGAGGAGCTCTACTGCCCATCACCAGGCTGCAACTTCAGCACAGCTCCAGCTACAACCCTGCTCCCTTCCACAAAAGGTCTCTTTGAATTTCTAGTGCACAGCACTGGTGGGAAGCAGCTGAAACAGAAACACAGCAGACACACGTGACAGCTCCAAGCCACCTCTGACCCCACTAGCCAGATATCCAGACAGGTTCCCTGCAAAACGTAAAGGATCTGGAAAGGTCTGATGGGTCACAACTTCCCATGACAAGCCCCCTCCAGTCTAATGGAACGGTGAGAACTAAAAAGCCTTATTTAGCAGGGACAGCTGGGAGAGAAACAGGACAAAACCAGCTCAAAACCCAGCAGAAATGCTGAACTAAAAGGAAAATAACCAAGCATTTCAAATCAGCTCCTTGAACATAGTTACCAGAACAAAGCAGAAGTGTTTATCTAACGGGATTAGAACACAACCAGCGTTAAACACATGGTTGCAGGTAATAATTACTTGGAGAATGTTATCTTTATATCCCGTGAACGCTACACAAGTCCCTAAACTACACCCCAGTGAAGACACCTGAATATTCAAAGCTTATGAAGTGTTTGCTACCGGCTTAACTGGAAACCAACAAACGGAGCTCAGCTACCTACTCTCCCTGCGGGCACCAGGCAAGCGAGTGAGCCGGCCGAGTAATAAACCAACACCTGCTCTTAGGGATGCTCAGCTGGAAACGCAGCATTGCCACAAACACCGAATCCTGGGCAAAAGCGGGAGAGCTGGGAAGAAAAAACCAAAAACATGAACACAAAGCCCTGAGGGCGGCAGATGCGCTGCTGTCAGCTGCGCTGCGGACGCGAAGCGATGTTTGCACGGCTGTGCAGCGGGCCCGCAGCGGCACCGCCGGCGCCACTTTTGCTGCGGAGCCACCGCGCTCCTTCCTCTGGGGACATCTTACAACTGCTCATTAATGGGGGGCCAGGAATGCGCCAGCCACACACAGAACCTTGCTGGAAGGGATCTGTAGGCTACACTGCCGGGCCGGCACCCCGCACCCACCTCCGAGCGCGGCGCGGGACCCACCACGGAGGGGCGAGACCCGGGCCGGGCTAAAGCCAAGCATGCAGGGCCTGCCAGCTCTCCCAGCACACCGGCAACTCCTTCCCCTCACCTTAGCCCTGCCTGCCTCCAGCTTGCGCCTACGCGCCTCCTCCGGCGCCTCCATGCGGCGGCCGGGCCGGGCCGGGCCGGGCCGCGCCTCCCGCGCCCTCAGGACAGCGGCGGCGGCAGCGCAGCCCCGGTCATGGCCGCCCGCCGCGCCGGCCGCACCGCGCGGGGCGGAGCTCCGCAACCATTGGCCGCGGCTCCTGACGCGCCGCGGCCGCTGGCCAATGGGAACGGCTCTCCTCGGCCGGGCTCCGCCCACTCCTGCTAAATGGCTGCTGGGATACCCCGGGCAAGCCGGCGCGGCCCGCCGGCCCCGCCCCCTCCGCGGCAGCCACCAATGGGAGCGCCCGGCGCCATTTCAAAAGGAGCGCCGTCCCCGCCCAGCCAATGGGGGCCGGCGCGGCGCTGGCAGGGTTGGCGCCTCCCTTCCCGCCTGTTTGTAAATTTTCAGTGAAGAAATGGTCAGTGCTTCTGAGATGCATGATTTTCTTCAGTAATCAGTATTCTACCCTGTGTGCAACTTACTGATTTCTTTCTCTTCATGCTAATTTGGTTGTCATCACACATGGAGTTGTCTCCAACTTTCCAGGCTTTTATCTTCTCTGGAGTTTTCAACGTCCTTGAAGGGCCATACGTTTAAGATCCCAGATGTCCAACCTTCAACTCCCTTTTGCTCTGTGTTATAAATGAAAATTTGTCCAGCCAAATTAAAAATGAAAAACATAAAATATTTATTTTGCAATCAAATTCTATCTAGCCAGCCACAAGGAAAGAACAGAGCCGAGCCCGGGGTCGGCTCTGGGTGCGCAACAACGAGGTCAGCCTCAGCAGAGGTTTTCCTCTATGCCCACACACCTCCATCCTGGCACAAGCGGATTTTATAGGGAAAATTCCCCCTTTGGCCAAGATTTCGGCAGTCAGTCTTTTCTTCCATTCAGAGTCCATAGGTTAATAGGATTTTCTTTCTTGGTCATGAGGAAGAACAATTCAGTGTCCGGAGCTGGTGAATCCCTTGATGCAGTTTAAGGGAAGGCTGCATTCACATGTATTTGCCCGAGGATTTCCATGATATCCATCTCGGGTTGTAATGCAATGTAATGTAATGATCAGTGCCTGGGGTCACCGTGTCTCTCCAGACACGGCCCATCTCCTGGCCGAGCCACATCCTTTTACTTGTAAATTGGGTTTCAACATGCACCAGGTTTCTCCTGCGAGGGTGGGGGGACTCCTAATACAAACGTGTATACTCCAACAGATATTCAATATCACATATATCATACTAGAAATGGAGCTAATTACATCTACTACACATAACGTTCTGCTTATTGATGCTACAAAACTGGTGACTTCTTTGTTTTTTGAAATCATTACGTTATAAAAATACAGGCTTTAGTCAAATCTGTTACTTGGAGCAGTGGCAAGCATTAAAAAGCCCATCTGCCTCGAGGGCAACACCAAAAGACAAAGTCTGAATGATGAGATTTCTCGTGAAAACCTCCAAGGATCAGGCAACCACAGCTTTTTTGAGCAACCTGTTCCAGGGCTTCACAGAGAATAATTTTTTCCTAATATCCAATCTAAACCTACTTTCTGTCAGTGGGAAGTAATTTCTCCTTGTCCTGCCACTCCAGGCCCCTGTAAATTGTCTCTCTCCATGTTTCTTGTAGGCTCCCTTCAGATACTGGAAGGCCACAATTAGGTCACCCCAAAGTCTTTTTCAGGCTGATCAATCCCAATTCTCTCAGTCTTTCCTCAAAACAGAGCTGTTCCACCCCTCTAATCATCTTGTTATTACCATAACATATTTTTAAATTGTCTTTCAGGACTCATAGAAATTAAAATTAAGGTATAAAATATCAAAATCAATACAAGACATCAAAGAAATGCAATATTGGTATGGACCTCATCAGGTTATCTAATCCATTCTTATATCTGAGGAATCCTGCAATGTTCAACACATTTGGTTTTTTAATTGTTTGTAAACAACTTGTGTGAAAGTTGGGGGTTTTTTTTGATAGCTGCTCCATCATTTCCCTTAGTGGCTAATGAAGAGTCTTTCCCTGGTTTTATCAGGTTTTCTCTTCCTCATTAAGCCAAATACTTGTGTTTTTCCAGATACAACCCCTGCCCTTCATCCCACTCTTCGACTGTATCCTCTCATTTATTTAAAAATTGCTGGCCTGTCCTCTTTTCACCATCTACTTACTAATTGAACAAAGCCAGTTCTTTAAAGTCTTCCTTGGAACTTACATTTTGTAAATGCAACCTCTTGAACCCTCTTTTTCCCTCTTGAACCACCATGTCTAAAAATAAGTGCAGTGTTCAAACTCTGACTTCAGCACTGCTAATAATGATGACTTCAGCAGAATAATGATGCCCTGTGAGGTACATGTAACACACCTATTATTCCTCTGTAGGATTAAATTCTTCTGGTTTTGCTCTTTTGAATCCTCATTCTCAAGTGTGACCCCTTGTTTGGGACTCAGTGTAGCTACAGATCCCTTCCAGCAAGATTTTGTGTGTGCCTGGTACATTCCTGGCACCCCATTAATGAGCAGGTTGTAAGATGTCCCAAGGGTAAGGATCACACTGTGACCAAGGCATCCATAAGTGTGGGAAGAGAGAGCTCCTTTAGCAGGTTTGCTAGAAAGTGCCATTGAAAAAAAAAAATTCCCCCCCTAGTATTGGATTTTCTCTGGGATATCTGTTATGTCAAGCAAAAATTTATCTTCATTTCCTCTTTAGGAAATTCAGTTGCTTCACACTGGTGCTGTACTTTTAATGCAATACTCATACCTGTTTCTTTTAGTCAAGCTCTCTTGTTACCCTCTATTTATACTGCAATGAAGGCTCTAGAAATTCAGCTTTTAGGAGCACTCTACTAAACCACTTGATGATAAAATAACCAGCTCAATATTCACCAGCAATCAAAAAGGGGTGGGTTTCTTTCCCAGCACAGAAACAAGCTTTATTGATGCAGTTTACAGGCATAACTAGGAAACTCCTTGTCAAAGGAGCTTGTCTGAGCTGCAGCTGCTCAGATGAAGAAGTCAAAGATGTTAGAGAAAAATCTGTTTGGTGTTTTCAAGTAGAGAAATGGACTCAGAGTTGTTTCCTAGGGGAGCTGCTGGCAGGTGAGAGGATTTTCTGTTCTGGCCCATCGCTCCTGCCATTCACCACAAAGCCCTGCCAGAGGGAGCTGAGCCCCACGTCTGACACAGCACAGCTGTTTTAGGGATCCCTGCACCTTAGTTTCCCTAATTTCTCCAGTGCCTTCCAGCCTGTGTGTTTTTAGAGATGGGCTGTGTGGGTCACAGCTGGGGCAGGTGATCTGTACTGCTCTTACACAGCTCAGGAGCATCTCTGAGCTGCTCCAGCTGACAGCAGTGGCTCTGCTGCAGTTTTGCTGTGTCCTTCAAGGGAGGAAGGGCTTGTAACTTGTCTCTCCTGGGAGCAGAGGATTGTAACTTGGTTGCAATTTGTCTATCTTGGGCTTAAAATATCCTACTGAGAAACAGTATCTGTTCCTTAGCTTGTTTTCTCTTGTCTTGGTGTTCATATGCTGGTAGGGCTTTGCTGGGAGAGGGAGACATTTTACAGGTTTCTTGGGAGATGATAACCAGAAGGATGTTACACCATAGCCCCTTCACTCTTGAACTTACCCAGGGGAGAGTTCCAGCTATGCTCCTTCATTTTTTCAGTCACTGTGTGGTAATAACTCATGTAAAGGGCTATGTCAAAAGTGTACAGACCCCCTGTAGTGGATTAAGATCATAATCAGCGAGATCATAATCTGACTGCTGGCACTGGGCTTGTTTTAAAGAACCATTGGCTTTTATTTCTTTTTTTTCTTGTCCACTAATGTGGCAGGCATTTGCTTTACCAAAGGTACACAGGCTTCTGTGCCTAGAGATTAAATTGTTTATGTTACCTGTTGACACTATAAACTTAGCAACCAGGTTACAGGCACAAACCTCTGAGCTAATTAAAAGTCTCTAATAACACAGGCTTAGTGATGCTGCCAGGGGAAGGATAGCAACCATTAGGAAGAGACAAATAAATAAATATTCAGTCTCAATTGCCTTCCTGTGAGCATCACAACCTGTAGCACAAAAGTATGTTGAGAGAAATGGCAGGAAAAGCTGTGTCTGTGAACTTGTGAATGCCTGTTCTCATTCTGACCTGGGAGTGAAACTGAAGATTTTATCTGCTTCTCTTAATCTCTACTCTTGTATTACTGCTTTTTAATAATGGAATTATTCTGTGAAAATTGTGGAGGGGGAAACAACTGAAAGCCTACCAGCCTCTGTTTAGCTTTTTAACCTGCTTTTGCCTGCCTACTCTTTCAGGAGATAATGACAGATCCTTCAGTGGTGGATCACCTGACACGACTGAAACTCAAACTCCTAGAAAAGGTAAGGGAATAATTCTGTATAGGTCACCTTTGCTCTGCTTTTTGCTCTTGCATGTTGAAGCATTAACACTATATTTTAAAATAGTATAAATTTACTGAGATACACTAAGGAGTGCTACTACTTACTGTCACTTTCTTAAATAATATTGTACAAGTTTACGTGGATCTACAGTAAATTAAATTGACTTTGATTTTATGGGAGATGTCACCAGTTAGCTCAAAGCCAGTTTGAGCTGGGACAGGCAAAGTTTAGGAGTAAATCTTGGGTAAAGAGAATCTCAGATTGCTTTAAGGCAATTTCGTGTCTGCTTTCACATAAGATGTGTTGCCTGGTCAGACCTTTGGTGATTCAAGAGTCCAGATCTTGGACTATCAGGCAAGCCCAAACTCAACTTTATCAAGTTCTTCATATGATGCAGCTCTTTGCCTACAAAATAGATTATGTCTCCTGATTCACCATGCTATCAGTTTTAAGCTCTGGAATTGCCTGGACAGTTGGAAGCATCACTATTCTTTATTGTAACTAGATTTGTAATGAGACATTCCATATTTCTTTAAGAACCACAATTTTTTTTCTCCACTTCTGCTCTATTTCCTCCATCCCAAACCTGTGCCATAGGCTTGGGAATCCTCGTGAGCTTTTCTGCCTGACTTATAACCAGTTCTGTTTATGGTTCTGCCAACAGAGACTAGAAAATGAACAGGAGAACCTAAGGAAGATGGATTTTTCTCTCCCAGCTGCAAGTAAGAGAAGCATTTGTTCTAATTTTAGGCATATTTTGGAAAGGGCTTGCTTATGTTCTCAGGCATGGGTTCCTCAGGAGATGACCCCCTCTCCTCCCTAACAGCTGTGAGCTAACTGCTTTTTATCTTTTTAATTTCTTCAGCCTTTTTTTTTCCTGACAAAGGGAAGTGAACAACCAGCTGAGCACTAACATAAGATGACTTCCTTCCCACCTCCTGCCCAGGTATCCTGTGCAGCCTCTCAGCTGGAGCAAACTGATGCTGATCCAGTTTGTCTTTGCTCTTACTCCTAGGAGTACACCCTGTTGTAGTCCAGCTGTTTGCTTGGATTTGGTGATTCTGACAAGGCAGGAGGAACATTTCTTTGCATGTCACATGCACTGTTTATATTATCTATGGATTCACTGCTACCAGTAGAAGCTCAGTGATATTTCTAGACTGTACTGTGGACTCCTATTCATTGATCTGATGCACAAATAGTTGGAATCTTCTAAAACATTTTTTAAAATCCCCTATAACAACTTAGAGTTTCAAAATACAAAATGGTGCTTTCCAGAGCAGATGCCAGGCATGGCTCCAAAATATATGAAAACATTCTTGCTTATCTTCATTTCAAAATCAACCATGTGTGGGATGAACTGAAAAGGAAGTTGATTTAGAATAAAATAGGAACAGAACAGTTGACATTCAAACCAGAGTTTGTTGGAGCTGTTACTACAAACAGGCATCCTCTGCATGCACACAGCATATCTAGAAACTTTCAGCCTGAAAGGGATTCCTAAACCAGGCGGTTAAAAGGGGGCTTTAGAGAGCAATCTTAAGAGTTTCTTTTCAGAGGTCTTTTGCCTTTGTAGAGCTGCTGAGCAGCTGTGACTGCACATGGCATAAAGTCATTATCCACACATGTGTTTGACAAGAAAAGTTCTTTTGTGGAAGAACTCAAGCTGTTGAAGCAGAGTGACACAGAGTCCCCAGGCAGGTGCAAAGGAGAACCTCTTTATTGCAAAAACCAGGCCTTTTTGAGCAGTTAGACCTTTGCCAGCTACATAGTTTTAGATCCTATCAAACATAATCCAACCAACCACCATACCCCCCACGATGGGAGCACATCATGGTTATATAACTTCTTTTACTACCTCTAATTCAGCTGAGTCACTTTCCCACAGTCCTTTTCTGCTTAGCCAAAGTAAGAGGCCTGAGCAATGATTTTAAAAAGGTAACAAGGCCCTTATTTTGTAAGGTTTTACCCATATGCAACATCAAGCTATCTAATAACACATTTTCCACATTAATATCATAACACAGGTGCTGTAATAGCTCTGTCTTTGTGATCCTTTGAGAAGATAATGGACTCTTCCTCTTCCAGGGAGCAGACCTCAGGACATGCTCCAAAGTGCCCTGAGGCAAAGGAAAGATCTGCTGCAGGAGCTTAGGGTAAGAGCCCTCTCTGGCCAGGAGGAACAGACACTGCTGATGTGGGTTCAGTGTTTTCGTGGCCTTTAGTTCTGGAGCTGGGCAGGATTTTGTGCTCTGCTGCTTTGGAATAGAAAGCCTGGGCCAGCTAATCAGGGAAAGAGCCTAGGGAGCAGCTTGGCTTCCCTCACTACAGCTGTGTGAGCTTGCACCTGCTTCTTCAGGCAGTAAAGTGGGATGATTCTGTTTCTCCTGAGCTGCTGTCTCATAAACTTTTTGTGCCAAAATGCAAAGAAGGGATTTTTAGCAATGCCAAAGTAGAGGCAATAGTAATTGTTATTTATTCCTAGTTTGTGGAGGATACCAACTATTATTGAACTGTCTTCCCAGACTTTTGGCAGCTTGTTTTGCACATTTTTTTCCCCAATCCTTTTTTCTTATGCTTTAAGATCTGTGGGAAGGAAGACTTTGTTTACACTTATGCAGGCACTGGTAGTGCCCTTGCTGCAGTTTCCCAGGGGTTAATCCCATGTAGTCCAGAGAACATAACCGTACTCTCTGCCTTGCTGTGACCAGGTTTTCTTTAAGAAAATATTTGACTTTGCAGGAGCATCACCTTCTGGAAGAGCTTTCACAGCCACCTGCACCAGATGGGGGACACTGCCATGACCACAGAGCTGCCCTCCCACAAATCTACCAGATCCCTTTTCCAGCTTCCCAAGGGGAGCCACCAAGGATTATCCAGCAGACAGTAAGGATTGTCTCCTAGAAAACGCCACCAGCACTGTGCCAGTCTGAGCTGGCCATCATTTGGGAGCTGTATGGAATTGCTCATCACAGAAAAAGGGAAGATATGCCTCTTGCTCTTTTTTTTTCACCTGCAGCGAAACTTCAGGGAAAATCATCTTGCAAATAAGGCCCAAAATTAACAATGGGAATGGTTTACCCTTGGAACAAGATGGCAAAAGGAGTGGCAGACTGGCACACTCCAGCCTGGCCATTCAGCCACTTTCTAATGCTCATCACTGTCTGCTCATGCAGCCCACAGCCTCAACAGCTTCTCTGTGAGAATCCCAGAGTTTTCCTGAAGCCTAGGCAGATGACAGCCATTCCCATAGCTGGGAGAGCTGGCCAAAACCAACCCTGACTTCTCCATTTTCCTTCCTGTTCCAGATGCCAACTCAGCCTGCCACCATCATCCAGCAGCTGCCTCAGCCCTCCCCTCTGATCACACAGATTCCCCCAGCTCAGCCCTTTGCAGCCCCCCGCTCTGGGAGCATTAAAGAAGGTAACAAACTCTCCACACAGCAGCCAGCTCCTGCCACCAGGCCTGGAGAGGGCAGGGAAGGTGCCATGGCAACTGGAAGGGGACATGGGGTGGTGTCCAAGCTCGTTAGTGACGTGCTGTTTAATGAACTGGTGGAGCTTGGGGAGTTGTGCTTCATAAATGAGATGGGTACCAGTTGTGAAACTCTTATCACTAAAACTAAAGAAAAAGGAGCTACAAACTCAAGGGAAGATTGGGACAGCAAAACAGCTCAACTCATGGCACTGAGTAATATTAATAAAGTCAAAGTCATGCATATGGATGATTCCAGAATTAGCAAAGAGGCTTCTAAAATGTGGTTTTATTATTTTGTTCTTTCCTAACCTGCTGTTCAATCTCCTCGGGCTTTTGTTTGTACTCTGTGTTTGGAAACAAGACAGAACATCTGAAAGTGTTGTTCTAAATATAGTGCAATGCCAAGAAAAAAGTTTATTTCTAAACATAGGTGGGTGCTACTGTGAAATAACACATGAACAAAAACCTGGGACAATTTCCCTGGCTCAGCTTTCAGCCAAAGGTTCATCCCACCCAGGAATCCTCAGTCATGAAACTTCAGTATTTTTCAGCTCATACTTCATCTAAGTTTCTGGATTTTTGAATCAAGAGTTTATTTCCCTAAGCAAAACAGTCCCAAGCCACTCATGACTTCTCTGAAGCTGCTACATGAAAACTACTTTTTGTATAATCAGTAAAAAGGAAAATGAGAGTTGCCGTTCATTTTTTTTCCCTTCTTTTTTTCTCACCTCTCCCTCTTCACTTCTCCCCAAGCAAATTAGTTACACTGCACAAGTCCTTTGGATACCAGAGATCATGTAAGGAGATTTGGTGTGCATGAAATGACAGCTTGAGGGTTGGACTTGATGATGTTAAAGGTCTTTTCCAACCTTTACAATTCTGTGAGTCGGTGGACTCTCACTCAAGGTGGCACTGCAGTATCACATAAATGTGAGGAAACCTCTCACGGGAAAGCAATGATCCGGGGCTGAAGCAATGGAGAGCACAGCCAGGAGCCTGTCCTTGCTGGAGCAAGGGAAAGCTGCAGCTCAGCTCTTCTCCATCCTGCCATTCAGCACAGGCAGGGGTGTGCGCTTGCAGGGCAAGCAACAGACAAGGTACTCGGCAGCAGCTTTCCTGTAGGAGGGAGGAGAAACAGGAAGCTGGTATGAACGACCTCACTCACACACATCATTAACTTTGCACTGTCTGGGGAAATAATGATAATATTCTTCACGTGTGTCTTGGTTTGAAAAGACAGGTGTCTGTCAAGGAAAACAGGAGCCTTCTTTGAAAAGGAAAATGTGAACTCTTTCTCTCTGAATTATTATATCTTTTTTAAATTAATGGGGTTTTAGGTAAAGATATAGGAATAACAGTTTTTTACTAGTAAAATTTTAAAAAATACAAATGCAATAGTACAAAAACCTAGAAAATAAACTAGTGACAGATGTAGAATACAACTTGACACTCTGTTGGTTAGGATGTTGGTAGCCTTTTTGATTAAATGGTGGCTGTAGTTTTCTTGGAGTGACAGATGTGGTTTTGTTAAAGCAGTGGTTTTGTAGAAGGGTGTAAGTTTTTTTTGAAGGTCTGGTGGTGGTGTAGATGGTCTTTTTCTGGGAATCCAGTGGAGAAGATAGTTGTTCTTTTGTGAATTTAGTGGGAAAAGGTTGTCTCTGTTGTTTTAAGTCTCAGATTATATTTAGGTAGGAATGTTTGGCTCTTCTTTCTGGGTGGAGCATTTTACAGTGGGATGATGTAATTTTATCAGTCATGCAGTGACACTCAGCAGCTTATTAATAGAAGATATCTCTCTGGAGGGAGGATTGCTTGTGGAAGAGATAAAGAAAACTGCCCAGTTAACAGAAGATAACAGCCCTACTCCTAAAAGATGGTAAATAGAATACACACACATCTTACAATTCAGGACAAGGTGCCCCCTTTCAGCTGCTTTGCCTTTGCTGCCGTGACCAATCTGTATACTGCAGGACACTCCTTACTCCTCTGCTGCTTGTCAGTTGTGGATAAAGCTCTGATTCTTTTCTTCTCTTCCCAGATATGGTGGAGATGATGCTGATGCAGAACGCTCAGATGCACCAGATCATGATGCAGAACATGATGCTGAAGGCTCTGCCGCCGACGCTGCTCACACACCTTGGGGGGGCCAGCTCTGGCCCGCTCCAGCACACACAGCAGGTAACAACACCCAGCCTGGAGGGCAATGGCTCATCTCCCTGGGAGGGCACCAGGCCTGGGTAAAACACACAGAGTGCTGGGAGAGCCAGAGGACTGTGGAGGACACTGCTCCTTAGGAGAGATGTCAGAGGAAGAGCATGCCCTGATGCTCACCTTCCTCTCCAGGCCATCCTGTTATTCTGCATTTCCCTGACACTGACTAATGGAATAAATTGGAGGGAGTGGGGTCTGAGTATCAGGTGAAATCTGAAGTCACCAAGTGACTGAAGTCACAATCTGAAGTGTTCTTGGACCTTCTGTACTGGAACCTGCAGACTCTCTTCCAGACGCATCCCAAAGGTTTTTCTTTCCCAAGGGGTGGCTGAATGGAACCCTGGCCCTCAGCTAAGGACCTCTCCCACTGTGAGGGGCAGAGGTTTCTGCAGCCACCCTTTGTCTCTTTCCAACAAGGACCTGCAGCTTGCTGCTCCCCTGGCTGTGAGAGCAGAGAGGCCCAAGGCACCTGTGGTGCACCACCACCACCATTACCCTCCCACGGGGGCGTTCCCAGTGCCCCCCAGGAGCTTTCTGCCCACATCCCCAGAGCAGCACTGGACTGGCAGCTCTGCTCAGCCCATGTAAGTAAGCAGGCAGCTGTGACTTGTGCTTGCAGCCCTTTCTCCCTGCCCAGGCAGGGTCACAAGGCAGACTGTGGGATAAACGTGGGGATCTGACAAGGGTGAGGATCACATAGATCCCCCAGCCTGCCATGCTGCATTGCTGTGCTCTGCAAGGGCTCCCACCGTGCCTTTTTTGGCAGTAACCTAAATAAGGCAGGGGTGGGGAGGGGATGGGGAAGTGTTTTACATTTGGACTAAGGTTCCCAGCAGGGTTTATGTTCTTAAAGCACTGCTGGGACATTTGTGAATCATAAATTCCTGGGAAAATAAAAGCTCAAACAACCAGCAAAGAAAAATGGTACAAAGGGAGGGGAGTATCAGAAAAAAATGCTGAGCCTTTGCCATAAGCTTGTGCTTGCAGTTGAATGGGGTGGGTTTCAAGAGCAGAAATGGATGAACTTCTCCACAGGATGCTCCCAAATCCATAGGGCCCTTGAGCCCTGTGCAGAGGTCACAGCCAGCTCCTCCAGGGGCTTACTTGCTTTGTGCCTTCCTCTGAGCTTGTCCTGCTTGGCTTCCTAGGTGCTAGGAAGTTCTTGCAGGCCAAGGCTGGTGAAGAAATGCACCTTGCTAGAGCATGGAAGGAGGGGTAACATGGGGACACACTGTGAGAACTCAACCTTTATTTTTGTGCCATGGCTCTTTCAGAGCCTTAGTGAACAGAACAGGATGGAGGCAGCTGCAGCCTTGGGCATGGGTGACCTGCTGGCAGGGGTATCTGTACAGCCCTCTTCAGCAGAGGATTTGAATTCCTGAACAGATTATTTCCCTAATGGGATTATAAGGGATGAACATTTCTACCTATTTCCCCTTGACACGGGTTTGTAATCTAAACCAGCAAAGAACTCCTGGCTTCTGTCAGGATCAGTGCAATTCACTGCAGAAATCAGTAGGTCTTGTCATGGCCTTTAAACTTTGTTCTTCCTCTTCTTCAGCTGCCTTCCACCACAGGGTATGTGACTAAACACATCTTTTTGCAGCTGCAGCACTACTGGCTGTTACTAAACAAAATAACCCCATTTTTCTTGTTGCAGGTGGCCCACATACTGACAGTACAGGATCCTCTGCAAGTGGACCATAGCCTTTCTAAAACCAATAAATCCTGCTGTTCTTCCTCAGCCATTCACATGTCTTTTTCTTCAGCAACATAAATCAAGCACTTTCCCCTCATTTACTTTTCCCCAGAGGACAAGCTTTAATCCACACCCATGTTATCCTGTTCTTTTTAGTTTTATTTATGACTTCTTAAAAGGCTCACTCAGAGTTTTTATCAGGCAACACTTTTTCATACTCTCAGCAGCCTGATTTTGCTTAATATAGAAAGGTGAACAATGATTTTATAGCACTTCCTCAATATCTTCCCACTTTCTGTTTTTCGAGTGGAAAACATCTGTACTGGGTTTGCCTGGTGCAGTTTGTGAGTGAGTCTGATTAAGAAAACCTAGGGACCTTAATTTTGTTTGGAATGAAGAAAAGATAGTAACTATCACTCCTGGAAGCTAATCATGTGCTGTCTGTGTTCCAAAAACAATTAATGAATAATTTATTTACTGTGTAAAACCTACCTTGCTCTTTGCCCTCTCTCCTCTGTTGTCTTTGAGATTCTTATTGCTCTCTACAAGTTCTCACTTTTTACAACTACCTGAAAGAGGAAATGGCCTCAAGTAGTGCCATGGGAGTTTGGATTGAATATTAGGAAGAAACTCTTAACTGAAAACATTGTCAGACATTGGAAGAGGCTGCCCAGGGAAGCACTTGAGTCCTGCCCCATCCATCCCTGTAGGTCTTTGATAGCCATGAAGATGTGGCATTTAGGGTCATAGCTTAGTGGTGTGCTTGGCAGTGCTGGGTTAACAGCTGGGACTCGATGTCCTTAGAGGGCTTTTTCTGCCTTAATGATTCTCTGAGACAAATCTGCTGGGACCTGGCAGGTTTAGCAATAAATTGGATTCAGTGATACAAATATCTTCAGTTTCACTGTCTGCTGTTTAATTATTGTATTTGGCTCTAATTGGCTCCTCCCTTTTCAATGCTTACTGTGGGCAGCATTGGCTCAGCAGAATGTTTCCTCCCAAGGATGGGCATGTAGAATAATGCCTGCAGAGATGTCTCCTCCCAGCCTCATCTAAGTCCTGGAAAACTTCTGCAGAGCAGTCATGGACTCTCCTAAGCATCACACCCCAAAACACCTGAGCCACACACAGCTTCCGATGAGGCTCCTGGGCAAGTAGTGTGGCTCACAACCCACCCTCAGGAGAGGTTCCAGAAGTCACTCCACATTGTCCCACCAATGCTTCTGCAGTTTCATCCCAGTGAAGCACCAGCAAAAGCCTGGCTGATGCAAGTTCTCCTCCTGCTCTATGTGTATTCCTTGGAGATTGCTAGATTGCTCTACAATTTCCAAAAGAGGTCTTTGGACAGAGCTTGACCGAACAATACCATGCTGCCATCTCAACACCTCAGGCTCAGCCAGGCTGACTCCCTGACAGTCTCTGGGTTGGAAGTTAAACTTTAATGTGAATCGGGGGAGAAGAATCCAGGCATGACTCAGCCAACCACATTCTCTCCCTTCCCCTCCCCACTGGCCAGGGCAGTGGGACTGGGGAGAAGCAGAAGGATCAGAGACACAGCAGGGATCTGAGACCCAGGGGCTGACCTAGCATGGAGCCCTGTGACCCACGAAGGAAAAGAATTGCTGTTATCGGTGGTGGTCTGGTAGGAAATGCCATTTAGCTGCTGCATGATTGTTTGCTGGGGAGCTGGGGCTGTAAAAACACTGCTTGAATGTGGGGGTGAATGTTTTTCTTAAAGTCATTCCTCTGTCAGATGACGGGGTGTTGCAAAGGGGTTGATTGAGTTCCTGCTGAGGGAGGCTCCTGTCCTATTCTTGGGTGAAGGGGTTTGGGTTGTGGGTGGAGCACTGGTGCCCAGGGACATTAAACATCAGTCCTTGTTTGGGCTGCCAGGGTCCCCTGTCTCTTGGCTGATTTTGGCTGTAACCTGATCTCTAATGTGAAATGCTTTGCAAGAACTGAGAGTGGTAAATGCCAGGCTGAGAGAAAACACCTTCCTCTGCCCGCTTTTGTTTGGGGATGGTTTTCATCCGCTGCTACTTGTAGAGGGGTGTGACACTAAAGGCCAGGCTGGATGGGGCTCTGAGTAACCTGGTCTAGTGGAAGGTGACCCTGCCCATGGCAAGGAGCTGTAACAAGATGGTCTTTAGCATCCTTTCCAACCCAAACTATTCCATGAGTCTCTGATTCTATGACTGCTTGGGGCATTGCAGCACCTACCTCTCTCTCTTGACTTTTTGGACGTTAGCTTCTCGGAAAAGAGTGATGACGAGAAGAGACGACGAAAGAAGAGGCTGTAGTTCTGACAACCATTCATAATGGAAATTGAATTTTAAAAAGTTATGTAAATTACAAACAGGACATATTGTAGTGTTCTCCCTCACTATGTTCCCAAGGGAATGCTGCTACACCGTGAATTAATGAGGAAGGTAAACACAGTCCAGAGAGGAGCTGGGACTTTGCCTACACCAGCTCCTGCTGTCTCTGGCTGAAGAGGTGAGCCCTGCTGCATTCAATTGCTGTGTGTAAACAAGCCTGAGCTTGATATGACTTTATAAAAAGAGTTTTGATGGATGGCTTTTTTCTTGGCTTCTCAGTAAACACACAGGGCTGGCAGAGGACTGCTCTTCATTAAAACAATCTTCTAAGGTTCTTGGTCAAATGACCTCCCTGTTTATGCTGAGCTGCATCCCTTGATCACATCTTTCCTTTACTGCATCTCAGCAGTGACCTCTGTGATACTTCATCCACCATTCCTGGTCCTTGTCTTGTAGGTGGGTGCATTAAATGCCTGTTTCTTTGCTAGACGAGGTTTCCATGTTGATGTTTATGAAGCCAGAGAAGGTAAGGTCAGCCTGATCATTACTGTGTGAGCTACCAAAACTGTAAGAAAATAATGAAAGCTGAGAGTGGCAGTTTGGGGATATTATTTTCTCTCTCCCCTTTTGGTCCTGTGGTGGGGAGGAGCATTTATTTGAAGTTCAGCTTGTGTGGAGGGAAACCACTCTTTAGCTGCTAAAAGGATGCCCTTTTTATATTCTTGGCTTAAACACTGATTCAAATCCTCACCTTTGAAGCCTGGTCTCTGCAGAAAAGATTATAGTACAGTGCTGGGTCAGAAGAAGAGATGGAGCCTCCAGTTCCACAAGGTACCAACAAAAGAGGAATTAGGATTTAGAGCCAAACCACTAGCTCAAAGGCAGAGAAATTGTTCATCTTCAGTATCTGTCAGCTGGCAGACAAAAAAGACCTGGGCAGAGATGGCAAGCCAAGTGGCAGGTGGGAATGATACCATGGAAATAACTCAAGTGTGCCGTGAAGGCAGGGAGGAGCCATGCCTGCCACTCTATGGTAATTCTTCCTGCTCTGATCAGAACAGGCAGTTCTGCTACACAGTTTAATGTTACCAGAAGTTCCACAGCTTCAAAAAGCCTCTGATTGCTCTCTCTTGTCTTCTGAGCTGGATGGATCCAACTGCACTAGTCCAGGTTTTGGCCCATTGCTTACACTGATACACATGCTGGGATGAGGAGGCTCTGCCCCATGCACTGGCCAGACAGCCCAGGAAGTCTAAATGAGGCAACTCAGACAAGCAGCAGGCCAATGCCCAGACATTTCCATCTGGTCAGCCATGAAGAAGGTGACCTGCCAATGTCCCAAAAAGCATCAGTCTGTGGGCCTCAGCAGAACCTGTCAGGCATTCATGGCTCAGCCTTCTCCATTTAGAGAGGAAATGGCTCTTAATGTTAACAGACCCTCTGGCACGTGGGGTGCTGTCAGAATCCAGCATTCCCTTGGCAGCACTTGGCTGCAGCTGCTTCTTCCAGGCTAGAGGCAGCACACAGGGTCCAGGCTGGACTCCCCCCTACCCCACCTGCTGTTGCTGCAGGGGGTTTGGGAGATGTTTCCTCAGCAGACTGTGCTACCATTGCCTCCATAACCCATTGCTGACCCTTGCAGATATCCGAGTGGCCAGCTTTGCCCGTGGCAGAAGCATTAACCTGGCCCTGTCTCACAGGGGACGCCAAGCCCTGCGAGCTGTGGGGATGGAGGAGCAGGTACTCTGGCACGTTCTGTCGCTCTCTGTGCCCTGTCCTTTTTTGTCCCAGGCGGACCTCTTCCTCTGCATGCCTGCAGGCTGGCTCTCCTCTGCCTCACAGCACATCTGCCAGCAGGATCCTCCCCACCCCGGGCAGCTGGGCTCTGCTGCTGGCAGTGGCTGCTTCCCTGGGACACCAAACACCTTCCAGTGTTTACCTCCCTGCCGGGCTCCCCTCCCTTCTGGAGCAGAGGGCAAACAGGGCAGGAGGAGATGGACTCCCAAAAGAGCTGATGCAATAAAGCAGAATGCAATAAAGGCTGCTGTTTGCTCCACTGGCATGTCCAGATTTGTATTTTCCCAGAAAACCTTGATCTTTGGGCTGACCCCTGAAATCCATCCACACTGCTTTCTGCCCAGCACGCTTGGCTGGGAGCCCAGCATTCTTCTGCAGGGTACTGGCTGCCATTTAACATCCAGCTGCTGGCAGTGGCGGGATCTCCTAGTCCCTGGATCCCTGCAGAGGAGCCCAGGCTTTGACAACACACATCCCAGTCCCAGGGTGTAATTTGGCTCTCATTCCCTGCCCTGTCCAGCACTCTGGGATTTTTTATCTCCCTTTTGTCCAAAAATAATTTCCCTCTGGTTTTTATGAGCATGAGCTTCTAAGTAATCTCAGTAAATGGTAGTAAATTGACATGATAGCCCTAATAAAGTTTTCCCTGGTGGTTTGGAAACATGTGAGCAAAGAACCCCCCATTCTCCCTCAAGTGCAGTGCTTGGGGGAGGGGATGATGCTTGGTAACTCACAAAAAAAACCCCACAGTTTTGGCCAGAAGTTTGAGTTGTGTTCCCTTCTGTTTCAGATTGTGGCCAAGGGCATTCCCATGAGGGCAAGAAGGATACACACACCTTCAGGGAAAAAGTACTCCATCCCTTATGGGAAGAAGGACCAGGTACTGGAGTTGATTTGCAGAGCACATGAGGTTTTTGTTAGCATTTTGTTAACATCTGTGTCATGGACAGTGTGGGGCTCATGGATGTGGGGGAGGCTGGAGAGAATGAGGGAAGGGGATTTGGAAGGGAGGGTTTCCTGCCTGGCCATGCAGAGTGTCCTTCAGCAAAGCTTTCTGAACTGCCTGTTTGTTTGCCTTGCAGTACATTCTCTCTGTGGACAGAGCAAACTTAAACAAAGAGCTGCTGACAGGTAGGTTGTCACTTCTGTTTGCAAATTCTTATAACACACTTTTGGCTGGGGATTTAGGGTTTGCCCTGTGACTAGAAGACTTTGAGCCCTGAGCTCCCGTACCCAGTTCTCAGAAAGTGCAAACCTGAACTAGCAGAGGAAAACCTGTGCTGCTTCCCAGCTAAGAAGGAGACACCTCCTCAGCTTGTCATGGCTTGTGGCATTTTCCATAACCTCTGATTGTACAGAGACAAATAGAAAATTGGAGCTCTATGGCTAATCAGACTAGACCAAATTTATGCAAATTCCCCACTGACTGCAGGTACCTCATCCCATCCTGAACTGCAGTGGAGTGATGGTGGAAAGCAGTCAATGACTCAGGTCATTGTGGGGAAGAAAAAAATCCTTGCAGGATTCCTTGCATTTTTCAAGTAGTTTATACCATAGCTGACCAGTCCCAGTGTGTCCTGCCTGCTGGCCCTCACGAAATACAGCAAATTATTTGCTGTAATGGCAAAAATCCCTGTGATTTAGGGATCTCTTGGAAATATTTTTTGTGGTCACAGTAAACCCCTCTACATTTAGTTGTCTTCTCACAGCTGCTGAGACGTACTCCAACACTAAACTGTTCTTTGGACACAAGCTCCTCGGGTGCAATGCAGAGTTGGGGACATTATCCATAAAAAGGTAATCTCTGGGCCAGTGTGGGATCAAGCACTATGGTCAGTTAGTTTCTGCTTAATCATTCATAAAACCTCAAACAATTGAGCAATCTCAGTTTCAAAACTAATGCGCAGACAAAACCTTGTGCTAGCTTTGGAAAGGAGAGAGAGACATCAAGGCAACATTCATGGGGAGCCTGAGAAAGGTTTAAGCAACTCCCTAACCTCCCCAGGCTGGCAGCAGGCACCACTTCCCTACCTGTGCAGGGGATAAACGTGCCAGTAGCTATGGCACTGGATTCAGGGACAGATTGCTCATCAGGGGGGTGGATAACTGGTGATGCCCCATCCCTGGGAGTATTCCAGGCCAGGCTGGATGAAGCTCTGAGCACCCTGGTGTTGTGTCTCTGCCCATGGCAGGGGGTGGAACGGGCTGAGCTTTAAGGACCCTTCAAACCCAAACCATTCTGAGGTTCCATGACCTTTTTTCACAGTCTTTCACAGATGTTCTGGTCCTACCCCCACATCCTCCTGGCAGGTGCTGCAGGCTCTGCAAAACAGCAATGTTACTCCAAAAGTGCCTACTGTATTGCTGAGTAGACCTGGCAGAGTTATGCTTTAGATAAACTACTGGATAATTATTTAATCCTAATGCTGTGCTTCCCAGGCAGTGAGAGCTGATTCCCCTATCCTAGAAGATTATTAACACATTTTGCAAAAGGCAGATCCTCTGGGCACAGTGGTGCTGAGCTGGCCTGGGGTTACAGGGAGATTAACCACAGAATCATGGAATGGTTAGGGAAGGAAGAGACCTTAAAGATCAGATTGATCCAAGGTACTGTCTTGCTCTCAGGTCGGACCAGCAGACCTTGGAACTGAGCTACGATCTCATCGTGGGGTGTGACGGAGCCTTCTCAACAGTCAGGAAAGAATTCATGAGGCAAACACGCTTCAACTACAGCCATGAGTACATTCCTCATGGCTACATGGAGCTGACCATCCCTCCCAAGGATGGAGATGTGAGTGTGCCTGTCCCAGGGGCTGCCACAACCTTCACAGGTTGGATATCCCACCCCCTTCTCACCGTGGCTCTGCTTTGGAAGAATTAACTTCTCACTTGGTGTTGAGGCAGGGGATTAAACCTTTCCTAAAATAAGGCATGGATCTCTTCCTCTTCCAAAAGGGGGGCCAATGTTGGTACCTGCATACAAAAGTTCTAGAGATCCTGTCCTGTAGTGGTGGGAATAACTCTGGTTCTGAGAGGTCCTGGCGATATGGGAACGTCTATGAGGACATCAGCAATTGCAAAGCATCATATTTTTGCTCATATTTCTTACCCTTTCCTCCTTCCCTTGCTCTGTGTGTCTCTGAAGCATTAGGGACCAGAAAGGGACCCTGTAGTTGTTGCATCTTCCCATGGGAACTGTTCTGCTGGTGTGGAGGGGAGTCAGAGCCTGGGCTGGGCAAACTGAGCAGGGCAGATCAAGGATACAAGGCAATTTTCTTTCTCTTTCAGTTTGCCATGGAACCAAACTACCTCCATATCTGGCCGAGAAACACCTTCATGATGATTGCACTGCCCAACATGGTGCTAACCCAGGGCCATGTTCTCCTGGGGAACAGGATGGGGCTGGTGGGGAGGAACGGCTGTGGTGGCAGGGATTGGGAGGGTCAGGAGTCACAGGATAACTGAAACACAGAATCAATTAGAATGGAAGTGACCTCTGAGATCATAGAGTCTAACCATGACCCAATTCCACTGTGTCAATCAGACCATGGCACTGAGTGCCACATCTAGTCTTTCCTTAAAAACCTGCTGGGACAGTGACTCCACCAGCTCCCTGGGCAGCCCATTCCAATGTCTGATCACCCTTTTGGTGAAGAAATTCTTCCTAATGTCCAGTCTACACCTCCCCTTGTGCAGTTCAAGACTGTGTCCTCTCATCTTGTCCCTTGTTACCTGGGAGGAGAGCCTGACCCCTACCTGGCTGCATCCCCCCGTCAGAGTGTTGCAGAGAGAAATAAGGTGTCCACTGAGCCTCCTTTTCTCCAGGTTAAATACCCCCACTTCCCTCAGCTGCTTCTCACAGGACTTATGCTCCAAATCTTTCAGCTGTGTTGTCCTTCTCTGGACGTGCCACAGCACCTCAATGTCCTTCCTAAACTGAGGGACCCAGAACTGGACACAGCACTTGAGGTGTGGCCTCCCCAGTGCTGAGTACAGGGGAGGAATAATTTCCCTGGTCCTGCTGGCCACAGTTTCTCACACAGTCCAGGTGCCATTGGCCCTCTTGGCCACTAAGGCACAAACTGGCACATGTCCAGGGAAGGAGCCAGGAGGGACACCCAGCCTGTGCCAGGCTGACCACAGCCTAAGGGGTGCAGGGCAGAGTGCTCAGAGCCAGTCCTACCTCACAGCACTGAGTAATCTGTGGCACCTCTCTCTGCCCACACATCTGAGCCCAGTCAGACCCCCACAAACCAGTACTCTGCAGCTGGATGCTATAAACTACATACCAGGGGCAACAGAACAGTGGCCCAGGCCCATGATGGACAGTCACACACTGTTTCTGCCTCCCCTCTGCCTGCCCACTGTGAGAAAGGGGGTGGCCAGACATTCGTCCCTTGCTGTGCCAGTGGGTCACTGTGATTGCCAGGTGGCAGGCTGGGGACAGGGCTGCTGCTTCAGGTGCCACATGTTCTCTCTGCTCTCTGAGTTCTTACTGACCCTCTTTCCTGGCTGGCAGGACAAGTCCTTCACCTGCACGCTTTTCATGCCCTTTGAGGAGTTTGAGAAGCTCACAACAGGCGAGCAAGTGCTGGGGTTTTTCCAGACCTACTTCCCAGATGCCATTCCCCTCATCGGAGAGTAAGTGTTCCCATCTCTCCTTTTCACTCACCTTCACAGGTATGTATTATGGGATGGGCTCTTTCTTGGATGATACCAACAGTCTCAGCTGCGTTAGGCAGTTTCCTTTCCTCTTAAAATGAATTATCCCAGGACTTCATATTAACTGAGAAACTTGGATATTCTCTGGTATGTCCTTCCTACATTGACCAACATCTACCACTGCTCACAGTGAGAGGACCAAGATGCCAATAATCAAGTTATTGATTTAATATTAATTAAGTTATGTGCAGAACTTAAAACCTGCAGACAAAATGTCTGGTCCACAGGGAGGAAGTTGACTTCCACATTTTTCTATCACAAACAGCCTAATGCACAGGCTTGGGGATTGCATACCAGATCTGACAGTGCCTGTGGCCTCAGCTTGGATGTGGCACAGCTTGCTCTTCTCTCTTGTGGTCCCACACAATAAAATCTGTCGTTTTACCTGAAGGCAAGAGCTGAAGCACGATTACTTTTTGCTGCCAGCCCAGGCCATGATCTCTGTGAAGTGCTCTTCCTACAACCTCTCCTCCCGGTGCGTGCTGATGGGAGATGCTGCTCATGCTGTGGTGCCCTTCTACGGACAGGGCATGAATGCAGTAAGTTCATGGCTGGCCTGTCCGTGTTGGTGGGGATTCCACTCCTTTCACCCACAAACACCTGGTTTTGTTGTTTAACTTCCAGGAGTTCATGGGCTGGCCTGTCCCACAGCCTGATGTCCTCTGCATTGGCAGGGGTTGAGCTCCTGTCAGGATGTTCTCCTGGGAAGGACAGGGGACAGGGTGATGAGGCCACCTTCCCATGAAGCAGAGGACTGTTACTTTAATTTTTAAGTGTTAAGTTTTCTTTTATAGTCCTTTTAAAAGTTTTAAAGTTCCAGAGGTCGCTATTGGACACTAAATGAGTACACAGAAGCTTGGTGAATTTAAGAGAAAAAAAGAGTCAATTTTATTTCTGACATTGTAATATATAGAATTCTAAAAGTGACAATGGATTGGAGGATGAAATTGCCACCTCTCCAACTACTGGTTAAACTAATAGTCTATTGATTTTCTTCTCCTAGAAAGAAGAATGCAAAATATTATTTACATGAACAGTGTGTAAGAACTCTAGTAGAAATATGTAAATATTATCAGAAGGCTAAAGAAGTTTTATGAGAACTTTAAAACTTTTAAAAGAACTATGAAAGAAAACACTTTTAAAAATTAAGGTAACAGAGGACTATATGGGTGTGGGGTCAGGGCAGCTGGGAAAGGCAATCCCCTATGATTTCTCTCAAAAGACCCCTGTCAGAGGGGCCTGGAGTAAGACTCCTGCTCTGAAGCTGTGGTCAGTGGGACCAAACAGCTACACTAGCTAAGCATGCATGAGGGCACTTCTCCTGAATGTACGGGTCCTTTATGCCTATTACCTCTCTAATATTCCTCCCAGGGCTTTGAAGATTGCCTGGTCTTTGATGAATTAATGGACCAGTTCCACAATGACCTTGGTAAGTGAGGTGGCTGGGGACATGCGGGAGCAGAGGAACATCCCTCTGCACCTGAGGGCAGCTGGGTACCCTGCAGGGAGCTGCCTGTGATCTGCTACTTTTTCCTGCCAGGTGCCTGCCTCCCCGAGTTCTCCAGACTGAGGGTGCCAGATGACCACGCGATTTCGGATTTAGCCATGTACAATTATGTAGAGGTAGGCGAGCCCCACAGACCTGTGGTTCCACGGGCCATGCACACAGTAGTGCTCTCAGAATGCATGCAGCAGGCAGGGCCCCTGGCAAGTCTCTGGCTGGCCTCTCACCCTGGCAGGCTTTAGAGCTCCTTGGGAGTGTCACTGGGGCTGAGGAGGTGCTGACCCCTGCATCACCTCCAGGACAGTGGGAGAGCTAGCAAAGCACAGGGGAGCTCTGACAAAACCCGTTGCCACAGGGGTGACTGCTGCTCTGTTGCAGATGCGTGAGCACGTCAATTCAACGTGGTTCATCTTCCGGAAGCGCGTAGACAACTTTCTCCATGCCCTCATGCCTTCCACCATTGTCCCACTGTACACCATGGTAAGCCAGCATGTCATTCCCCACTTCTGTGAGCTCCTTCTGCCTGGCTTTGGGGTGGTGACATTCTCCTGCAACCCCTCCCAGGTGACCTTCACCAGAATTCGCTACCATGAGGCCCTTCAACGCTGGAAATGGCAGACAAAGGTTGGTCAAGGGTGGTGCCCATCATCCCCAAGCCATGAGCCTTGGGAGCATCCTGCACACCAGCACTGCTCAGCTTTGGTGGTGGGATGTTGCCAGCTGTGATGATTTTGCTTGGTGCTGCAGGGTAGGGGCCAGCCTCTGATGATGTTGGGGTTTCTCCTTGCACTTGCAGGTAATTAATCGAGGGCTCTTTGTCGTGGGGACAGCAGGACTGGGTGGCACCTACCTGCTGATAAAGTGTCTGGCACGGAACTTGAACTTCTGCTTGGAAGACTTGCGGGGCTGGCCCCATTATCTAAAGATTATTGAAAATCTTCCCTTTGGCACACGAGTGGTTTAAAGGTGTGGGGAGAGCCTGACCCCTTCCTGGCTACATCCCCCTGTCAGAATGTTGTAGAGAGTGATAAGGTGTCCACTGAGCCTCCTTTTCTCCAGGCTAAATACCCCCAGCTCCCTCAGCTGCTTCCCAGAGGACTTGTGCTCTAAATCCTTCACCAGTTCTGTTGTCCTTGTGGGGCTGGCCACATTATCTGAAGAATATTGGAAATCTTCCCTTTGGCACACGAGTGGTTTAAATGTATGGGGAGCTCCTCGTAATAAAAACGAAGGCATGGACTGTTGGCTCAGCTGGGTGATCTTGATTCTCTTGGGATGTGGTTTGGCAGCTCCTGCAGCCCCTTGGAAGCAATTTGGCCATTCTCCCTTTCCCAGCTGAGAGGAACCTATCAGGCACAGTGCCCAGAAAGCCTCTCCAGGTCTCAGGTGTGTAACCTTGGCAGTCTGGCCTTAAGGGATGTGGTGTGTAGATGTGGCACTTAGAGATTATGTTTTAGTGTTGGACCTGGCAGTGCTGGGTTAGTGGTTAAGATGGTCAGTCATCTCAAGAGTTTTTTCCCAACCTTAATGATCTTGTGATTATATGACCTGACCAGTGTATCCCAGCCTGCAGACTGCTGCTCTTGTCAAAAACAAGATAACATTTTGAGGGTCCTGAAGCTAAAAATAGCTGCAACCTGGGATAGTACTAGGAGGCTTATCAGACACACTTTCCTTCTTCTTACCTTGCCCTAGACCCTCACAATCACTGCTTAAGAATAATAAAATGGCCCAAATTGACCCCTGATCTGATGTGGCACAGCCAATCTCATTTGATGTGGTCTATGTACAGCTGCCAGCACATCGGCAGGGACAAAACTGCTCTGTACTATTCAGTGAGTCAGTTTTGGGCTTGCAAGGGGACACCATTCATGGCATAGAGGCAAATTGTGTAGAAAATAGTTTGCTTCTCTAGCTGGGATCTTTCCCAGGCACTGTACCTATGAAAAACAGTGGCAGCAATGACAAGGTGTGACTGTAGTTTCTCCAATGAATGCTTTAGCTGCTGCCCTTGCACCTAATTCTTAGCAGGACAGATGTATTTACCTTATATATTAATCTTTATTCACATTAAATTTCTTCAGAGAGCGAAAAAAAGATGCAACACAATACAACTCTATGCAAATTAATCCCAAACTTAAAGCAAATAAGAAATTGTACCACTATTTCACAGGAATGATCCACAATGTAAGAGCAACTGGCTGCTGTGTGGGGATGGGGTTAAGTGCTGAGCTGGAGATGCTCTGGGTACTGCCAGGTGTTTTGCACAGCTGGCCCCTGGCATGTCTGACATGCTTGCAAAGCAGGGAGAAGATCATGCCCCGGGGGTGTAAGAAGCTATGGCTGACCTCCAACCTTCATTTTCCAGGTGCTCATAGATCATAGATCAAGTTTCATAGATCAAACAGTGGCTCTTACTGTGCAGAGGACTTCAAGACATGATGGAGGTAACCAAGCATGCAGAAGCCCAGGCAGAACCTTGCCCGAGGTAGATCTGAGAGATGTCAGGAAGCAGTTGGTGATTTGGGAAAAAGATCCAGTGCATGTTCTCCAGTTGCTCTTCATCGCAAGGTAGAGGTGCCCACTGGCCTTTAAGGCCTATCATATCACTGAAGCCTCTAGAGCAGCTGCTTGGACCCTTTCTGTCCAGCTCAGCAGTGAGTTCTCTAGAAAACATTGCATAGTGGTGGAGACCAATGCAGCAGGGGAAGGCATGGAGCAGCCTGGAGGCCGATCGTGCTGCAGCAGAAGAGATGGCAGTTTTGAAATCCCAGCTCAAAATCAAAGCTGGAAGCGTTCTGTGCTCTCAGCTGGCTTTGGGGCTTAGTGTCCAAGACTGCTGCCAGAAAGCCAAGTTAGTTTCAGGAGATGGGACAGGAGCCACTGCATATTCCTGTGGTGTTCCCCTCTACCAGTTCCACTAACACAGCCATCAAACAGTGGGTCAGGAGACAGGCATGGGTGCAGCCCTCAGCCAGCACCTGATATGACTGGGGCCTCTTGGAAGAAGGGATGAAACCATGAGGATAAAGAAGAAGGGGCGGGAGCCTTAGTTTAAGATTTCCTAAGGTTGAGCTTTCCTTAGCTTGGCATTTCCTTATTTAACAGTGCATCCCAGTGCTGCCAGGTATTGCCTCATTCATTAAACTTGGGGTTGACGACAGTGGTGGTGGCACTCTTGAAGAGGGGATTATCAGCCTGGAGGGAGAGAAGAGAGAGGCTTGTGTTGGGCTTTCCAGCAGAGCATTACCCATCCCACCCATCCCAATGCCAACATCATGGAGAGCATTGGAAGAAGGATATTTAGGCTGTGGAATATTTATCCATAGGATATTTAGGCCTCTAAATGGCAAAATCCATCTGGGCTGAAAAATGAGTAGTGGGGAGGTCTACATGGCTGCCTCTGGAAAGGATGTCCCCTCCTACTGTCCCCTCCCCAGTGGATCTGAGCACCCCAGAACACCCCACTGGCACAGACGGGCTCTCTTACATCATTCCACTTAGCTTTGGACTTCTCCTTCTCAAACCGGCGGTATTCCCGACGGTCAAGCAGCTCCATCAACAACCGCCAGATGACCAGGACCAGAATGCCAATGAGGAACACGCCAGCGATGGTGCTGCCCACGATCAGTGGGACGTTAGGAGGCTGTGGGCACTCTGTGGGACAGACAGACGGCATCAGGCTGCAGCCCCTGGTGAAGCAGGGTTGGCAGCCTGCCTGTGGCAGGGCAGGAGTGGGGATGGGATACCTCTATCAGGATCAACGATGATGGTATATATCTCCTCACCATCCTCCTGGACCATACGGAAGGACATCCAGCAGTTCTGGGAATCCTTTTCCCTGCATTTCCTATCACTTGTGCTCCTCTCTGTTGAGTTCGTGGGCAGCTGGATGTTGAGACAGGCCTGGGAGCAATTCTTCTCAAAGGGGCCGTTGTTGAAGAACTTGCACTCCACACAGGAGCTGCAAAACAAGCAGCTACAGCTCACATCTGCAGGGGCAGAAACCCTCTCACCTGGATGTGGCTACAGCTGGGCTCTGCCCAAGCACAGGCAGGGATATTGGGGATCCCCGCTGCCCCCGTGCCCTCTCTGTGCCCATCACTCACATGTATCTGCCACAGGGAGAAGGGCAGCCTGGGCATTCCTGGCAGAAGGGGGGCTGGTACCCTCCCGAGCACTGGCAGCGGTTGCAGTGGCAGGTCCCACGGAGGCTGCACACATGTCTGCGGGCATTGAGGCAGCTCTCCGTCGATTGCTGGCACTGGCAGGCGCTGCCCTCATATCCAGGCAGGCACTTGCATGCCCCGCAGTCACACTGCCCGCGTGCTGCAGAGGAAGATCTTTCAGATCCTGCAGACAGCCAGGCTACCCTCCCTCTGCCCATGCTTGGAGAGCATCACCCACCCTGCGCTCACCACACCACCCTCAAGGAGGTCCTCCAGGTTGGTGTGCTGGGACCCAGCAGCCCCAAACCCTCCCACTGGGGTTATGGCACAAAAAAGCCGCATCTCCCTAGGCACTGAATTCTTCTCAGACGTGGAGAAGCTGTCCCAGGCGCATCACCTGGGCCGCCGCAGAGGGAGCCGTTGAAGAACTCGCAGTTCATGTTGTCGCACTGGCAGTAGGTGCCGTAGATGTGCTTGCCAGGCACGTCACTGGTGTGGCACATGCACTGCCCGCACACGCAGTCCCCCTGCCCCGAGCAGATCACCGAGCTGTTGTCCCTCCGGCAGCTGTGCTCCAGCTCCTTGCTGGTCTTTCCTTTGGTGTCGCACTCGCAGTTCTTCCCTGTGTATCTTGAATTGCAGCTGCCGCCAGAGGAGAGGAGCAAGCTTGGGTCAGTGGCCATGTGCCATGCACAAGGCCTGGACCTCCACAGAAGTGGAGCAAATCTGGGACAGCCTCACCAAAAAACAATGATAGCATATTGGCGCTATCTCTGTGCTGGAGCAGGGAGCAAACCTCAGAAATGCTGCTTTTCCACCAGTCATAGTCACAACAACAAATAAATGCCCAGAAATTACTGACATATTTATAATTTCCAAGCTCTTGCCAAGGAGATGTGAGTATTTCCTGAGGAAACCCAGTCTTTTCCTCTCCTTGTCACTGGCAGGCCATGAAGCAATAATTACACTTAAAGACCATGAGCTGCAGCCACGAAATGGGATTTTGAGAGTTCTACAGAAATCTGTGTCTGCTCAGTGGATAGATTGGTGGATGATTGGATACTGGGATGGATGGGTGGATAGATGGATGGATTGAGGCCCTTAGGGAAACAGCATAACCTCCACCAACAGAAGAGTAAGCTCATTGAGCCCCCTGCCTCTGTGTGAATACAGGGGACAGTTCCAAGGGGAATGCACAAATCCACCTCTCTGAACAAAAAAAATTGTGCAAAGCTACAGAACCCAGCCCTGGCTTGGCCCAACATCCTTCTCCCAGCAATTCCCCAGCTCTGGCAGCATTTGAAATCATGCTTTGGGCGGACAGCACATACCTGCAGGTCCCACATTCGATGATGCCTTGCCCATTGCAAGCAGTTGGGTCAGGCTTGTCATTGCAGTGGCAGTCACAGTTGCTGGCCACATGGACAGTGAGGGTGTCTGTGAAGCCTAGAGGCCGGATGGTGAAGGAATAGTTTGGAATGCACGCCTTGGCTGTGACCTTCACTTTGAAGATGACCTAGAAAGTGCAGAGTAGGACAGGGGAGGGCCAGATGTCCAGCTGTCAGTGTGGTTTCGGCACTAGGCCGAGGACACGCACACCCAGAACAACGGAGGATATCCCACATCCCATAGCATTTTGGATATTCTTGGCATTAAATTAATATAAACAGAAAGCCTGAGAAAGCAACCAGGGCTCCTGTCATTAAACAGGATGGGCAACAGAAGCTGTGCAAGCTGTGGGGTGCTCCTGGTACAAGAGAGCATACCTCTTCATTGATCTTGACATTGTCACACTGGCCTCTTGCTTCATCCACTGAGTCCTTGTCATTTTTGCATTTGGAGTCATATTTGACATCCAGAGTGTCCGGCAAGGTGGAATGGTCCAAGATGATCCGTGAGGAGAGGTTCTTTGGAAAAATGGTGGAGAAAGTGCCATCAGTCCAAGAGTAGACCAAACCAAGAGGGTATGGGGTTGCAGGTCAAGAAGAAGAGCCAGAGAGCACCACAAGTCAGGATCTCAGCTGCCTGGGGTGGTTCTGGAAATGCAGGTGATGCCATTGGAGAGGTGGGAACTCCAGCACTTACATTGTAGGCCACTTGGATGAGTTCAATGATGTTGCTGGAGTCCTGGTTCAGCTCTCCCACTGCCGACTTTGGGATCATCTCACTGAGTTTCTGCCAGTGGAGAAAAAAGAGGTGAGCACTTCCTTCCACGTAACAGCAGAGCAGGAGACAGCAGCAGGAGACACACACAGCTGTGTCTGTCCTCCTGGGAAGGGGATGGATGCACCTGGAACATCTGACATATTCTCACCTTGTAAACATCCACCACCTTACTGGTGACAGCAAAAATGGGCTGAATGTTGTTTTCAGCAAGTTTTTGGACCAGCTGGCCAACAGATGGGTAGTCCTGGATGGGGAGAGGGATATCATGCTCAGCACAAACTCCCCCACCAGCAGAAGTAGACACTTTGGGTGTGGCAGCACAATTTATGGTGATTAAGGTGATGTTTTGGTCTCTGCAGCAGGCTGTTTTACATAACATTGTCTTTTCTGCCTGGGGGAGGGAGGTGGGGGATGCTGGAGATGTTGAACAGCCCCGAGGTACTTACAAACTCATTGCTCCTTTTGTACATGTTGTCCTCCAAGTGGCACTTGCCATCGTTGGGGGTCAGGATGCCCGCAAGCTTGCCATCCCCAGCAAAGTGGAAGCCATCATCAGTAGCAAACACCAGCAAGCGGGTCACGTTGCGCCAGCCAATCTGGTCCTGCAAGGGGCACAGAGTGGCCCCTGTCCCTGAGCAAGGCTGGCAGGACAGTACCAGTGGGCATGGCCCTTTCCAAAGTCTCGTGCCAGCCACAGCAAGGGGCAGGGGGCACGAGGAAGGTGGGTAAAGGGAGTCAGGGTTAGGAGACTCTGGGGTAAGATGCTCTCTTGTACTCTCCAGAGTGACCTGCCCTGCTGCCAGATCAGAACTTAGGATGGGCTTCCAGAGCCCCGCTGGAGAGGGAGAAAAGCAGCCCTCTCCAGGGTGTGTGTGGGCAGCAGCCCTCCTGCCTGAGCACAGTTGCTGGCAGCAGGGCCGGCGCAGGACTCACCCCGCACACTGCTGCCTGCATCATGGCATCCAGCCCCCCCTCTGGAGCGTCCAGGTTCCCCGAGATGAACTGCTTCCCCACTTCGCTCTCAAACTGCTTGGCGTTGTCTGTCAGTGACAGGATGTGCTTGAAGGCGAAGGGAGGCTGGCACTTTGTGTCCTTATTGGGGCAGGGGTTCTGCAGCTTCTCGGGGTGCGTGTTCACGAATGGCAGCACTGTCTTGTCCACAAAGGAGCCAAACCCTAGGGCAGCCAGACAACAGTTTCAGGGGCAGGGCACAGGGCACAGACAATCTGCTGGCTCCAGTGTATATGCCCATGTCCCTTGCCCTGCCACACTCTTCAGCCTGGCAGAGGACACCACTTGCTGCATCCCCCTCCAGCCCTGCAGCTCTTCCCAGCAGCAATCAGATGTGCCAGGCTGAAGACAGGCTCACCAATACGCCGAGAAGGGGTGGTGCTCTCCAGCGCCCTGAGCAGCTCCCCTCCCAGCTTCTTCACGTTCTCCAGGTCATCCAGCATGGAGTAGGAGAGGTCCATGAGGTAGTAGAGATCAATGGGATACCCCATGGCACGGCGAAACTTCACCTCAAACACAGCAGGCTGGCCTGAGGGACAGGGACAGCGGGATCAGCTGCTGTGTTGTGCCAGCTTGTGCTATCACCCACCCCTCCTCATTCTTGGAAAAAAAGGGGTGGAAATGCAAGCTGCAACATGTGGCCGTGCCTCAGGTGAGTCTGGGGATGAGTGGAAGGGCATTGTTGGCAGGCTACAAGAAGAAGGGTGTTGGGAATGCCAGGAAGAGCATACCTATCCTCAGCTTCAGGTGCACCTCCTGTGGAGTCAGCTGTGTTTTGTGGCTTAAGGGATTGTTCTGTGTACTTTTGATCTCATTGCCTGGAAACTCAATCTCACTGCCTGGGCACCCCCTCTTCTTCAGCTGCTCAAAGGTGTCACAGCGGATGGCGTCAGGCTCGCCGGCTTTGGTGAAATTCTGCGTGTGACAACACCAGCAGGAAAAAAATCAGAGGAGCAGGGGGTGAACAGGCACCTTAAAAGATGACCTGGCTCCCAAACCAGGTCTCCATGGAGAAAAAGAAACCTTTGATGGGTATTGATGGAGAAAGGTCATGGCTGTTGGATCTCTCCTGGCCCCATCCTCCATGCAGGACATTAAACACTCCCACAATGAAGTCAGGCAGAGCCAGGCAGGCAGGGTGACTGTCTTGATACCTATTAGCTTACTGTTAGGGGGTGACAACTAGACAGGCTACATGGACCTACCAGCTTCTTGCACCAGGCGCAGCCAGGACCAGACTGAATGCAGTCTTTGCACGTCCCCACCTTGATCTTGGGGCACTCCATGGCAAAGGCTGGAAAGGCAAGAGGACAGAGTTGGTGTGGGGGGCAGCTGGGGGTGTTCAGACACCCAACACCGGGCACCCATGCTGGCCTGAACTTGCCCTGCCTCTCAAACCAATGCTGGGGGCCCTGGAAGGGCCCTGAAGTGCCTTGCTGTCCTTCAGCTGGCTCGTGTTAACTCCAGATCCCAGGAAGTGTAAGGACGTGGCCTTTGCACACTTCTCAGTGTTGTGTTCCTGCTGCTGTTGGGCAGCATTTTGGATCCCCCCACTCTTTCACTGCCTGTGAAAGCTGATGGGAAGAAGGCAGGTCGGGCTCACCTGTTGTCACCAGCAGCAGCACCCAGGTCACTGCTGGCAGCTGGAGGCAGCAGTCACGAGGCATTTTCTGCAGGACAAAAAGCATTCTTGTGACCACCTGGGATGTGCCTCAGGGATGGGGCAGCCACAGTTTCTCTGGGCAACCTGTGCTGAGATCACATTCATTAACATTGTCATGTGTCACATCTTTCTCCAGCAAAGCAAACCCTGATTGTGTAATGGCCTTGCAACACGGAACATGGGGAAGTCAGAAATAGGAATTTGTTAAAAGAAGAAGAAAGAATAAGAAAGTAAAAGGAACAGCAGACATTGCCCTTTTTAGCAATATTAGACACAGTGTCTGAAAACCAGGTCATCAGTTTCAAAACAGCTCTGACAGCTGCCCTGAGTAAGACAAGAACCACTCCTTGGGTCCTGCCACCACCCCTCCTGTGAACTCGCCAAATAAACAGCTCAGAGTGATGTGGAAATGAGAAAACAAGAGAAACCCCCAAAAGACACTGAGGCAGCTAATACGTTAGGGCTTCTCAGATCCCCTTCTGAGGCATCAGGGTGTGCTGTCTTAGCTCAACAGCCTCTGTAAGACACCACCCCAGCTGAGGATGACACTAGTCAGCCTTGAAAGGATGTCTGGTCTCCTCCCAAGGGCAAGGAGAAGGTCTAGGTATGTCAGTGGGTAATGTTTGCACAGTGAGGTTTGGTGCCCAGCTGTGCTATAGATTTTGAGATGTGGCAGGACTCTGAGGGTGGTGGACATCACTGATTATGGCTGGGGCCATCTGGGAGCCCACCCTGCCCTGTTTCCAATCCCCCTGGCAAGCTCCACAGCCAACACCACGTTGCTGCACAGCCAACAAGAGGCACTGCTGAGGTCACCCAGCCAAACCCTCGGGGTGATGTGGCCTGGGAGTTCACTCTGCCACATCTGCACAAGACCATCCTACGGTGGGTGGCCAGAGCCCTCCTGGACAAAGAGCTCTGCAAGTTCCTCTCCACCACCACAGTCCCCCATGGTAAGATTTTAAGGGCATAATTTATTGTCACAGCTGCAATGTCGCTGTCTGTGTGCCACGCACACCCTGTGCTTAGCTGGCCCAACACATTCCTGTCACCTCCAGATTCTGCCAGCAGTGTTTGAGCTTGCGGGAAAGAAAAATGGCTCCTGCCTTTGTTTCCTGTAGAACTCAGTGACTGACACCCCAAATGTGCCTAATTAGGCTCCAGGTCTGCTACAAACCAGAAGTTCCCTCACTTGCTGTAAGGACCAAACCCATGGACACAATGAGCTCCTCCTTTTCCACCTGCCCAGTGTTTCCAAACATTTAATTCCTGCAGCCGTGCCAAAGTGTGCAGTGGTGATGGGATAGAGCTCTGTGAGCTCCTCGTTCTTGCTGGAGGTTGGAGTTTTCAGCTTATAGGCTCATCTCATAAAATAGAGCACCCTAAAACTGGATTAAAAAAAGCTCCCAAACTCCAGAAATACTCTCAACACACCCCCAGTGCTAGCTGCTATCAAGCACTGTAAAGTAGGGTTCATGTTGTGAGCTGCATTTGGATGCCTTTTTCACCCCCACAGTGGCTTCTTGCCCTTGTCACAAGAGTGTGAAGCACATTCTGATACTTGGAGAGAGCAACAACAGGAAGTTCAACAGTTCTTCTCTTCTGCCGTGGAGCAAAATTGCGCTGCGGTGTGTGGGCGGGTGAGTACAGGGCTTTCAAAGAGAACTAATGGGGCTTCTGCCTTTGTCTGCCTCCTTACAGCCTTCAGAGGAGGGCAAAGAAGTTTTTCAGCCTGACTGCATGAGCAGGGCACCGACATAGGCCTCAGCAGCATTTCCTCCAACCCTCTTGATGATCCCTTCAGCTCATCCCAGACTTGCAGTCACCAC
Organism: Chloebia gouldiae; assembly: GCA_003676055.1. Taxonomy (NCBI): domain Eukaryota; kingdom Metazoa; phylum Chordata; class Aves; order Passeriformes; family Passeridae; genus Chloebia; species Chloebia gouldiae. Next base: position 181,594 of record QUSF01000070.1, on the reverse strand, counting down.
CAATCCCCCACCCCCCACCCCAGTCTCATCTCCTTCAGGTTCCCTTCCTGTGAAGTTGTTCTTTCCCCCCTTCTTTCCCATAAATTCAGGCACATAGCCCACCCTCCTGCCCTGGTGTGAAGGAGCAGAACTGCAGAACTTTACAACCACCTTCATCCCATGGTGGGCACTGGGGTGCCAAGATGGAGCAACCCAGCTAAGGGCAAGACACATTGCCACCAGGCTCTGCTTCCTGGCCGGGGCTGCATGGTGGCATCAGGAGGAGAAAGCTGCACCTCAGGACCAGGGTCTTTCTTGGCCCTGTGATCTAATCTTCTCACCACATGCCTTGGGTGGCTTGGGATCAAGCCTCTTCTTCAGCAAGAGCCTTCTGCAGAAGCCACCAGGCTATTCCACCAGTGGAGCATCTGCCTTAGGGCAAGATGCCCCCCAGGGGTCTGCAAGAAGGTGTGAAGGTGGCCTCAGGGAAGGTGCATAAGTTAAATGCTGGGTGCTGTTCTTGCTGTTGTGCCTGTGGGCAGGGTGCAGAGATGGGGCACTCTGGCACTCAGGATGTGCTGGGGGCTGCTGTTGAGATGGAGCTGGCTGCTGTGCTGCGTGGAGGAGCAAGCTGGGAGTTATAAATAAGGCTGAAGGGGAAGTGTTGATGCCAGCAGTGATCTTGTTGCCATAAATAAAGCAAGTGTTCAACAGCAGGGATGAGTCTTGAAGTCTGCTAGCCACAAGTTCCCATCAGGGCTTTGCTAAGCATCTGTGTTCCCACAAAAAGGGAGGATATGCACTCATACCCAGTATCCTGGGGAGACTCCTGTGGTGCTTGCACCATCCATTTGTAACAGCGAGGTTCCACTAGTGCCAGGGCCCATGGGTGCTTCCTCCACACTGCCAAGCAGTGCCAGATGACCATCATGCTGTGACAGAGATGCCACGTATTGCACCCAGCAGAGCTGCTCCTTCCCACCCCTGCAACATGGCAGCTCCAGACCCCAAGCACAGAAGGGAAATGAGCAGAGTGGGGTATGGTGAGGATGGGAGAGTGGATGTCACTTGACTTGGGGCTGATTTTTCCATCACTCAGTTGTGTGATGCAGATAGATCCCACCTAGGTGGTCACAGACAGGACTTTCCCAGTCCATGCAGAATATCACACTCAGTGTGTGTATATGTCTTTTTATATATATTTTGTATATGTAAATCACAGGAAAAATATAAAAATAAATATATATAAACATATATTTAATAGATAAAGGATAAATATAATTAAATAAAAAGTATATATATACACATATACATATATATAGTCCCATGTCCTGTTACAGGAAATACAAATATATTTTATATATATTTCCTTCCAGCAGCCTCCAGTACTTGCAGAGGACAGATCTGTGGGGTAAGCTCTCTCCCATGTGCACCAAATCTCTGCCTAGTCTGTGGCACCCCTTGGCTCTGAGCACCGAGGTCCCTGGGTGCCTGTGGGAGCCTTGCCCTGCCCTGGGAGGAAGGGAAGGAGGGGATTTGTGCTGCTGGGTCCGCCAGGGTCAAGGTGCTGCTCGGGTAGGAAGGGGCTGCCCTCTGGCTGTCCTGCCCTGGGGACACCTCACCCTCCAACCTGCTGAGATCACTCGGAGCAGCACCAAAGGAGTGCAAAACCGCTGTGAAGCAGGATGTAACAGCTACGACAGCTAGGACAGCAAAATGCACCGTTTAGAGATTTCCCACAACTTGCAGCAGCCCCGTTGCAGTGACTGTGCTGGCCACAGGACACGATGTCGCCGCATGTGTTCACATCTCTGCTTCTCACCTGCCAGGAGGCTGGGAATTGTAGCTGTGACATTGGAAAAAGCATCAAAACCAGGGACCAGGCTGCTTTCCCTGATACCTGGCATGTGCCCCACATTCCATCTGCATCCAAGAGCCACTGAGATGTGGGGAAGGACCTGCTCTCCCCAGCCTCACCGGGGTGCAGGGACAGCGGGGAAGGTCTGTGCGCGGGCGGTGACACCGTGCTGAGCCCTCCGGGCAGCCATCCCTGCTGTCCCCATGCCACAGTGCCGTGCCACTTCCCTCTTTCCCACTGCGACCTGCGGCTGGCAGCGGCGGAGATCCCCTCGGGAAGGTGGCAGCGCCAGCCCTGGAGCTGCAGGTGAGCACCCAGGCCGTGCCACCCTGCCCAGCGCCATTTGTCAGGCTGTGGAAAGAGCACGCTGCTCTCTGCTCTGCTTTCTGCTGAGGAAAGGGAGTTTTGGAGGTCTGGCACCCTGCCCACCATAACCACCTGCATTGCCAGGCTCAGTGCTACCTCCAAAGGCAAAAGTGTTACAGACCAGGCGAGCTGCCTTTGCAAAGGCTGCAGACTGACCTGCCTGAGGCAGGGATGCCGTGCCAAGCTTCCTGAAGCTCCCTGAACTCAAGTGGCCAAAGGTTAGATCAGCAATAATAAAATATGCCATTGAAACACCAGAACTACAAAAGCCCTTTGTTGCCTGACTGCCTCTCCCCAAGAAAGGAGGAACAGAAGGATAAAAATTGAGATGCTGTACTTGCCTGGCCTCCTGCCCTTGTCTCTGTTCTGTAATTGGGCTGGGATGAGGATGGTCTCAGCTTTTCAAGTTTGGCTGGGAAAAGCAGCTGCACATCAGGAGCTCTGTGACGTACCCCAATCTTTCCTTCCTATTTCTGTCTTGCAGTTGCAGGGGAAGAGGAAGTCAGGAGAGGTGCCTGTGGGAGGGCGTGTTTCCCAAAAACCCCAGCCAGCCCCACTCAACCTGGGCAAACCCACAGCATCCTGCCCTGTGGGACTGGAACTGGTCCCCCTGAGATACCCAGGGGGTGGGAAAGGGACACAGCCAAACCCCCACACTTTCTGAGAACTTTTCACCTTTCACATCCCTGCTGGAAACCCCCACACTTTATGAGAACTTTTCACCTTTCACAGCCCTGCTGGGAGCCAGTGCTGTCCTGAGTGGGCAAACAAAGCTGGGAGTGGGGGTAACTAGTTCATTGGGGAGCTGTTGGCAGCCCTTGGGTGTGGAGAAGTTGGGGAGCTCCTCTCAGACTGTGAGTCTGAAATGTTGGTGTAGCCAGGCCTCCTTACATGACAAGAGGATGCAGACACCGTCTTCTGGCAAAGCTCAGAGCTGTGTGGGAAATTTTTTTTAAGCAGCCTTTTAGAGTTTTTGTGCCCAGCGACTCCTCCCAGCAGCAGCATTTCCCTGAGCAGAGAGGAACAGAGCCCTGTCTCTGTTCTGTAATTGGGCTGGGATGAGGATGGTCTCAGCTTTTCAGGTTTGGCTGGGAAAAGCAGCTGCACATCAGGAGCTCTGTGAC